>JARLTB010000442.1:147500-712500 GCA_030141615.1 Unio pictorum
AAAATACAGTAAAACCTGTCTTGAAAGACCACTATTATGTGAGATCACCTGTCTTGAGAGACCATATTCATAATGCAGAAAATTAATGATTATATAGTGTTTTGATCTGTTATGAGAGACCACCTGTTTTGAGAAGTGGTGGTCTTTCAAGACAGGTTCTACTGTATACTAAACGCTGATAGACGGTACGTAATTGAATTCTTGGACAGCAATGTCAAAGGTTTTGAATATGGTCTTGGAGGATATTTTGTCACCGTAAAGTTGTTTGCAGTGCATCCATGCTTGCAGTGCCAACGTTCAAATTATTGATACTGAGATAGCTTTGTACTGTTTCTGTAACCATCTTGCTATTGTCGTAAATATGTCAAATTTATTAACACTGTTAGTTTACGGTATTCAATTGTTTCTGTAAGGAGCCGGTTAAGTGATACTCTGAATTAGTGTAGAAGCACCGATATATGTTTTTCGATTTCTTCCTCTTCATGTGATAAACTATTTGCTGATAATATGTTTACCTGAATTTGTTTTACTCTTGTTGTTTATATCGTCAATATTCTGGTCGTATGCTATGTTGCCTCTATCAATGTGTAGAACTTCATTCGAAGAGCGGGACGCATACATTTAAATTAATGAAACAAAACCAGACACGGGCCTGATCCAGCGAGTGAGCATTATATTTCGCACCCCTGCTCGTAGCAATCCTTGTTTGGGTCGATATGAATAAAGGGAAGCAACACGTAATCGTTTTTACAGCCGTTACTGTAAGAGTCATTTCCCTTGATAATGTATAGTGTCGGCAACATATAATAATAATAATAATAATAATAATAATAATAATAATGACTTTGCATAGCGCTTAATATCTAGAAGCTCTAAGCACTTTAAAACATTAGAAAACACATATAACAAAACAACAAAACAATCACACAATGATTTAATTACCAAAACACCACCGTGAAATTGGAAAACATAACACATGCTGAAAATATTTAACGTAGTAAACATTGAGGTCATTAAGTTTGTTCTTGCAGTCAAAATAGGTGAATTTTAAGAGCACTAAGGTTTGCGATCACAAAAATTGTTATGTTATGTTAAATTAAACAAGCAAACAATAGTTTGCTTTTTAAAAAAATATATTTTTGCTCTATATTTAGTTAACATAAAGATAGACCTCTTAAACTATGTCTCTGTAGTCATTACTATTATTATATTTAAAGATAATACGTATTATTATTATTATTATTATTATTATTATTATTATTATTATTAGTAGTAGTAGTAGTATTGTTGCTGTTGTTGTTTTTGTTGACATTAGCCGTTACCAGTTCTAGGACGGGAGTGATACACAAAAATTGAATTCATTTTGTAGCTGTGGTGAACACTGAAAAAGGTTATAAACTACAGCACTATAAATTGAAGAAAAAAAACATTAAAAAAATAAAGAAAATGAAATTGCCAAAGCACTCAAAGGCAAACATACACTAGGACTTGTTTGGAAGAGAACATTTGATCTAATATTGACACCAGAAGAGTATTTCGAGAATTGTATATCGTTCAATCATTTGAACTTTAATTTTTAATGATAGACTCAATGATATATAAAAGTATAGAAAAAGTAATACTGTTGAATTTGGCAGTGCTTATTAATGTTGTTTATCATTTAAACATATTGATAGGGACACTTTGGCTATGCTTTTAAATAAGTCCTCAACAATCATAGAACTTCATTTTGAAATCTCAAATTATAATACAGTTTCATTTAAAGAGTTGTAATGAACATGATAAGCAACACTATTTCTATTGTGCTTCAACTCTTGATTTTATTTTCAACATTTCTACAAACACAAGGTTCTGGATTTTGGAATTCTTGTCTGGTCATCCACAGGATTCACGAAAATAGTTATGGGAAACACCTGTGAATGTCAAAGGACAGGAGAAAGTGAGTAAAAAAAAGATTAAACGGAGGGGATACATGTGATACCTGTTCTTAAAGGTTTGTTTGCCCCGAGCAACCGGCACGTTTAGAACTTAGGGTTTTGCGTGAACAATGGACCGGCATACCATAGTTGTTAAAAAATGTTTCAAAAGCAGTTTAAGACAGGTGCTCTGTGATCCTATAATTTGTGCAAGTAAAATGGTCATATTGTGAAATAAATGGGGTGGGGACTGTTGATGGAAAATTAATAGAATTGTGTACATGGTAAAATTATAACAGTTATTAAATACTCAGGCCAACGAATAAAACAGTTGCTTATTATAAAATAAGATATTTAATTTCCAAGAGGAAACCTCGAGCGAAGAGTCGAAATGATGCATTTTTGTGTTCAAGTTCTTGAAAGACATACCAGTCATTTCCTGGGGCTCTTTTTGTGTGTCCTTCATCCTTGATGACGATTTTCTGCTTACTCGTATGACAAGCTGCAAACTTTGTGCACACAACGAAGCACGCATCCAGATTTCCCACCATAGTGTCGTCAGATATTATCACAAAGTTATCCATGACAAATTTGACATTTATTACAGAGTTGTTACTTGTTAAAGTTGTATTATCAAGTTGAGTATTAAATATTAATTTCTCACCATTATCTACATTTCCAGCCAACGTCACATCAGATTATGACAACTTATTCTTATTTATCAAGCTACGTTGTGCGTAACTTACCGCATGTGAGTTATTTATCTTAGCGGCGGCAGAGGAGGTATTCAGTTTCAAGATTTACAATATCGTTTTAATACTCATTATGATATTTTCAGTCATCTTTCCACCTGACAACATTAACTTGCCATTACTGACATCTCTTAGTTGTGCAAAGCTTACTGCTTTTGAGTTATCTGAGTTGATAGGTGGATATGATGTTTTAAGGTCTAGCACTCGCTGACCTGACATACTTAAGCTACTTTTCACCCGACAAATATAACTTACCATTACTGACAACATTAAGTTGTGCAAAACGTACCCCTGTGTGTTATTGATGTTGACAAGAGAATATGTTGTTTCTAGATCTACCACTCAATGTCCTGACATGATAAGATTACCGATCATTATGTCACCAGGTTTATTGAGATAATTTGTTAGATCAACAGATGCTGCTGATTGACCGAAGGAACCACTTATTAACATACCAAATTTTGTGTAGTAATTCGTGTTCATTGTTTTTCGCTAATATAAGTATTAGGATAGAATTCTGTACACAATTCCGAGTTTCCAGATTGTCATTACCTGATAACTGGACGTACTGGATCTGACAAAACAAACTTGCTTATGAATTTGCTGCTCGTATTGAACAACGATCGTGTGTATATTTATACGATCAATCCTCAGCAGGACAAAAACAACGACAAACTGAAAAATGAACTTATGTGCTGGCGAAGATATATTTGTTTAATGGACACCTGGAGATCTTGTTTCTGTTGCAGAGCAAGACTCAGACGAACATAACAGCATCGTATTTCATGATATTTTGCTGAGTAATGCCGAGAAGGACAAGCTCAAAGATTCGTTTGTTGTTGTAGGGTTTAACGCCATTTTTCAGCACAAGATAGGCTATATACATGGCGGCCAGTATTAATGGTGGAGGAAGAACCTGGGAAAATCCCCGAAAGAACCACCGACCCACGAGAAGCTACTAACAAGCTTTCTCACATGCCCACAGTAGTAATAAGGGGCACTATAGGGTCTATGGAAAACCCAGTCAAAAACAGCTTGGGGCACTATAGGGTCAAGATTTATGGGGTCAATGGAAAATCCAGTCAAAAACAGCTTGGGGTACTATAGGGTCAAAACAGCTTGGGGCACTATAGGGTCAAGGGAAATGGAACAGGGTGGGTCTATATAGCGTCAAGGGAAATGGAACAGGGTGGGCCTATATAGCGTCAAGGGAAATTGAACAGGGTGGGCCTATAAAGCGTCAAGGGAAAAAATGGCGGCAAAGAAAGCTACTATCTTTTCGAGACCTATGAGTGGCCCTGAAAAGGGCCTTTGGATACTTCTTCTTCTTTTATTTTCTGTCGTTGTTCCACCACCTTTTAAGTTTACCAATGATTCCCGTTTTCTTCTTCTTTTCGTCCTCGGGAATCCAGTCAGGATGTCCCATAGCTCGAAACTTTTCCTGAACTCTCATCCATCTTAGATTGAGTAGATCAAAGTCCTCTTTCTTCTTTTTGTTCTTTTTTTCCTTTCTCTCCTTAGACCAGTTTTCTTTAATCTGGATCACCTGTTCTTCCATCACCATTCTCATCATTGCTTCTGCTTTCTTTAGCCTGTCTAGACCCCACTGCACATATTCCCACTCTATGAGATGTAATGTTTCTTCTAGAAAGCACCTGACTTTGATGACATGATCAAGTGCCTGCTTCAAATCCCCTATTCTTATATATTTTCTTTTAATACGTCTTCTTAATTTCTGGTCTTCCTCCTCTATCATACCTTCTAATAGATCTCTTGCTAATTTCAGTTGGCTTACAAAGCCATGGTTACTTTGAAATTCTTCCTCAAGTCTTTCCACTTCATATTCTGCATCAAGGATCCCAAACCAACTGTCTCGGAGTTGGATAAACAATTCAAAATTCATCTTGATGTGTTAAAAATTGAATGGCTCCAAGGACTGACGATTGCTTATATATATCTTAAGCACGGACGTGAAAGTAAACACCCCCTACATTCACTTTTCATATTATATACTATCCCAAATCACACTATATACTATCCACACACACGGGGAAGCAGCCAAAACAAACCCTATTATTTACTATCCAAAATCACACTATATACTATCCACACACGGGGAAGCAGCCAAAAACACACCCTATCATTTACTATCCAAAATCACACCATATACTAACCACACACACACGGGGAAGCAGCCAAAACACACCCTATCATATACTATCCAAAATCACACCCTATACTAACCACACACACACACACACACACACACACACACACACACACACACACACACAGAGTAAAGAGTCAGTGTTTATAATCACACTACTCCTCTCTCACACCCATTGGCAATTGACATAGTATTTCTTTTCTAGACATTTGGGTAGCCCTGAGAAGGACTGTTTTTTTTAAACTTCAAAATGCACCTGGTTAATGCTGGCATCTCCCAGGTCTAGCCCCACACACATATCTTCTACTCCAATCATTCTCCCAATTCACTCTTGTGATTGGGAGCGCAAAGGGAGAATGAGTGGCTTCACTATCCCAATCTTCTGTTTGAGGGATAGTGAAAGTCTCTTCATTTCTTCCTCTATTCCGCAACCGTGGATGAGGCTGTGATTGTTGCGGCTGAGACTGTGGTTGTTGCGGTGGGGGCTGTGCCTGTAGTGGACGAACTGGTTCTGGTGAAGGTGTCCTCACCATAGGCTTAACTTGACTAGTTTGCCTCATCATGCGGTGAGGCAAAATTGACATTTTCATTTCCTTCTCCTCTTCTTTCTTTTTCCTCTCCTCCTCTTCTTTAATTCTGGTCTCTTCTTCTTCGGCCTCCATTGCCAGCTCGTCCAGGAGACGTCTAGCATTCTCCAGATGCATTTGAAGCTCTCTTAACTTTTGAACTCTGCTCATCTTCTTTGATGCGCCAACGATGGGTAGCCAGACTGCTTGCTTGCTTGCTTGTTTGTTTTATAGCTGCAACCGTCTACTAGAGACATATGTGCAGCTTTTATAGACACCATATCGATGTCCATTTTGGTTCCCTCGAAGAGGGGAAGAAGCACTCCCTCTCCTTAGGATTTAAGTGCTTAATTGCACTATTATTTAATCAGTGTTAGGCATTTCGCTGTATTACTAAAAAGTTACTAACAGGGAAAGTGAAAGCCTATAGGGTGGGTAGGAATGGTGCTACACACACCCACCCCTATTCTAGATACCAATCGTAGTAGTAATGGTAACGAAGGGAAGTTAACACACTTCGTTAGTAATGGCATGTCCGGAAGAGGCAAGGGCGGAAAAGGCCAAGGTCAAAGGGTCCATCCAAGGTACTGCAATCATCGTCCCACACGCAGAGGCAGCGAACGCACATCCGGACCGAGAAACGAACAAACCAGAGGAGAGCCAAAGGCCCACACCCTTATTTTAATATTTGCAACCCCATAAGACATGTAAAGATGAATATGCTATATTGTTGTGTTGTGTATTATTTCGATGTTATTACTATCTCGCTACTATTGCAACATTGTGTTGCGGGGGTCTGATAGTCCTGGATTAAGACTACCTTATATATTCTAATATGGTCATAGTGAGTGTTTGCAATGTATGCGTATGTGTCTATGAGGTTGCAATCCCTGTTGATTGATTTTAATTTAATCCAGTTTTTCTAGTGGAGGCCCTATACCAATTATGTGTAAGCCACCTGTGTAATTGCGTCAAGCTTTACAAGTTTCGAATTTCCTAACACTTGTCACTATGCCCTAACGTAAGTACTTAGTGTACTATATAATCTGCACCATCCTATCAGTAAAAATTCCTTTGAGGAACCCTTACCCTAAGAAAAAAAACAAAATACCTACACGAATGTGTCAAAGTGACTATGTAAGTTTGTTCTTGGTAGTTTATTTAAGTTTTAAATTTTGATTGGGTGTGGTCCAAAAAAGCCATATTAGAGGTTAAAGTTTGGTCAGCCAAATGGAATTCTCTGTTACCAATCGAGTTGAGAATTCACTATAGAAAATAAACATTTAACAAGACAAGGACATAAAGATTTTAGAGAGAGAAGGGAAATGAGTCAACACTAGCTTCCCAGAGAGACTGATAGGATTAGACACAGAGGTACACCTGACTGTATACATGTGCGTACACCTATCCAGGCGATCTATAAATAGAAAAGACCTGTGTCCCTACTGTTTCACCAGCCTTCCCCTATTCCCAAGAATCACAGAGGGGAGGAAAAGTAACATTACAAGACAAGTACAACAATAACATTTAACAATTATATTAGATATAAAGCAATTAATTATTAAGAATAAGTAACAAGAATAAAACAAACAAGAACAATGAATAAGAATTGAAAAAAGAGAACGGAACAAGAACAATAATAAAGAATAGCTAAAATTAGAACTATTATTAACAATTGAAATGTCTACATGTAGTATTATTAAAACAACAATAACATGTAATTATTTACGAACAAGGCTATTATCACATTAGTTAACTTTAAACAAACAGTATTATTAATTGGCATGCAACAAGAAGTTGTGATACAAACAAGTAATTAACAGTAACAGGAACTTAAAATTAAAAAACAAATATAACTAAAATTAAGTCTAATAGCCCTGAAAAGGGCTGTTTGATATTCCTATGAATCTGTAGTCCGTCCTCCACGTTTCCACCGACTTCAGAGATAGCACCATGAACTCCTTTGATATTCCTAAGCTGTCCACTTTTTGTAGAAAGTTTATTATGCTTTTTGAATATCAAGTGCCAATGACTTGTTCTAAGTTGGAAGTGGTAAGTAAGATGTTAGTGATTCTGATTACAGACTACAGTTGCAAATAAAATTTGAAGTTTTAGCGGTAACCTCTGTATCGCACCATAATAAGCAGATATAGACTCGTGACAACGTGTTAGCTCATTATGAACTAATTATCTATACCCACCCATATAATGTTTCAATCAGAGTCACAGGCCATTTAATATTTTAATCTATTTTGATTTATATTTTGTTATTATTTGCCTAAGATTTTCCTATTTTTAATTTAACAATTACTTGACAGTTCAAGCGATGATCTCTGTAGAGCACCATAATAAGCAGATATAGACTCGTGACAACGTGTTAGCTCATTATGAACTAATTATCTATACCCACCCATATAATGTTTCAATCAGAGTCACAGGCCATTTATTATTTTAAGCTATTTTGGGTTATATTTTGTTATTATTTGCCTAAGATTTTCTTATTTTTAATTTAATAACTTGATTTGTGAGTAAAATACGGTAATTATTGTTATTTCTTTTAGTGCGCTTTTTATACGTTAATGTACGGTAATTTTATCAATACGCTTTTTTCATAGTAATATACGGTAGTTTGAATGGTAGTAATTTGATACTTTATGGAGATTTCCTTCTAGCATATTTAGGTAGAAGAGGTGTGTTATCTTCTGTATAACTCTAATATTGTTTATTATTAAGTATGCTTAGTCAGTATTATATTTTGTGCATTAGATTTGAGTTTATGATAAAGTCCATAATATGAGTAGTAATTGATTGCAGATTTGGCTGCTTTAGATCAAGAAATTTTGGATATAATTTAGTTGTTTTGCTTATTTTCAATTTATTTTTAAGGATATTTCTATGGGTTATGTTATTGAGACATTTGTTAAAAATATGTTCCAAATCTTCTACTTGATTACATATAAATCATTTAATATTGTGGGGGAATGGTCCTAAGTATTTTGCGAAACTGTTAGCCAATTTCGTTTTTCCTACCATTATCCTATTCATTTTGATTTGTTGTGTTCTTGTTTTACCTATAGGAGTAATTTTCCTTTTGACTGTTTTCATGATGTTATAAAGTACTCTCCCTTTTATTGATATATTCCAGTTATGTTGCCACTTACTATTTATCATGTCAGTAATAAATTTGTACAACTCTGTATGACTGTACTGTACATGTTCATATGTCAATTCATTTAGTTTTTCTTTCGCTATTTGATCTGCCAAATCATTACCTTTTATATCTATATGTGAGGGAACCCATAGGAAGTCTATTTCAATATCTTGAGTACTAAGTTTACTTATTTGATATTGTAATAAATATAGAAAAAATTTTCTGCTGTTAGAGTTGTTTGTGCTAATAGTTTTTAGAACACTTAATGAATCACTAACAATTAAAAAATTTTTTGTGTTTAAGTTAGAGTGTTGTATCCATTTTAGTGCCTGAAGTATAGCCCAGAACTCCACAGTGTATATGGAGCAGTAATCTGGTAGTCGCATTCCTTGTTTAATTGTAAACTCAGGAATAACCCATGATGCTGCTGTTCTTGCAGGATCTAGTTTTTTAGATCCATCCGTGTATATTTTGACATGATTTTTATATTCAGTGTTTAACTTTTCATTGGCTAGCAGTTTAAGATAGTGGGAGTCCTGTACTTTATTTCCTTTATCTTGTAAAGTGGTGTCTACTTTTATTTCTTTTAATCTCCATGGAATTATAATGGGGTTTTTAGTTTTCTGTACATTAAATATATCAGTAGTTAAATTTGTTTTAAGACGAAAAATTTGTTTGCCAAATGAAGTGGAGTATTTGCCCCGTTTAATGAGTGGTTTAGTACACTTTTTAACTGCCTTTAAAGTAGGGTGCTCATCATTTTGGGTTGACAGTCTAGCTACATATCTTAACATGATTTCCTGTCTTCTGAGATGTAATGATGGTTCGCCAGTAAGAATTTGTAATTCTTCTGTGGAAGTAGATGGTAGTGCTTTAGTTGCAAGGAGAAGGGCTTTACGCTGAATTGAGGTAATTTTATTTAGTAAAGCTGGCGATGCTGTGGCATAGACATGACACCCATAATCGATCTTGGAACGTATCAAAGATCTATACAGGGTCATGATTGTATTTTGGCATGCACCCCAATGTGTGCCTTGTATACTTCTAATGAGATTTAGATCAAGTTGACATCTACTAATTAAGTCCTTTATATGATATGACCATTTCATGTTTTGATCAAAGTACATCCCTAAGAATTTGACTACTTTTACAAATGTTATATTTTGATTTTGAAGGGTTAGTTTAGGATATGTTTTATTATAGTTAAAGGGTGAAAATACTATCGCTACTGTTTTTGTGTGTGAGAATTTAAAACCCCATTTATCTGCCCAACAACCAATATTATCTAGAGTTTGTTGTATTTCAGCTATATGTTTTGAATTGTTGGGATCTCCAGCGCGCCATAGTGCACTATCATCCGCAAATTGAGATAAGTCAATATTGGGAGTGGCTAAATTTGTATCTAAATCATTAATCATAATATTAAATAGAGTTGGACTGAGTACACTCCCCTGTGGTGTACCATTATCTAAAACATACTTTTCAGAGTATGTTGTTCCTATTCTAGTGATAATTTTACGTTCGCTTAGGAAATCTTTAATAAAATTAAATATATTACCAGTTATACCATATTTATTTAGTTTAGTTAATAGACCTTTAGTCCATACTAGGTCAAAAGCTTTTTCCATATCTAGAAATACAGCAATAAGATTTCTATTTTTTTTTTGATGATTATTAAAAGCTAGTTTAATTGCTGTTTCTAATTTGATAAGTTGATCTATAGTAGATCTATTATTTCTAAAACCACATTGATTCTTAGATATGAAATTGTTGATTTCCAGGTGGTATTTAAGTCTGTTATTAATTATTATTTCCATAATTTTACATATATTATTAGTTAGAGAGATAGGGCGGTATGAGTTTACATCATTCCTATCTTTTTTTTGTTTTAGGATTGGGATTACTACAGCTGTTTTCCATTTAATAGGTAGTTTTCCAGTTTCCCAAATCTGATTATACATATTTAGTATTATTTTAATAAAGTTAAGTGGTAGCTTCTTATATATTGTGTATCCTATGGTATCTTCTCCAGGTGATGTGTCTTTTTTAGTTTTAAGTGCCTGATGCCATTCATTAATTGTAATTTTATCATTTAAATAGGTGTTTTTATTTCCCATGTCTAAGAATGTATTTTTGCTATTTGTTTCCATTTTAGATCTATGTTGCTGGAATTCCTTAGTATGATTTTTATTACTGCTCATAGCTTGGAAGTGCTTTGCTAGCGAGTCAGCTTGCTCTTTATAATTATTGGTATTATTAATTTTTGGGGTATGATTTGTATGTTTGCCTCTTATTACTCTAATTTTATCCCATACTTGTTTTGAGTTAGTTTTATAATTAAGGGTATTACAATATTGTCTCCAAGTATCTTCTTTAGCTTTTTTAATGGTTTGTTTAAGTTCAGTTTCTATTTTTTGATATTCCTTAAAATGTTGTGTGGTTTGGGTGCGTTTAAACTTATTAAGCGCTTTTCTTTTATTTTTCCTCATTACACTGATTTCATTATTCCACCAAGGGACTCTAAGTTTATTAGGATTGCCTTTTGTTTTTGGCATTGAAGCATTAGCTGCCCTTGTAATAGCATTAATTATATATCTTGAGGAAAGTAGACAGCTACCCAGTGAGTTCCTGGAAGATGACTGTCATCTGTGTTGATGACATAAGCTTGATTCTCTTGAGGTTTGCGATGAGGTAGTTCATCTTTAACACACACCACAGGATTCCAAGAAGCAGTGTACGAACTAC
Source organism: Unio pictorum (assembly GCA_030141615.1). Classification (NCBI taxonomy): domain Eukaryota; kingdom Metazoa; phylum Mollusca; class Bivalvia; order Unionida; family Unionidae; genus Unio; species Unio pictorum. Next base: position 158,798 of record JARLTB010000442.1, read on the forward strand.
GGTTCAAAAGATAATAAAGTTCCCAGGTATCCATTTGTTTGTTGTGTAGCCTTGTTGTTTTTTTTTCCCTTTTTTTCACAGGTGATGATAAGTCATCAATTCAATCCAGACTTTTTGTTTGAAACGGTCTGTCAAGTAACTGTTGGTTTGCTTCGTCTCTTTACTCTGGGCCAAGAGAGCTTCGATGCGATCAATTTCTCGAGCAAACAATGGAGGAGAGGAATGAGCACACAAGTCTTTATACCACTGAAGTAACACGTCTTCTTCTGAGATGAGACTCCAAGCTTCGTTCAGATAATCGTCCAAATTTTCTTCTTGACTCATCATCATACATTTATCGTGTTGAATTTGACTGGGATGATCGATTTGACATCCATAACAATCTTTTTTAATCATGTCCCTCATTTTATCTTCCAAGTGTTGTGCAAAACAAGCCACTAACTGTTGTTCCTGTTCTGGCCATCTGGATTGCATGATCACCACTTCTTCTTTTTGGTCTTGAGGGTTTGCTTTCTCTGTAACCTCCCATTCCATGGATTCTCCACTATTCAAAGAAGTACAAGGGTTTTCCATAGTGTCTAATAGTCTAGAATGACTTCTCTCAAACTGTTGATTTCTATGGTATTATCGAATTCAGCATACAGAATGACATTCACCGTTTCGGGAAGAGCTGGTGAAAACTGAAGTTCCACACGTATCTGCCCAGATTTTATAGGGTGGAAATGTCCCTCGTCACTGCCTTGGTCTGGAGTGAAATCAAAAGCCCACAAAGCGTAACCTCCTGCATAATCTTCGTAGGAAATACCGTGACTGGTGTTGGTTCCTAACTGTCCTGTGGCTTCGTACAGTGACAAGTACGACCTCAAGTAATTCTTCGCGGCAAACTTGGGTTCGAAGGGTCTGGTACACAAAGTTTTGCCATCGCGACTGACTTCGATTTTGGATACTCCGTAGTTCTTAAACTCGAAAGGATTTTGAGTGTAGGCACCGTTGAAGGCTGCATTGCTGACGATACCAATGAATAAACGTTTGGGTAACTGTCCTTGGAACAGATGATCTTCGATCTTAGATTGGAGTCCAGTGGCAATGGTGAACGTTTTGACTTCCACGCGTCGTATCGGATACTTGGCTGTCGTTCTGCTCAAAGTGTGACTGATATCATTTCCCACTTTAGGTAACACTTCCACACGACGCACGTATAACTTGGCTTCTTGGATACTGATTTTACAGTGGTGGATAGTCTTCTGATCAGCAGCTTCAGGTTCATGAGCTATCAAATGGAAAGCAGCACTGCTACGATTTAGTCTCAAGCGAATATCCACTCCGTTCAGCAAATACTTCTCTTGAAACCACATGTCCAAATGCAAACGATCGCACAGTTCTAAACTACGTCCAAGAATTTTCTTTCGACGCTCGATAAAACCCACATTGTGGGTATTGTTGGCTTCTGAGGCTGTGGCTGTGTCGTTAAACTTATCTGCGGTGTCAGGTTTCCATACCACGCAAGCATCTAAATGAGTGTTCTTGGCTTCTTTTCCGTACGTCAAGAGATTTTCGAGGTACGCTCGGTAAGGGTAAGTATCCATGCTACTGCTGACCAGTTTGTTATTCATGTACAAATCCACTTCGCTGAACAAGGAATGCATGAAATTGTTGACGGGAGCTGCTTGGGTATCGGCTGCTAGAGCGGAGCCGTCCGTTTTGGTGACTTTCAGTTTCAAATACAAGTAACTGTTGTTGAGATCGATGTAATCTTCGGGTTGTCCTTTGATTTCAAACTCGATGGGAGCTGAATCCGTCAAAGAGGAGACGGGATGAAATTCGACCCATTGGGCTTCTTGCATGGTCGTCATGGTGGGTGGCATGGCAAAGAGATCTAGTTCCGACTTGGAACAGGCACAAGATTCTTGGTGCATCATTTTTTCTTTATGTTTTTTTCTTCACTTTTAATAATCAAAAATGTCTAAGTCTCGAGAGGTTCTTTTTTTCTTCGTCTTTCGAACTTTAGAGGTACGGAGACTTTTGAAAGGGTGCCTTCGTCGTCGCTTTCTACCTTGTCCTTGCTGTGTCGTCAGGGAAGCAGGAATGCCAGACTCGGTACCGTTTAGGGCATTTATAGGACTTTCTCGTCGACCCAAAATCTCTTTACCCGTTTGAAGCAAGACATTTTTGCCTGCTCTCAAAAAAGCTTCTTTAGGGTTTTGTTTGTCAATGAGAACATTGTGAAGAAAATCTTTGCCGTGAGTCAATGCGGCATCTTTTAAGGCGTGCAATCCTCGTGTCACCATCGGTTTCAAAACAGGGACCACAGAACGAAAGGCTGATTTAAACATATCTCCTAAACCATGTCCTCGTTGTCGAGCGACTCCTCGGTACACAGGATACATCACTTTTTCAGTTGTTGGAGAATCGTTTTTGAAAATGGAGTTTCACTGTGACTTTCCCTTTGGTAAATGGAATATTTTGACCTAGTTCTCCTTTTATAGTAATGTTGACACTGCCGAAATACGACTTACTGACAGGTAAATAATGAGGATGTACAAATTCACGGTGAACGTGATAGGTATTTCCACCTTCCTCGTCAGCGGCGACGGCAGAATCCACTTTGAAAGGAATGACACGTAGTAACGGTACAGAGGTGTGTCCTACCACGTTGTACTCTACCACATCGGAGTACACAAACATCAAGTTGAGTCCTTGGTTCAATTCTACAGGGAATCGAAAATATCTTGCAAACATGATGTTACTGGTTATGGATGGTATTTGCTTTTTGTTCTTGAGCGACTCGGTGTCTCCACCTAAAATCTCAAACAATTCAGGACAAAAGGTAATGCCTATCATTTCATCCTCTGGAAATTTGATCATGAGACGACGAGCCACTGAATAGTACTCAAAGGTAACACTTTTTTTGACGGGTAGTTTATCCAGGGCTTTACCAAACACAGCATTAAACCTGGCAGCAAGTGTAGTCACTAAATGTTGACCACTAAAATAATAGCCTGGAGGAATGCTGATCACATGAGTGGACAGGGATTTAGTTTTGGGTCCATCTGATTTCTTTGTGTCAATGCCAGTGATGCCTCGTTCGATTAAGGCTTGTTGCAATTGCTCGTCTTTCACTTCTACTGTAAAAATGTTTTGATTTTCGACGATGTTTTTGATTTGTGACGGGTGTATTATTTCCACTAAAGCCACTTCCCAATGAGCATCTTGATCCAAATGCATGGCTTGAGGTAATTTAGCTGTGTAACAGCACAACGTGTTGTTAGGAAACACCTTCATGGAACTGTCACTGGGTAACGTTAAGTAAAATTGGTTAATAGTGTTGTTCATAATTCCAATGTTGTTCTGTCCGAGGAGTCACTCGAGGTTAAAGGAGTATCTAAAAGAGGATTGTGATTGGAAGGGTGACTGTCAGGAGAATGACTAACGTTGGACGCAAGGCTCCCAATATTGTTACTGTTGTTCCCGTTGTAAGAGTATTTCAGGGAAGGATTGGGAAGAAGATACCCGATGCAACTGCTGAGTAAAATAGTCCACAATTGTTTGTCTCCTTGTTGCAAACTCAAATTAGCAATGGCTGCACCGACACTCACACATTCATTCACTCACACGTACATCATGGGTTTTTAAAAAAATATAATAAAAGGACTTTTGAGTTTTCATTGAATTAGGCAATTGACATAGGGGTGTCTTTGGATATCCCCGCTTGCTGTAACAGGAGTTCTGCTTCACTTCGTTGTTTGGCTCGGTCCGATTGTCGAATAGTTTCCCAGGCTCTTTTCCATTCTATCGTCTCGTTCTTGTTGACATACATTTGTCCCACGACGATGGCACGGGCTAAACACATCTGGTCTTGAGGATTGTTAATTCGGACGAGGCTTCGCTTCATGTTACGAAGGCTGTCCACCAATAACACTTTTTTGCGTCCGGTCCCCTCAGGAAGAGACACGTGGGTCATGAACAGTGTGGCTTTTCCATCGGTGATGTGAAACTTGTCGTTGGATTGTTGCACATGTTGAATTTTGTCAATGACTTTGGAAGGTGTTAATTGTGATGGGCTAGTAAACTCGATCCAAACGGGAGACTTTAAATTATCGTGATGAATAGAAAGTCTCAAGCGATCGTCTTCTTTGGCTTGACATTGCTGTTTCAATGCAGTTAACACAGAATCCCACACCTCGGTAATGAACCCTTCTGTATTCTCCAAAGGTACATTGGCCTTGAAATCTTTAAACTTTACGGCATACGTGTAAGCCGTTGTTCTAAATTTTCGAGAGGAACGCTTTTCCGTCTCTCGAATGTGATAGTAATTTTCAGGGTTTACTAAGGGTGGTGCACTTTGCTTGGACGTCGATTGCTTAGGTGTAGATTCGGGCTCACTCATGTCATCTTCAAAATCACTGGCATGAATTTGAGCCAAGACTTCAGCTACTGTGCTAGGCGATACATTACGTTTCTGTCTCTTACTGTTTTCTCCTTTCTCCACAACATGATGTTGTCTTTTCATCTTGTCTGCAAAAAGTCAAATGACTACCTTTTAAAGACCATAACCCCTATATATTCATGTCCGATCCGTGCATATATAAAGGGTTAGTGTCTAACCTTTCAGTATTCATTTCACTCTCACATTGACCAGAACGATGAAAGAACCTACAGAAGTGGAACTTCTCATTAGAGCTCTACGTGGGGTCATACGAAAGTTTTCGTCAGACCAGCCGACAGCCTACTCTCCTTCCTATCGAGATAAAAGTCAAGATACTTGCTATATCTGTAAGAAGAAAGGACATTGGGCTACAGAATGTTCAGATCGTGACAAAAATAAAAAAGGTACCAATAGAGACAAAAGTCAAGATACCTGTTATTATTGTAAAGAGAAAGGACATTGGTCTCCAAACTGCCCTAAGAAACAACAGGAGCAAAAGGAGGAGGAGGCGAAGGAGGAGGAGGAGGAGGAGGAGGAAAGAAATTCTGAACAGGAGGAGGAAGAGGTACCCTCCCCCAAGGAAGAACCCCGACACGTTCACAAAGACAAGAAAAGAAGACGAAACGAAAGTGAAGAGGAAGAAGAAAAAGAAAAACGTGTGGCAGTAAAGAAAATGAAAAAACAGAAAGAGTGAAACAGAAGAAACCTATGAACTTTTTAAAAGTGGTATTGTGTTATGTTATGTTATGATATTGAATTGTAACGTTTGTACTAGAATACACCAGAGAGAAAAAAACGTAAGCGTCTCTTGGTTTTGATAGAATAAGAACCTACACTCACACATTCATTCACTCACACGTACATCATGGGTTTTTAAAAAAATATAATAAAAGGACTTTTGAGTTTTCATTGAATTAGGCAATTGACATAGTATTTCTTTTCGAAATAATTGGAGTGGTCCTGAAAAGGACCGTTGGTGTTTTAATTGTTTAAATTAATACAAACTCAGAAACGGGACGAAATCCTCTTGAGCTGTCTTAAGCCTTTGCCACGGCCAAGGCCTACTTCGGGACTGGTGGTTCCTGTCAATGATTTGGTAGAAATCACTAACGGTGGTAAGGTAGACGTAGTCACAGAGAGATTGGGTTGTTTCGCTCGAGAAGGTCTTTTTCTCTTCGGTCGTGATAAAGAAGTCTGATACATTTGTTTCAGACTCCTTAACTCAGCTAAAATATCTAAAAGTACCGTCGTGACCGTTTGATTTTCACTATTTTCTTTCTGTCCTTGGTCTTCTTTCTTCTCTGTTGCTGTTGCTGCTGCTGCTGCTACTGTTTCTTCCTGGTGTTTCCTTCTTGCTTCTTCTTCCTGCTGTTGAATAAGAAAAGCTTGTTCTTCTACTTTCTGTTGTTGTAAAAATTGCTCCAATTCTTCTTTTTGTCTTTGTTTAAAATCATCGACGTGTACATAAGAAGATACGGAAGGCAACGAAGGTTCCGGAATAAATTCTTGTGATGTTAAAAAATCCACAAAATCCCAGATAAAATCAACTTCTTCTGGATGTAGATTTGTCATGACTTTAGTAGTCACTGTTGGCCCATGACTTGCTGTCTCTACTCCTGGCTCACTCCAATTCATCGTCTTCTTACTGTCCGCCATGATTGACAACTCTGTCTCATCGATTGACTGCGCACAGGCGCTAGTACCTCTATATAGAAAAGGTGACGTCACAGACTGCTCTCTTCCGATTGGATGGCTGTGACTGAGTTTTGTAACGCACGTTTGGATTGGTGGATACACTCAATCCGTTTCGATCCGCTCTTCCCCTATAAATAACCGCAGTACACGGCATTCGCTTCACCTGTTCTCATCAGAAGATGTGGACTAACGTTGAATCATCAACCCTTGTGTCTAGCATGCTGTTTAGGACTGACATACCCATGTATGTCAGATCAGCGTGGAGTGTTATTCATATGACGGAGACAGCTTTTTGGAAGAGAAGAGTCTATGTGGAAAGACAAGGTTGCTTAAAGAGAGTTCTCTTCTATGGACCCACAGTGAGGAGAAGTTTAAGGAAGAGAAGAAGATCTGTGAGATGTCCTCTGTGTTAACAAGACAACGTTAACATTACACATAACGGTCCTTTTCAGGGCCACTCATAGGTCTCGAAAAGATAGTAGCTTTCTTTGCCGCCATTTTTTCCCTTGACGCTATATAGGCCCACCCTGTTCAATTTCCCTTGACGCTATATAGGCCCACCCTGTTCCATTTCCCTTGACGCTATATAGACCCAACCTGTTCCATTTCCCTTGACCCTATAGTGCCCCAAGCTGTTTTGACCCTATAGTACCCCAAGCTGTTTTTGACTGGATTTTCCATTGACCCCATAAATCTTGACCCTATAGTGCCCCAAGCTGTTTTTGACTGGGTTTTCCATAGACCCTATAGTGCCCCCTATTACTACTGCCCACATTTGCCAAATCTGAGACTCGAACCCACGCAGGCAGAAGTGAGATGGCAGTGATCCGTAACGGAGAGCGCTTTAGACCACTTGGCCACTCGGGGCTCCTAGCTCAAAGATTACTTTTCATTGCCGAGAAATCTAAGATGTGATGCAAATATCTTGCTCAAGTTTTCAATACCTCATTTGGCAACATTGATGTGCATAATATACCACTAGAATAATCCGGCGATGTTTCCAGACACAAATGTTTTGAGCAGAATCATGAGAAAGCTCGTGGAAATCACATTTTGTCTTATTCAGTAAACTTGCCAGAGATACCATGCATTTGCTTGGACGTGGAATTTACAAATTTTTATTTACAGTAATGGATAAGACGCGGAAATATCTTCTAAAGAAATGTGTGGAAAGAAGATTTGCGTTTAAGAAAAACGTTAAGCAAGAAAGGGATAACTTGGTATCGACAAAGTATTACCGGAAGATATAGAAAAATTAAAAGAAGAAGGTTTGCGAGGACTACTCGAAGAAGGACAACGAAAATTTGCTGTGGACATTGTTGAACGAACTGGTGATCCTAACGAAATGAGGAGAATTGACGAAATATCTTCTTACATCAAGAAGAAATTGCATAAGAAATAACTGGACATTGAAATATAAGACAAATTCTTAAAAAATCAAAGACAAAAATATCAGATGACGAACATAATGTTTTTTGCAATAGATAATGTTGATGAAAAAAATTGAAATCTTAACAATTAGCATGTGGGGACGTGGAGAATATGCACAATTTAAAAATAAAATGCAAAAAAGATGCACATAGTAAAACATTGAAACATTAAAACATAGCACATAAATATGAAATTATATATTTGCTATACTTGATCATTTACGATTAAATGTATATTTAACGAAGGACGAGTTTTACATGTTACACATCCACCTGATTCGCTGATGAATACCTTGTGCTCTTAGAACATCAAGTTCAACTTTTCAGTATTTTTTTTATAACCCTGTTATGGATATTGGAATTGAGCAGTACGAGATCCTCTTATTATCTACTATTGTCTGTGACTCTATAGCATATGTTAATACTAGCGTCAATAACGTCATTACATTTGGCATAAAAACCAATGTCATCATCGAGTGAAAAACTGTTAAGATACCACAAGGTACGTACAATGTCACAGATGTCAAGAAAATGATAAAATATCTTATTACCACTGACAGAAGTGGTATTATATCTGATAATATAAAGATCATTCCGAATTATAACACGTTAAGAGCAAAACTAACATTAAATAACAAATTGTTCATTTATCTTAGCGGCGAATGTACAATAGGATCATTACCCGGAAATAACAAACAACTATACGGATCTTTCACATCTGCGACAATATCATATGGCAGTGAGTCAGCCGTCAGCATCACAGATGCAAATTCTCTTGGCATCCGTCCATCTACGATGGCGTAGCTCCAGAGTCAGCTGTTCCTTCTTGCTGGCTATCTTTTGCGCATGCTTTCTATTCCTGTCATCCTCAGCATTGCTAACTCCCTGCATGACAGCTAGGCGCCAGATGGGACGGTCATTAGCAAAGCTCTCGCAAATGTTGGCCGTCGTCATGTCCCTCTTGCAAACATCTTTGTAGCGCAGGTGTGGACTTCCAGTCGGTCGTGTACCTTCTGCTAGTTCCCCATATAACAGGTCATAAGGAATACGGCCTGGGTCCATTCTCTTTACATGGCCGAGCAAGCGAAGGCGCCTCTCGCTGAGAATGGCGAACATGCTGTTGATGTTGGCGCGTTCTAGAACCTCTGTGTTGGGTACTTTGTCCTGCCACTTGATGTGCATAATGCGCCGCAGACATCTCAAGTGGAAGCTGTTGAGTTTTCTCTCGTGACTTGCATAGGTGGTCCATTTTTCGCTGTTGTAGAGGAGTGAACTGAGCACGCAGGCTTGGTATACACGCAGTTTGGTCTTCTCGGTGACGTTGGGGTTGTTCCATACCCTCTGATTCAGTCTGTCCATCACTACAGCTGCCTTGGCAATCTTGCCATTCACCTCATAATTAATTGAGAGTGCGCTGGAGATGTAGGACCCGAGGTATGTGAAGTTCTCGACAACTTCCAAGTTATATCCATCGATGGTGACAGAGGGAGGGGAGTCTGCATCTTGCGTCATGACGTTTGTTTTCTTCAATCTGATGGTCAGTCCAAATTCCTTGCAAGCGTTGGAGCGACGGCATACCAGCTGCTGAAGTCCATCTTCCGTGTGGGATGTCAAGGCTGGTCTGGAATGGCATCCAGGGCAGTGTCAGTGACGTTGTTTTGGGTTGCACATAGCTCGAGATAGTGTTAAACTAATCGCCGTAGTTGTTTCTCCTCGTCTGTGATGTCTTCACCTGTCTTGGACTAGAGGCGAGCGGTCTTTGAGATGGAGGGGCCTGTCGCCTTTTTGATGCCCTCATACATTCTTCTTGCATCCCAGGTGTCGGCAGCTGTCTATATACTGTTGCAAAGGTTAAGCCAATATATTTTGAAGGTGGCGGGCGGTCTTCTGGGCGTTGTTCCTTGCATTCCTGAGTGCTTGCAATGTTCTTGGGCTAGGTACAGCCTTGTATGCCAGGATGGCTTTTCTCTTTGCCACAGTCACGGACTTCATCTCCTCCTAGTTTGCCTCATACCAGCCGGCATTTTGCTGTCCCCTCTTCCCCTAAGCTATGATGATTGAGTTGTACACAAAGGCACGCAGATGGGCCCACTTGGAGTCAATGGTGTCATCAGGTGTCACTTAGGTGATAGCTTCCTGCACTTTGCTGATTAACTGCTGTGTTTTCTCTGGATTACTTGCACAGCAGGTGTTGATGCGAGGACGACCCTTCTTCTTGGCATGATGCAGCTTCTTGGGTAATATTCGCACCTTACTTACCACACGGGAATGGTTCGTGTCGCGGTCGGCACTGTGGTAGCTGAGGGTGAGGAGGACGCTGGCCAGTTAAGCACACCTAGTGATGATAAGGTCTAGCTGGTGCCAGTGGAGTGAACGTGGGTTTCTCCAAGATACCTGGTGGATCTCGTTGCATTGGAGGAAAGTGTTGGTCACACATAGGCTGTGGGAGCAGCACATCTCCAGAAGTCGCTGATCGTTTTCGTTGATCTTACCCTTTCCGTAAAAGCCGAGACAGGCGGATCAGGCATCGTGGTCAGCTCCAACTCTAGCATTGAAGTCTCTTAGTAAATAAAGGCCTTCGTTTTTTGGAATGCTGGATATTGCCTGATCCAGAGCCTCATACAATTCGTGGGTGGAGCTGGGGGGCTTAGCATACATACTGAAGATGTTGACCGGGCCTAAGGATGTTGACAGCCGGAGGGCAAGGATTCTCTCAGTACCTGATGACGGAGATTCAATGAAAGTGACTAGAGTGTTATTTACGGCAAAGCCTACACCGTGCTGCCTTGGTTCATTAGAGGGCTTCCCCTGCCACAATAATGTGTAATTGGCTTCCCTGATAGTGCCGCTGTCAGACAGTCGGGTCTCCTGGCAGACAGGCAATATCGATGTTCAGTCGGGAGAGTTCTTTGTCAATGAAGTCAGTCTTCCGTTCATCGTCGATCTGCTGTATGTCATTCGTCAGTCCAGGACACATGGACTTAACGTTCCAGGTCGCAAAACGAACAGCTGGAGTTTTCGTATTTCTTCTTTGAGTCTTTCCTGGTGCGGAGTTTTGTGACCAACTTGTCGAAGCAGGCAGGCCATGGCGGGCAGCACCTTACTGACTGGGGGCTGCCCAGCTTAAGGCGGGCGGTAGCTGTCCAGTGAGACCTGATGATATCTTCCATCGTCAGAAGTTACCCTTGGCGCCAAGCTCTACGCCAATCGAGCTTTGGCTTAGAACCGGTAAACTGCTACTTCTCGTGTTGTTCCGACACCATACGACGACGCTGGAGTGTCCTCTCCAGTGGAGCTACAAAGCCTGAGCAGGTTGGTATGGAGAATAAGCTGTTACCCATGCAGCAGATCCCCCTCTCAACGAAGCTGGTGGCCCCAAGGGAACGACGAATTTCGATACAGCTTGGCACCAAAGGCGTCGCAGGAGTCGCCGGAATGACATTGAGGTCAATGTCAGACCGCCTCAGGGACTCCGTCTCCGCATATTTGTTGGGGTTTACTCCGTTAGTCTTTCACATGAGTTTGTATAGCCACAAGGCAACAGAGGTTTTGGAATCGGAGTTTTCATTCTCCTAGATGAGCTGCCATCCAAGGTTTACGAGTCCTATCTACCCGAAGCAACTGGTTTTAACGCGCCAGTGGCCCGCCTTCAGATCTTATAATGTTGCCGGATAACGCGGTCCGCCGTACTTCAAATCTAAGCCACTCGTGAAGGCCAGAAGTTGGATAACCGTAGATGATTTTCAATGGAGTTAATGTATATAAAGTATATTAAATATCGCGACGAGAAATCTAATGAGTATAACGCAATGGGCATCAGAACATTTAAAATTAGGTACGAAGATGTAATTTTACTGCCGTACAAAGCCTTTCTTGAAGTACGAGGTAGTATAAGAACAGCTGCGGGTGGTGATATTGGTGCTGGTGCAAATTTCACATTAACAAACAACGATTGAAGCTGGTTCATAAAGCGCCATATATCAACTCGACAATCAAATTCGTTGAAGATATTTCCATGCACGTGCCTATGGTAAATACTATTCTTAACATTGTATCGTTCAGCGATGATTACTCGAGATCATTTGCAACGTATATGATTTGGATCATTGATGTATTGCAAGGAAAGACGGCTGATCTGGATCTGATTCAAAATGGTAAATCACCAGTTTCTGGTGACAATGATGATGTAACTGGCAATGACATAAACACCCTTTTATTGTGGCTTCATAATCAATAAGGAACAGCTTCAGCAGCTGACAATACAAGAGGAAATGTAAAAAAATTAAACGAAATTGAGACAATGTTATCCGCGTGCAGCAGAAAAATATAGTTTGAACAGAACAAGGTTTATCAAACATCTGTACCAAATTCAATTGATAACACACGGTGAATACCAACAACAACCTCGAGCAAGCAATTGCGGCGTTATATATTTATCGTGTTTTAAACTATAAAACTCGATATTTGACAATGCTGGCGTCAGAAGAATGTTTCTTAGAATACACTCTAAGCATAATCCTCAACGAGCAATCGAATGCAGCTTGTACAAAGTCCAGTTTCTTTTCACAATTGACCAGATCAAGTCTTCACGAAGTTCTATCCTGCTCAAATCGATTCAATCCAGTTTATCTTGGTTCAAAACTGGTTCAAACCGGTTAATTCAAAGTCAATTTTATGGATAAAGTCATTTTTAGACAGGGCTTGCCTGCTTCTTAGATTCAAACATGTTCAATCCTTATCAAACCAGTTCCATCCTGCACAATCCGGTTCAAACCAGTTTACCCTGGTTCAAAACGGGTTCAAACCGATTATTAGAAGTTGATGTTTTGGTTGAAGTCTGTTTTGGACCAGATTTAATCGGTTTCAACCCAATCAAAATGGTTCAATCCGGATCAAAACGGTTCCATCCTGTTAGAACCAGTTAAAACAAATTATTCTGGTTCAAAACTGGTTCAAACCAGTTTATTCAATGTTGGTTCATATATAGAGTTTATTCTCGGCAGGTTTTGATCGGTTTAAACCGGATCAAATTGGGACAATTAGGATAAAACAGGCTCGATCCTAATCAAACCGGTTCATTTCAGTTCATCCTGGTTCAAATGCGGTTCGATACGGTTTATTCAAAGTAGCTTTTATTGATAGTCTGCTTTAGGCAGATTTTAATCTGTTTTAACCGGTTCAAACCGATTTCATCCGATTAAACCGTTACCATCCTGTTCCAACCAGTTTAGTCGAGTTTATTCTCGTTCAAAACCGGTTTATTTAAAGTTGATTTTATGGGTAAAATTTGTTTTGGAGAGATCTTGACCGGTTTTATCAGCTTCAAACGGGTTCAATCTTTATCAAAACCGGTTACAGTCTACTTAAACCCGTTAAAACCGTTATTCCTGGTTCAAAACCGTTTGAAACCGGTGAACTTAAAGTAGCTTTTATGGATAAAATCTGTTTGGAGAAGGTTTTGACCGATTTTAACTGTTTCAAACCGGTTTGAACGGATCAAACCGGTTCCATCCTGCTCAAATCGGTTCAAAACAATTTATGCTGGTTTAAAACCGGTTTGAACCGGTTTATTCAAAATTGAAATTATGGTTAAAGTCGGTGTTGGAGAGGTTTAGATCGGTTTTAACCGATTCAAACCGGAAAAATGTGGATCACACCGATTACATTCTGCTCAGTCCGGTTCAAACTTGTATATCCTGGTTCAAACCGGGTTCAAACTGGTTTATTCAAAGTTAATTGTACGGATAATATCTGTTTTGGACTGTTAACTCCGGTATTTATCGCTTGAAACCGGTTCAATCCGAATCAAACCGGTACTATCCTGCTCAAACCGGATCACGCCAGGTTATTCTGGTTCAAAACCGTTTTATTTAAAGTAGATTGTGATGTATAAGCTCTGTGTTGGAGAGGCTCTGACCGTTTTAACCTTTTGAAACCGGTATAATCTTAGCAAGCAGGTTCTATCCAGCTCAAACCGGTTCAAACCAGTATATTTCAACCCGTTAGTTTATTCAAGCTGATGTGTTAAGGATAAGGTCTGTTTTGGAGAGGTCTTGACTGGTTTTCAGGTTAAAACCGGTTCAATCCAGATCAAACCGATTCAGTCCTGCTTAACCTGGTTTAAAACAGGTTCAAACGTGTTTATTCAAAGTCGATTTGATGGTTAAAATCTGTTTTGGTCAGGTTATGACTGATCTTAACCAGTTCAAATCATTTTAGTCCGATCTGACCGGTTACATCCATGCTCAAATCAATTCACACCAGTTTAACCTGGGTCAAAGCCGGTTCAAACGGGTTTAGTAAAAGTATTTGTTTAGGGTTAACGTCTGTTTGGGAGAGATTTTAACCGGTTTAAAACGGTTCAAACCTGTTGAAATCGAACGAAACCGGATGTTCGAACCGGTTCTTTCAAAGTTGATATGCTGAGGTTGTATAGGAGACGTTTCAACTGGTTTTAACCCGTTCGAACCGGATCAATCCGAGTCGGACAGGTTTCATCCTGCTTAAACCTTTTAATGTTGTCCAAACCAGTTAATTCAAAGTTGATTTCATACCTAGTGTCTGTTCCATCCTGCTCAAACCGGTTAAACCAATCTATCGGATTCAAAACCAGTACAAACGTTTTCTCAAAGTTGATTGAGAAGGTCAAGCTTTATTTTGGAGAGGTTTTGACCCTTTTAACAGGTTCAATCTGGTCCAAAGTTGTTCAATCCTACTCAAACCGTTTCCATCCTTCTCGAACCGTTTCCAACCATTCTTTTCTGTTCGTGCCGGATTTTTCAGAGTTTAGTTTAAGGATGTAATCTATTTTTGAAAGGTTCTGACCGGATTTAACGAGTTTAAACCGGCTCAATTCGAATATATCCGGATCCAACCTGTTCAAATAGGTTCACACCAGTTATCATTTTTCAATACCGGTTCAAGCCCGTTTGTTCGAAAATGATTGTATGGAAAAAGTCTGTTTTGGAGAGGTTTTCAACGGTTTTAACCGGTTCAAAAGGTTTAATCCGATCAAATCGATTCAATCTTGCTCAGACTGGTTCAATCAATTTAGCGTGGTTCTGGCACACAGTTCAAAACAGAAAGTTGATTTTATGTATAAAGTCTCTTTATAGAGGTTTTAATCGGTGCAAACCGGTTCAATCCGAATCAAACCGCCCCCATCCTGCTCAAACCGGTTAAAACCAGATTATCATGGCTCAGAACTGGTTGAAACCGGCTTATTCAAAGTTGATATTATATATAAAGTCTGATTTAGGCAGGTTTTGTCCTGTTTCAACCGGTTCATAGCAGTTTAATCCGTTGAGTCCAGTTCTATCCTGCTCGAAACGGTTAAAATCAGTTTATCGTTCAAAATGTTTTCAATCCTTGTTATTAAAAGTAGATTATATGGTTAAAGTCTCTTTTCGGCAGGTATTGTCCGGTTTTAACCGGATCAAGCAGGTTTAATCGGATAAAACGGGTTCTATCCTATTCTAACGTGGATCAAAACATGTTCAATCCGGTTTATAGAAAGTTGATTGGATGGGTAAAGTCTGTATTAAAGAGATTTAGAACGGTTTTAACCGTTTCAATCCAAAACAAACCAGTTCTATCCAGGTTCACAACCGGTTAAAACAGGTTTGTTCAAAATAGATTTTACAAGTAAAACCTTTTTTGGATAGATATCAACCGTTTCAAACCGGTTTAAACCTGTTTTAAATCCGGATCAAACCGGTTCCATCATACTTAAACCGGTTCAATATGGTTGCAAACCGTCCCGGTTCTAATCCGGTTCAAACTGGTTTATTCATATTATATTTATATTAGGATAGGTTGTTTTAGTAAAATTAATAACATTGCCATTTTCTTTAAATTGTATTAAAGTAATGTTTTATTCATTTCTATTAAAGTAAGTTCTAAATATATTAAGATTATTTTCATTTATTTTTACAGCACAACTATATATGTTAATGGGATGAAAATAGTTGCTGCGCAAGCGAAATAAAGGCAATGTATATCGCAGTATTGTATACAACCAGTAAGATAACTAAAGCTATACGAATGTACAATGCTGTGTGGTATAAGCGTATTATGTTACTAAAACATTTCGCTGATTCAGCAAGAACTCCCAACTTTGCTCAGTAAGACATATATAATTCTGTAAACTAAACAGATTTCAAGAGTATGCATTGGCGAATTTCCAATACGGTGAATAAGATAGAGTCTAACCTTCAGTCCAATGATGTAAAACAAAATGGTTCCTACCTGATGATGAGTAGACGTCTTTTGTTGACCGGTATACTAAGGGTATGACGTTATTTGGTCCTGACTTGTGCCAAATGCGTATAAATAAGTCACGCAGATCGCCCAAGTCATTTCTGTATACCGACAAGATAGCAATATGTTCGTCTCTTCATTACAGGTAAGAACTGTATATGTCGTAAACTTCTTTCAGAAATAGGTACTTTTAATGTTTGAGATTTTAATGGTAAAATTGATATGTTAGCAACAATGTTCACTTAAATCTTTATTTATAATATATTGTAATGGAATGTTTAAATGTTTTAAAGAATTCATACTTAATTATATTTATGTAATTTTTATTGTAAAGTCGAATTTGCTACCAACTTCTTGTTAAGATTTAATGCTGAAATAAAGTATTCTTTAAGCAAGAAAGAATAATATTTAACAACATATTTTAAATCAATATTTTAAAAGGAGTAAAATGCATTTCTTTAAATTAATTGTGGCATTAATTATAGTTATTACATTTTATACTTTGGTTATCTTGAAATTGATTGAGAATTAACTATTTGTATAATATTCTAAAATGCAGAAATTATACGAATTAGTGAAGATGGAAAGCTTAAAAAGGAAAGTGTAGTTTTATATATATTTCATGAATTTTGATTATAAAGTTTATAGATGTGTTTCTAGAATGTAGTAATATATTTTGTGTTAATTATTTAAATAAAGTTCTGTATACCGACAAGATAGCAATATGTTCGTCTCTTCATTACAGATCCGATTCCGTACCTAAATTCCCCAAGACATTTCCATTATCATGTGAATCCTTTATCTAGGAAATCGTTCTTTTCTTCTTTCGATCGTCCTGAGTTCCTAGTATGTGTTTATGAGAACAAGCCGTAAACTTTAATACAATTTAAAGAAAATGGTAATGTTATTAATTTTACTAAAACAACCTATCCTAATATTTATGAATAAAGTCTGTTTTGAGCAGGTTTAGGCCGGTTTTAACCAATTCAAACTGGTTCCATTCTGCTCCAAACGGTTCACATCTGACTATCTGGTTCACAACCGGTTCAAACCAGCATATTCAAAGTTGATTTAAAGGATAGTCTGTTTTGGGCAGATATTGACCGATTTGAACCGGTTCAAACATGGTTTAGCCTTGTTTATCCTGGTTTAAAAACGGTTCCGGCCGATTAATTTAAAGTAAATTGTATGGATAAATTCTGCTTTGGACCTGTTTTTATCTGTTTCAACCGATTGAAACCGGTTCAATCCTCATCAAACGAGTTCAACGAGATTATCATGCTTCAAAACCGTTACAAACCAGTTTATTTAAAGTAGATTTTATGGATAGAGTCTGTTCTCGGCAGGTTTTCATAGTTTCTAACCGGTTAAAGCCCGTGTATTCCAATCAATAAACGTGATAACACACGGTGAATCCGGATCAAAACGGTTCCATCCTGCTAAAACCGGTTAAAACAATTTATCCTGGTTCAAAACTGGTTCAAACCGGTTTATTCAAAGTTGGTCCATATATAGAGTTTGTTTTGGGCACATTTTGATCTGTTGAAACCGGTTCAAATTGGGCCAATCCGGATAAAACCGGCTCGATCCTAATCAAACCGGTTCATTTTATAGATAAAGTCTGTTTTACACAGACTTCGATCTCTTTTAACCGGTTCAAACTGATTTCATCCGATTAAACCGTTACCATTCTGTTCCAACCGGTTTATTCGAATTTATCCACGTTCAAAACCGGTTTAAACCGGTTTATTCAAAGTTGATTTTATTGTTAAAGTTTGTTTTGGAGATATCTGGACCCTTTTTATCAGCTTCAAACGGGTTCAATATTTATCAAACCGGTTCCAGTCTACTCAAACCCGTTCAAACCAGGTTTTCCTGGTTCAAAACCGTTTGACACCGATGAATTAAAAGTAGCTTTTATGGATAAAGTCTTTTTGGAGAAGGTTTTGACCGATTTTAACTTTTTTAAACTGGTTGGAACCGACCAAACCGGTTCCATCCTGCTCAAAGCGATTCAAAACCATTTATCCTGGTTCAAAACCAGTTTGAACCGGTTTATTCAAAATTGAAATTATAGATAAAGTCGGTGTTGGAGAGGTTTAGACAGGTTTTAATCTATTCAAACCAGACAAATGTGGACCACACCAATTACATACTGCTCAATCCGGTTCAGACCAGTATTAAAAGATAGTTGAATGGCTATTATCTCTTTTGCATAAAATCAGAGCGAGAGACATCATTGTCATCTCCACCTGGAACATTAGAACCAGTTATATCGAGCTCAAACCGTTTTAAACCAGTTTATCCTGGTTCAAACTGGCTGATTCAAAGTAGATATTATGGATGCAGTCTGTATTGGAGAGATTTCGACCAGTTTCAACAGGTTTGTACCGGTTTCATCCGACAAAAACCGGTTGCATCCTGCTCCTACCAGTTGAAACCAGTTTACACTGGTTCGACACCGGTTCAAACTGTTTTTATCACAGTAGATTTTATAGATAAGGTCTGTTTGGGGCAGGTTTTGAGCAGTTGTATCTGGTTTAGAATCTTTTAATCCGTAGAGACCGTTTCAATTCTGCTAAACACGTTTCGACCCAGTTTATCCTGGTTCAAACCCGGTTCATACTGGTTGATTGAAAGTAGACGTTATGGAGGAAGCCTGTATTGATACGGTTTTGACCTGTTTAAACCGGATCAAAAAGGTTCGATCCCATCAAACCAGTTCTATCCTGCTCAAACCGGTTCAAACTTGTTTAGCGTGTATCAAATCCAGTGCAAACCAGTACTAAATGTACATTTTATGTATAAAATCTGTTTTGGAGAGGGTTTAACCGGTTTTACAGATTCAATCTGATCCGAGCCGGTTACTCCCTTTCTCAATCCAGCTCCGAACAGTTTATAACAGTTCAAATCCGGTTCATTCAAAAGTAGATGTTATGGATAAAGTCTGATTTGAACCGGTTCAAGCCAGTTCCATTATGTTGAAACCGTTCAAACCAGTTTATCCAGGTTACAAACGTCTGTTTTGGTGAGGTTTTGAACGGTTTCAAGTGAATAAATCCTGACTAATTCGATCAAATTGGTTGAATCCAGCTTAATCTTGTTCAAAACAGATATGCTTTTTCAAAACGGGTTTAAACCGGTTAATTCGAAGTTGATTTTATGGATAAAGTCTGTTTTGGACAGGTGTTCAAAGTAGATTTTATGTATAAAATCTGTTTTGGTCAGGTTTTGACTGGTATGAACCGGTTCAAAACATGTTTAATCGCATCAAATCTGTTCTATCCTGCTCAAACCGGTTCAAAAAGTTTATCTTGGTTCAAAACCGGTTCAAGCCTGTTTATTCAAAGTAGATTTGATGAATAATGTTTGTTGTGTAAAGGTTTTGACCGGTTCAAACTAGTCCAATCCGGATGCAACCGGTTCCATTTTGCTCAGACCAGTTGAAGCCATTGTATTCTGTTACAAAACCGGTTCATTCAAAGTTGATTTTATTCCTAAGGCCTGTCTTAAGGTTTTGATCGGTTTTAATTAGATCAAACTGGTTTAATCCCAATCAAACATTTTCCATCCTACTAAAATTGGTTCAATCCAGTTTATTCTGATTCTAAACAGTTTGATTCCAGGAAGAATATTTGGATAAAATCTGTTATGGACAGGTTGAGACCGGTTTAGTCCGATCACAACGGTTCCATCCAGCTCAAACCAGTTTATCCTGGTTCAAAATTTGGTTTTGTGAATACAATCTGTTTTGTGGAGGACTTGTGTATGTACGTGTGTTTGTACGTTTGTATGTACGTGAGTGTACATTTGTGTGAATGTATGTGTTCGTGTACGTGCGTATTTGTACATGTGTGCGTGTGTGTGTGTGTATTAATGTGTATGTACATGTGTGTTTGCTCTTGTTTGTATGTACCTGTGTGTATGCGTGTGCATGTTTGAATGTATGTGCATAGATATATATAGTACTAGAGTGGGTGAACCTACAACTTTTATTGGCGTTTATTTGTTAAACCAAAGCCTCCTGCGAAACCGAAAAAAGTATCAGAAAACAGACATTACGCCTCTGACTAACCTAGACGCATATTTGTTGTCGCGCCCTCGTTAGCTGCTATTAAGTTATATTATATCATAACAATAATGGTAGGAGAATCGTAAACAACTAGACTAGCTCGAGATAGACTAGCCACGATTAAAAAATTTATACCGGTTCGTGATTCTGTTAGACAAAACTTTCCAACAGCGACAGGAATCTCAAGTTGATTTTGCAACATGTGCTGAAACCGGTTATTACAACCACTAATAAGGTTATACATGGAAAAGAAGGAGAAGAAGTCAAAAAAGGTGTTCTTCCTGAACTTAAATGAATAGCAAAAGAAAATAAAGAAACATCAGAATTTTACAAATTTTCTGGTTCGGCAAGACTTCAATTTGGTCCGAAAAAAACCGATGAAGAAATAGTCAAAGAAATACGTAATAAATTTACTTAGGATACTTTAACAACAATCGATACAAGTAATCCAGGCGAATTTATCGATTTTGTTGCTAAGAGTTACGATGATTAATAAACCAAAACTAATTGCATATGACACGTTGTATTTAAAAGCCAAGGTGCAGAGACATTTCTTAACTGGAATTTTGAACTGGTGCATCCTTAACTTCACTTGTTTTATTTTGAGTGTAGAATTTCAGCTTTTACTGACTCAGGCAAATACATTATATGAGACAAATACAATCACAAGCACATATATGCATACAAATAAAGCTAATACGCATGCAACAATGCAATGCAATGACAAATAGATAAACATATACATTACACACCCTTGCTGGCATATTAGACAAAGAATAATGGGGATCAAAATCACAAGCTGTGTCCCCTTGAAATGAATTAGTGATATAGTTACACCATGATGATCGCTACATTATCAGTCTTGTATGACCTTGACCTTGATATTAATGTATGCAATCAATTTATTGAAACGGTACCAATTCCAAGAGAAGAGTTGAATTGAACCTTTCAGTTATTTCAAGTCACAAATATCATTGTGATGGCAACTAAAACCCCGAGTCTTGAAACCCTAATGTGAACATTTAATTATTGTCCCAAAACACACCAGTTTTATGTAGGAGTCTCTTGCATGACCTATCTAAGTCCAAAACTTCATGCCATTTTTAATTCCAAAATAATATCAAAATATGCACAGGATTTGTTATAAGATAATACAAAACAATACCAATCATTGTATAGACATCTGAAAGACTTAATACCGGAATCAGTCCCATGCATTCAATGGAGTCATGATGCCATTCACAAAGTTGAATGATGAGAGAAGACTGCAATCATATTCTCTGGTTTGTCAAAAACTGCATATACAAGACCAATCATTTGCAGCATATCACATTACAAAAAAAATTAGGATCCTCACAACAACACCTTTTTAATTAATACTTTCAAATGGAGTGCCTTTTTAACCCCCCAAATAAAACTTTCCTGGAAGTAGGACCCACCCATTTATTTTAATCCTACATGTACCGGAGACTTAACACCAAATGAGGCACAGCTCTTTTAAAAAGCCAAATCCTTCTTAACCTAACACTAACACACTGGTCTCCTAAGCCTAACAATCTTACAGCAAAGCCCTAACTAACATATTTAAGTAGTCACTACTATTCGCAAACATAAGTGCAAATTGATAAATATGGCCAAATCATGCAGCAGAGTTGTCCAAAAAAAAAAACAAACAGTAACGCGAAATCATTTAAAAAAAACAAAAATAATACGTATCCAGTGTTTTTCTAATCTACATGTAAGCTGTGCCTTGTTGCTATGTAAATCCGGATTTTTAACGGTAAACAAATGTTTAATGGGTACTGCAGGTCCCTACCTATTCCCCACCCCACCCCCCTGCCTCCCACAAGTAACCTCCACCCACATGTAACCTCCACCCACAAGTAACCCTCACCCCCACTGTAACCACCCCCCTTTCCTGCTGTACCCTTCCAATAACCTATTGTTTTTGGCACCTCGTCTTAAATCCCCATTTTGTGTTCCCTACAAATGTTCCTTTAATTGAACACCCCAGGAAGTTACAACTTAGAAGGAAAAGGTGTGATGTGATTCCATGTTAGGGAGTATATAGCCATGTCTTTGGTATTAATCCAAAATTGCTGAGATCAGGCAATACACTTGGAAGAATTCAGTTGCGATTCATCAACAGAAGGTTTGGCTCTAAGTGGATCTGGCAAAAAAGTCAATACTTAATAGAAGTACTATGTCTGTGAAAGCAGTACACAAGGTAAAAAATAATCCTTTGACTATCCATTTGGTAAATCATCCTATACTCTACAACACTAATAGATACACTGCATAAAAACCAATCTTCAGTGCATAAACATCAGTACGCATGCTGACTGACCCAGTTTACCTGTTCAATTTTGAATCAAAAAGATCTGAAAACATGCTGAAATGTTAACTTTTAAAACCTGTGCAGGATTAATAAACCAAAACCAATTGCATATGACACGTTGTATTTAAAAGCCAAGGTGCAGAGACATTTCTTAATTGGAATTTTGAACTGGTGCATCCTTAACTTCACTTGTTTTATTTTGAGTGTAGAATTTCAGCTTTTACCGACTCAGGCAAGATGTCCCTAGATAACCCTAACCAATTTGGAATAGCCATCACTTTGAAAAGGACAAGAAATATTACCAGAGCTAGCTAGTTACCATATACAAAATATACAAAAACAAGTCAATGCAAATATCAACAAAAGGTCAATTCACATCAGTTGTAGTCATAGACCTTGACCTTCTATCTTTTGACCTAAAATCAATAGCATTTTCACTTACCCCGAGTGCAAGGTATGCAAAATTTGGTTCATTTATGTCATCGACAATCAACAGATGGATGAATGGACATCATAAAATATTGCCTAATGTAGCAGACTTGCTTAGATAATACATATATATAAATGTACAAATAAAGCATAATGAACATGTGAAAACAATGCACTATAATAGAAAGAATCACATACATATACATCATAGACAAAGATGTACATGCACACAAGCCTACTAGAATAAAAATCCTAAATAATACTATGGAACATATCAATGATTACATTACAATAATTCCTTCTGTGTGGCCTAGCCATTCATAAATTTAACCTTGTGGATGATTACAATAGCAGCGGTATATGACCTTTTGAACTTGACATCGATGTATGCAATACAATTGTCAATAAGGTACATATTCCAAGAGCAATTGTTGAATCACACCTTTTACAGTTATATTAGTTGATGAATATCCTTGTGATGGTGACTAAAATCCAGAGTCTAGAAATTATACTGTGCATTTAATTAATGCCAAAATACACACCAGTTTTATCTAGAAAGCATCTCTTGCAAGACCTAAACTAAGTCCAAAACTTCATGCCATGTTTAATTCCAAGTATAATCAAAATATGCACAGGATTGTATACTACAAAATATAAAAATGAAGCCAAAGACTCTTTATAGAGATTTGAAAGACAATGCTAACCTTATCAATTTTCTCTTGTTAAAAGATCTGGATCCATGCCTAATGGTTAACATTAATACCTGTGCTTGAATAATAAACCAAAATAATTGCATATGACATGTTTTATTTATATACCAAAGTGCAGAGACAACTTGTTTTTTTTAAAATTTTGAACTGGTGCATTCTTAATGTCCATTGTTTCTTTTTGACTTTATAGTTAATACTTTTACTGACTCTGGAATGATGACCCTAATTAGTCCTAACCAATTTGGAATAACCATCACTTTGACAACAAAATATTGCCATGAACCTCTGATCCAAAATAAGTAGCACAACAAATGGATTGAATGTTGGATGAGCAACAGAAAATATTACTGTATCCCAAATACATTATATGAGACAAATACAATCACAAGCACATATATGCATACAAATAAAGCTAACACGCATGCAACAATGCAATGCAATGGCAAATAGATAAACATACATTACACACCCTTGCTGGCATATTAGACAAAGAATAATGGGGATCAAAATCACAAGCTGTGTCCCCTTGAAATGAATTAGTGATATAGTTACACCATGATGATGGCTACAATATCAGTAAAGTATTACCTTGACCTTGATATTAATGTATGCAATCAATTTATTGAAAAGGTACCAATTCCAAGCGAAGAGTTGAATTTAACCTTTCAGTTATTTCAAGTCACAAATATCATTGTGATGGCAACTAAAACCCCGAGTCTTGAAACCCTAATGTGAACATTTAATTATTGTCCCAAAACACACCAGTTTTATGTAGGAGTCTCTTGCATGACCTATCTAAGTCCAAAACTTCATGCCATTTTTAATTCCAAAATAATATCAAAATATGCACAGGATTTGTTATAAGAATACAAAACAATACCAATCATTGTATAGACATCTGAAAGACTTAATACCGGAATCAGTCCCATGCATTCAATGGAGTCATGATGCCATTCACAAAGTTGAATGATGAGAGAAGACTGCAATCATATTCTCTGGTTTGTCAAAAACTGCATATACAAGACCAATCATTTGCAGCATATCACATTACAAAAAAAATTAGGATCCTCACAATAACACCTTTTTAATTAATACTTTCAAATGGAGTGCCTTTTTAACCCCCCAAATAAAACTTTCCTGGAAGTAGGACCCACCCATTTATTTTAATCCTACATGTACCGGAGACTTAACACCAAATGAGGCACAGCTCTTTTAAAAAGCCAAATCTTTCTTAACCTAACACTAACACAGTGGTCTCCTAAGCCTAACAATCTTACAGCAAAGCCCTAACTAACATTTAAGTAGTCACTACTATTCGCAAACATAAGTGCAAATTGATAAATATGGCCAAATCATGCAGCAGAGTTGTCCAAAAAAAAACAAAAGTAACGCGAAATCATTAAAAAAAAACAAAAATAATACGTATCCAGTGTTTTTCTAATCTACATGTAAGCTGTGCCTTGTTGCTATGTAAATCCGGATTTTTAACGGTAAACAAATGTTTAATGGGTACTGCAGGTCCCTACCTATTCCCCACCCCACCCCCCTGCCTCCCACAAGTAACCTCCACCCACATGTAACCTCCACCCACAAGTAACCCTCACTCCCACTGTAACCACCCCCCTTTCCTGCTGTACCCTTTCAATAACCTATTGTTTTCGGCACCTCGTCTTAAATCCCCATTTTGTGTTCCCTACAAATGTTCCTTTAATTGAACACCCCATGAAGTTACAACTTAGAAGGAAAAGGTGGGATGTGATTCCATGTTAGGGTGTACCGGTATATAGCCATGTCTTGGGTTTTAATCCAAAATTGCTGAGATCAGGCAATATACTTGGAAGAATTCAGTTGCGATTCATCAACAGAAGGTTTGGCTCTAAGTGGATCTGGCAAAAAAGTCAATACTTAATAGAAGTACTATGTCTGTGAAAGCAGTACACAAGGTAAAAAATAATCTTTGATTATCCATTTGGTAAATCATCCTATACTCTACAACACTAAAAGATACACTGCATAAAAACCAATCTTCAGTGCATAAACATCAGTACGCATGCTGACTGACCCAGTTTACCTGTTCAATTTTGAATCAAAAAGATCTGAAAACATGCTGAAATGTTAACTTTTAAAACCTGTGCAGGATTAATAAACCAAAACCAATTGCATATGACACGTTGTATTTAAAAGCCAAGGTGCAGAGACATTTCTTAATTGGAATTTTGAACTGGTGCATCCTTAACTTCACTTGTTTTATTTTGAGTGTAGAATTTCAGCTTTTACCGACTCAGGCAAGATGTCCCTAGATAACCCTAACCAATTTGGAATAGCCATCACTTTGAAAAGGACAAGAAATATTACCAGAGCTAGCTAGTTACCATATACAAAATATACAAAAACAAGTCAATGCAAATATCAACAAAAGGTCAATTCACATCAGTTGTAGTCATAGACCTTGACCTTCTATCTTTTGACCTAAAATCAATAGCATTTTCACTTACCCCGAGTGCAAGGTATGCAAAATTTGGTTCATTTATGTCATCGACAATCAACAGATGGATGAATGGACATCATAAAATATTGCATGTAGCAGACTTGCTTAGATAATACATATATATAAATGTACAAATAAAGCATAATGAACATGTGAAAACAATGCACTATAATAGAAAGAATCACATACATATACATCATAGGCAAAGAAGTACATGCACACAAGCCTACTAGAATAAAAAAACCTAAATAATACTATGGAACATATCAATGATTACATTACAATAATTCCTTCTGTGTGGCCTAGCCATTCATAAATTTAACCTTGTGGATGATTACAGTAGCAGCGGTATATGACCTTTTGACCTTGACATCAATGTATGCAATACAATTGTCAATAAGGTACATATTCCAAGAGCAATTGTTGAATCACACCTTTTACAGTTATATTAGTTGATGAATATCCTTGTGATGGTGACTAAAATCCAGAGTCTAGAAATTATACTGTGCATTTAATTAATGCCAAAATACACACCAGTTTTATCTAGAAAGCATCTCTTGCAAGACCTAAACTAAGTCCAAAACTTCATGCCATGTTTAATTCCAAGTATAATCAAAATATGCACAGGATTGTATACTACAAAATATAAAAATAAAGGCAAAGACTCTTTATAGAGATTTGAAAGACAATGCTAACCTTATCAATTTTCTCTTGTTAAAAGATCTGGATCCATGCCTAATGGTTAACATTAATACCTGTGCTTGAATAATAAACCAAAATAATTGCATATGACATGTTTTATTTCTATGCCAAAGTGCAGAGACAACTTGTTTTTTTTTTTAAATTTTGAACTGGTGCATTCTTAATGTCCATTGTTTCTTTTTGACTTTATAGTTAATACTTTTACTGACTCTGGAATGATGACCCTAATTAGTCCTAACCAATTTGGAATAACCATCACTTTGACAACAAAATATTGCCATGAACCTCTGATCCAAAATAAGTAGCACAACAAATGGATTGAATGTTGGATGAGCAACAGAAAATATTACTGTATCCCAAATACATTATATGAGACAAATACAATCACAAGCACATATATGCATACAAATAAAGCTAACACGCATGCAACAATGCAATGCAATGGCAAATAGATAAACATATACATTACACACCCTTGCTGGCATATTAGACAAAGAATAATGGGGATCAAAATCACAAGCTGTGTCCCCTTCAAATGAATTAGTGATATAGTTACACCATGATGATCGCTACAATATCAGTCTTGTATGACCTTGACCTTGATATTAATGTATGCAATCAATTTATTGAAAAGGTACCAATTCCAAGAGAAGAGTTGAATTGAACCTTTCAGTTATTTCAAGCCACAAATATCATTGTAATGGCAACTAAAACCCCCGAGTCTTGAAACCCTAATGTGAACATTTAATTATTGTCCCAAAACACACCAGTTTTATGTAGGAGTCTCTTGCATGACCTATCTAAGTCCAAAACTTCATGCCATTTTTAATTCCAAAATAATATCAAAATATGCACAGGATTTGTTATAAGATAATACAAAACAATACCAATCATTGTATAGACATCTGAAAGACTTAATACCGGAATCAGTCCCATGCATTCAATGGAGTCATGATGCCATTCACAAAGTTGAATGATGAGAGAAGACTGCAATCATATTCTCTGGTTTGTCAAAAACTGCATATACAAGACCAATCATTTGCAGCATATCACATTACAAAAAAAATTAGGATCCTCACAACAACACCTTTTTAATTAATACTTTCAAATGGAGTGCCTTTTTAACCCCCCAAATAAAACTTTCCTGGAAGTAGGACCCACCCATTTATTTTAATCCTACATGTACCGGAGACTTAACACCAAATGAGGCACAGCTCTTTTAAAAAGCCAAATCCTTCTTAACCTAACACTAACACACTGGTTTCCTAAGCCTAACAATCTTACAGCAAAGCCCTAACTAACATTTAAGTAGTCACTACTATTCGCAAACATAAGTGCAAATTGATAAATATGGCCAAATCATGCAGCAGAGTTGTCCAAAAAAAACAGTAACGCGAAATCATTAAAAAAAACAAAAATAATACGTATCCAGTGTTTTTCTAATCTACATGTAAGCTGTGCCTTGTTGCTATGTAAATCCGGATTTTTAACGGTAAACATGTTTAATGGGTACTGCAGGTCCCTACCTATTCCCCACCCCACCCCCCTGCCTCCCACAAGTAACCTCCACCCACATGTAACCTCCACCCACAAGTAACCCTCACTCCCACTGTAACCACCCCCCTTTCCTGCTGTACCCTTTCAATAACCTATTGTTTTCGGCACCTCGTCTTAAATCCCCATTTTGTGTTCCCTACAAATGTTCCTTTAATTGAACACCCCAGGAAGTTACAACTTAGAAGGAAAAGGTGTGATGTGATTCCATGTTAGGGAGTATATAGCCATGTCTTTGGTATTAATCCAAAATTGCTGAGATCAGGCAATACACTTGGAAGAATTCAGTTGCGATTCATCAACAGAAGGTTTGGCTCTAAGTGGATCTGGCAAAAAAGTCAATACTTAATAGAAGTACTATGTCTGTGAAAGCAGTACACAAGGTAAAAAATAATCCTTTGACTATCCATTTGGTAAATCATCCTATACTCTACAACACTAATAGATACACTGCATAAAAACCAATCTTCAGTGCATAAACATCAGTACGCATGCTGACTGACCCAGTTTACCTGTTCAATTTTGAATCAAAAAGATCTGAAAACATGCTGAAATGTTAACTTTTAAAACCTGTGCAGGATTAATAAACCAAAACCAATTGCATATGACACGTTGTATTTAAAAGCCAAGGTGCAGAGACATTTCTTAATTGGAATTTTGAACTGGTGCATCCTTAACTTCACTTGTTTTATTTTGAGTGTAGAATTTCAGCTTTTACCGACTCAGGCAAGATGTCCCTAGATAACCCTAACCAATTTGGAATAGCCATCACTTTGAAAAGGACAAGAAATATTACCAGAGCTAGCTAGTTACCATATACAAAATATACAAAAACAAGTCAATGCAAATATCAACAAAAGGTCAATTCACATCAGTTGTAGTCATAGACCTTGACCTTCTATCTTTTGACCTAAAATCAATAGCATTTTCACTTACCCCGAGTGCAAGGTATGCAAAATTTGGTTCATTTATGTCATCGACAATCAACAGATGGATGAATGGACATCATAAAATATTGCATGTAGCAGACTTGCTTAGATAATACATATATATAAATGTACAAATAAAGCATAATGAACATGTGAAAACAATGCACTATAATAGAAAGAATCACATACATATACATCATAGACAAAGATGTACATGCACACAAGCCTACTAGAATAAAAAACCTAAATAATACTATGGAACATATCAATGATTACATTACAATAATTCCTTCTGTGTGGCCTAGCCATTCATAAATTTAACCTTGTGGAGGATTACAATAGCAGCGGTATATGACCTTTTGACCTTGACATCAATGTATGCAATACAATTGTCAATAAGGTACATATTCCAAGAGCAATTGTTGAATCACACCTTTTACAGTTATATTAGTTGATGAATATCCTTGTGATGGTGACTAAAATCCAGAGTCTAGAAATTATACTGTGCATTTAATTAATGCCAAAATACACACCAGTTTTATCTAGAAAGCATCTCTTGCAAGACCTAAACTAAGTCCAAAACTTCATGCCATGTTTAATTCCAAGTATAATCAAAATATGCACAGGATTGTATACTACAAAATATAAAAATGAAGCCAAAGACTCTTTATAGAGATTTGAAAGACAATGCTAACCTTATCAATTTTCTCTTGTTAAAAGATCTGGATCCATGCCTAATGGTTAACATTAATACCTGTGCTTGAATAATAAACCAAAATAATTGCATATGACATGTTTTATTTCTATGCCAAAGTGCAGAGACAACTTGTTTTTTTTTTAAATTTTGAACTGGTGCATTCTTAATGTCCATTGTTTCTTTTTGACTTTATAGTTAATACTTTTATTGACTCTGGAATGATGACCCTAATTAGTCCTAACCAATTTGGAATAACCATCACTTTGACAACAAAATATTGCCATGAACCTCTGATCCAAAATAAGTAGCACAACAAATGGATTGAATGTTGGATGAGCAACAGAAAATATTACTGTATCCCAAATACATTATATGAGACAAATACAATCACAAGCACATATATGCATACAAATAAGGCTAACACGCATGCAACAATGCAATGCAATGGCAAATAGATAAACATATACATTACACACCCTTGCTGGCATATTAGACAAAGAATAATGGGGATCAAAATCACAAGCTGTGTCCCCTTGAAATGAATTAGTGATATAGTTACACCATGATGATCGCTACAATATCAGTCTTGTATGACCTTGACCTTGATATTAATGTATGCAATCAATTTATTGAAAAGGTACCAATTCCAAGAGAAGAGTTGAATTGAACCTTTCAGTTATTTCAAGTCACAAATATCATTGTGATGGCAACTAAAACCCCCGAGTCTTGAAACCCTAATGTGAACATTTAATTATTGTCCCAAAACACCAGTTTTATGTAGGAGTCTCTTGCATGACCTATCTAAGTCCAAAACTTCATGCCATTTTTAATTCCAAAATAATATCAAAATATGCACAGGATTTGTTATAAGATAATACAAAACAATACCAATCATTGTATAGACATCTGAAAGACTTAATACCGGAATCAGTCCCATGCATTCAATGGAGTCATGATGCCATTCACAAAGTTGAATGATGAGAGAAGACTGCAATCATATTCTCTGGTTTGTCAAAAACTGCATATACAAGACCAATCATTTGCAGCATATCACATTACAAAAAAAATTAGGATCCTCACAACAACACCTTTTTAATTAATACTTTCAAATGGAGTGCCTTTTTAACCCCCCAAATAAAACTTTCCTGGAAGTAGGACCCACCCATTTATTTTAATCCTACATGTACCGGAGACTTAACACCAAATGAGGCACAGCTCTTTTAAAAAGCCAAATCCTTCTTAACCTAACACTAACACACTGGTCTCCTAAGCCTAACAATCTTACAGCAAAGCCCTAACTAACATTTAAGTAGTCACTACTATTCGCAAACATAAGTGCAAATTGATAAATATGGCCAAATCATGCAGCAGAGTTGTCCAAAAAAAAAACAGTAACGCGAAATCATTAAAAGAAACAAAAATAATACGTATCCAGTGTTTTTCTAATCTACATGTAAGCTGTGCCTTGTTGCTATGTAAATCCGGATTTTTAATGGTAAACAAATGTTTAATGGGTACTGCAGGTCCCTACCTATTCCCCACCCCACCCCCTGCCTCCCACAAGTAACCTCCACCCACATGTAACCTCCACCCACAAGTAACCCTCACTCCCACTGTAACCACCCCCCTTTCCTGCTGTACCCTTTCAATAACCTATTGTTTTTGGCACCTCGTCTTAAATCCCCATTTTGTGTTCCCTACAAATGTTCCTTTAATTGAACACCCCAGGAAGTTACAACTTAGAAGGAAAAGGTGGGATGTGATTCCATGTTAGGGAGTATATAGCCATGTCTTGGGTATTAATCCAAAATTGCTGAGATCAGGCAATACACTTGGAAGAATTCAGTTGCGATTCATCAACAGAAGGTTTGGCTCTAAGTGGATCTGGCAAAAAAGTCAATACTTAATAGAAGTACTATGTCTGTGAAAACAGTACACAAGGTAAAAAATAATCTTTGACTATCCATTTGGTAAATCATCCTATACTCTACAACACTAATAGATACACTGCATAAAAACCAATCTTCAGTGCATAAACATCAGTACGCATGCTGACTGACCCAGTTTACCTGTTCAATTTTGAATCAAAAAGATCTGAAAACATGCTGAAATGTTAACTTTTAAAACCTGTGCAGGATTAATAAACCAAAACCAATTGCATATGACACGTTGTATTTAAAAGCCAAGGTGCAGAGACATTTCTTAATTGGAATTTTGAACTGGTGCATCCTTAACTTCACTTGTTTTATTTTGAGTGTAGAATTTCAGCTTTTACCGACTCAGGCAAGATGTCCCTAGATAACCCTAACCAATTTGGAATAGCCATCACTTTGAAAAGGACAAGAAATATTACCAGAGCTAGCTAGTTACCATATACAAAATATACAAAAACAAGTCAATGCAAATATCAACAAAAGGTCAATTCACATCAGTTGTAGTCATAGACCTTGACCTTCTATCTTTTGACCTAAAATCAATAGCATTTTCACTTACCCCGAGTGCAAGGTATGCAAAATTTGGTTCATTTATGTCATCGACAATCAACAGATGGATGAATGGACATCATAAAATATTGCATGTAGCAGACTTGCTTAGATAATACATATATATAAATGTACAAATAAAGCATAATGAACATGTGAAAACAATGCACTATAATAGAAAGAATCACATACATATACATCATAGACAAAGATGTACATGCACACAAGCCTACTAGAATAAAAAACCTAAATAATACTATGGAACATATCAATGATTACATTACAATAATTCCTTCTGTGTGGCCTAGCCATTCATAAATTTAACCTTGTGGAGGATTACAATAGCAGCGGTATATGACCTTTTGACCTTGACATCAATGTATGCAATACAATTGTCAATAAGGTACATATTCCAAGAGCAATTGTTGAATCACACCTTTTACAGTTATATTAGTTGATGAATATCCTTGTGATGGTGACTAAAATCCAGAGTCTAGAAATTATACTGTGCATTTAATTAATGCCAAAATACACACCAGTTTTATCTAGAAAGCATCTCTTGCAAGACCTAAACTAAGTCCAAAACTTCATGCCATGTTTAATTCCAAGTATAATCAAAATATGCACAGGATTGTATACTACAAAATATAAAAATGAAGCCAAAGACTCTTTATAGAGATTTGAAAGACAATGCTAACCTTATCAATTTTCTCTTGTTAAAAGATCTGGATCCATGCCTAATGGTTAACATTAATACCTGTGCTTGAATAATAAACCAAAATAATTGCATATGACATGTTTTATTTCTATGCCAAAGTGCAGAGACAACTTGTTTTTTTTTTAAATTTTGAACTGGTGCATTCTTAATGTCCATTGTTTCTTTTTGACTTTATAGTTAATACTTTTATTGACTCTGGAATGATGACCCTAATTAGTCCTAACCAATTTGGAATAACCATCACTTTGACAACAAAATATTGCCATGAACCTCTGATCCAAAATAAGTAGCACAACAAATGGATTGAATGTTGGATGAGCAACAGAAAATATTACTGTATCCCAAATACATTATATGAGACAAATACAATCACAAGCACATATATGCATACAAATAAGGCTAACACGCATGCAACAATGCAATGCAATGGCAAATAGATAAACATATACATTACACACCCTTGCTGGCATATTAGACAAAGAATAATGGGGATCAAAATCACAAGCTGTGTCCCCTTGAAATGAATTAGTGATATAGTTACACCATGATGATCGCTACAATATCAGTCTTGTATGACCTTGACCTTGATATTAATGTATGCAATCAATTTATTGAAAAGGTACCAATTCCAAGAGAAGAGTTGAATTGAACCTTTCAGTTATTTCAAGTCACAAATATCATTGTGATGGCAACTAAAACCCCCGAGTCTTGAAACCCTAATGTGAACATTTAATTATTGTCCCAAAACACCAGTTTTATGTAGGAGTCTCTTGCATGACCTATCTAAGTCCAAAACTTCATGCCATTTTTAATTCCAAAATAATATCAAAATATGCACAGGATTTGTTATAAGATAATACAAAACAATACCAATCATTGTATAGACATCTGAAAGACTTAATACCGGAATCAGTCCCATGCATTCAATGGAGTCATGATGCCATTCACAAAGTTGAATGATGAGAGAAGACTGCAATCATATTCTCTGGTTTGTCAAAAACTGCATATACAAGACCAATCATTTGCAGCATATCACATTACAAAAAAAATTAGGATCCTCACAACAACACCTTTTTAATTAATACTTTCAAATGGAGTGCCTTTTTAACCCCCCAAATAAAACTTTCCTGGAAGTAGGACCCACCCATTTATTTTAATCCTACATGTACCGGAGACTTAACACCAAATGAGGCACAGCTCTTTTAAAAAGCCAAATCCTTCTTAACCTAACACTAACACACTGGTCTCCTAAGCCTAACAATCTTACAGCAAAGCCCTAACTAACATTTAAGTAGTCACTACTATTCGCAAACATAAGTGCAAATTGATAAATATGGCCAAATCATGCAGCAGAGTTGTCCAAAAAAAAAACAGTAACGCGAAATCATTAAAAGAAACAAAAATAATACGTATCCAGTGTTTTTCTAATCTACATGTAAGCTGTGCCTTGTTGCTATGTAAATCCGGATTTTTAATGGTAAACAAATGTTTAATGGGTACTGCAGGTCCCTACCTATTCCCCACCCCACCCCCTGCCTCCCACAAGTAACCTCCACCCACATGTAACCTCCACCCACAAGTAACCCTCACTCCCACTGTAACCACCCCCCTTTCCTGCTGTACCCTTTCAATAACCTATTGTTTTTGGCACCTCGTCTTAAATCCCCATTTTGTGTTCCCTACAAATGTTCCTTTAATTGAACACCCCAGGAAGTTACAACTTAGAAGGAAAAGGTGGGATGTGATTCCATGTTAGGGAGTATATAGCCATGTCTTGGGTATTAATCCAAAATTGCTGAGATCAGGCAATACACTTGGAAGAATTCAGTTGCGATTCATCAACAGAAGGTTTGGCTCTAAGTGGATCTGGCAAAAAAGTCAATACTTAATAGAAGTACTATGTCTGTGAAAACAGTACACAAGGTAAAAAATAATCTTTGACTATCCATTTGGTAAATCATCCTATACTCTACAACACTAATAGATACACTGCATAAAAACCAATCTTCAGTGCATAAACATCAGTACGCATGCTGACTGACCCAGTTTACCTGTTCAATTTTGAATCAAAAAGATCTGAAAACATGCTGAAATGTTAACTTTTAAAACCTGTGCAGGATTAATAAACCAAAACCAATTGCATATGACACGTTGTATTTAAAAGCCAAGGTGCAGAGACATTTCTTAATTGGAATTTTGAACTGGTGCATCCTTAACTTCACTTGTTTTATTTTGAGTGTAGAATTTCAGCTTTTACCGACTCAGGCAAGATGTCCCTAGATAACCCTAACCAATTTGGAATAGCCATCACTTTGAAAAGGACAAGAAATATTACCAGAGCTAGCTAGTTACCATATACAAAATATACAAAAACAAGTCAATGCAAATATCAACAAAAGGTCAATTCACATCAGTTGTAGTCATAGACCTTGACCTTCTATCTTTTGACCTAAAATCAATAGCATTTTCACTTACCCCGAGTGCAAGGTATGCAAAATTTGGTTCATTTATGTCATCGACAATCAACAGATGGATGAATGGACATCATAAAATATTGCATGTAGCAGACTTGCTTAGATAATACATATATATAAATGTACAAATAAAGCATAATGAACATGTGAAAACAATGCACTATAATAGAAAGAATCACATACATATACATCATAGACAAAGATGTACATGCACACAAGCCTACTAGAATAAAAAACCTAAATAATACTATGGAACATATCAATGATTACATTACAATAATTCCTTCTGTGTGGCCTAGCCATTCATAAATTTAACCTTGTGGAGGATTACAATAGCAGCGGTATATGACCTTTTGACCTTGACATCAATGTATGCAATACAATTGTCAATAAGGTACATATTCCAAGAGCAATTGTTGAATCACACCTTTTACAGTTATATTAGTTGATGAATATCCTTGTGATGGTGACTAAAATCCAGAGTCTAGAAATTATACTGTGCATTTAATTAATGCCAAAATACACACCAGTTTTATCTAGAAAGCATCTCTTGCAAGACCTAAACTAAGTCCAAAACTTCATGCCATGTTTAATTCCAAGTATAATCAAAATATGCACAGGATTGTATACTACAAAATATAAAAATGAAGCCAAAGACTCTTTATAGAGATTTGAAAGACAATGCTAACCTTATCAATTTTCTCTTGTTAAAAGATCTGGATCCATGCCTAATGGTTAACATTAATACCTGTGCTTGAATAATAAACCAAAATAATTGCATATGACATGTTTTATTTCTATGCCAAAGTGCAGAGACAACTTGTTTTTTTTTAAAATTTTGAACTGGTGCATTCTTAATGTCCATTGTTTCTTTTTGACTTTATAGTTAATACTTTTACTGACTCTGGAATGATGACCCTAATTAGTCCTAACCAATTTGGAATAACCATCACTTTGACAACAAAATATTGCCATGAACCTCTGATCCAAAATAAGTAGCACAACAAATGGATTGAATGTTGGATGAGCAACAGAAAATATTACTGTATCCCAAATACATTATACGAGACAAATACAATCACAAGCACATATATGCATACAAATAAAGCTAACACGCATGCAACAATGCAATGCAATGGCAAATAGATAAACATATACATTACACACCCTTGCTGGCATATTAGACAAAGAATAATGGGGATCAAAATCACAAGCTGTGTCCCCTTGAAATGAATTAGTGATATAGTTACACCATGATGATCGCTACAATATCAGTCTTGTATGACCTTGATATTAATGTATGCAATCAATTTATTGAAAAGGTACCAATTCCAAGAGAAGAGTTGAATTGAACCTTTCAGTTATTTCAAGTCACAAATATCATTGTGATGGCAACTAAAACCCCCGAGTCTTGAAACCCTAATGTGAACATTTAATTATTGTCCCAAAACACACCAGTTTTATGTAGGAGTCTCTTGCATGACCTATCTAAGTCCAAAACTTCATGCCATTTTTAATTCCAAAATAATATCAAAATATGCACAGGATTTGTTATAAGATAATACAAAACAATACCAATCATTGTATAGACATCTGAAAGACTTAATACCAGAATCAGTCCCATGCATTCAATGGAGTCATGATGCCATTCACAAAGTTGAATGATGAGAGAAGACTGCAATCATATTCTCTGGTTTGTCAAAAACTGCATATACAAGACCAATCATTTGCAGCATAACACATTACAAAAAAAATTAGGATCCTCACAACAACACCTTTTTAATTAATACTTTCAAATGGAGTGCCTTTTTAACCACCCAAATAAAACTTTCCTGGAAGTAGGACCCACCCATTTATTTTAATCCTACATGTACCGGAGACTTAACACCAAATGAGGCACAGCTCTTTTAAAAAGCCAAATCCTTCTTAACCTAACACTAACACACTGGTCTCCTAAGCCTAACAATCT
This sequence comes from Unio pictorum, assembly GCA_030141615.1. NCBI lineage: Eukaryota > Metazoa > Mollusca > Bivalvia > Unionida > Unionidae > Unio > Unio pictorum. The sequence goes on from JARLTB010000442.1 coordinate 196,171, forward strand.
TACAGCAAAGCCCTAACTAACATTTAAGTAGTCACTACTATTCACAAACATAAGTGCAAATTGATAAATATGGCCAAATCATGCAGCAGAGTTGTCCAAAAAAAACAGTAACGCGAAATCATTAAAAAAAACAAAAATAATACGTATCCAGTGTTTTTCTAATCTACATGTAAGCTGTGCCTTGTTGCTATGTAAATCCGGATTTTTAACGGTAAACAAATGTTTAATGGGTACTGCAGGTCCCTACCTATTCCCCACCCCACCCCCCTGCCTCCCACAAGTAACCTCCACCCACATGTAACCTCCACCCACAAGTAACCCTCACTCCCACTGTAACCACCCCCCTTTCCTGCTGTACCCTTTCAATAACCTATTGTTTTTGGCACCTCGTCTTAAATCCCCATTTTGTGTTCCCTACAAATGTTCCTTTAATTGAACACCCCAGGAAGTTACAACCTAGAAGGAAAAGGTGTGATGTGATTCCATGTTAGGGAGTATATAGCCATGTCTTTGATATTAATCCAAAATTGCTGAGATCAGGCAATACACTTGGAAGAATTCAGTTGCGATTCATCAACAGAAGGTTTGGCTCTAAGTGGATCTGGCAAAAAAGTCAATACTTAATAGAAGTACTATGTCTGTGAAAGCAGTACACAAGGTAAAAAATAATCCTTTGACTATCCATTTGGTAAATCATCCTATACTCTACAACACTAATAGATACACTGCATAAAAACCAATCTTCAGTGCATAAACATCAGTACGCATGCTGACTGACCCAGTTTACCTGTTCAATTTTGAATCAAAAAGATCTGAAAACATGCTGAAATGTTAACTTTTAAAACCTGTGCAGGATTAATAAACCAAAACCAATTGCATATGACACGTTGTATTTAAAAGCCAAAGTGCAGAGACATTTCTTAATTGGAATTTTGAACTGGTGCATCCTTAACTTCACTTGTTTTATTTTGAGTGTAGAATTTCAGCTTTTACCGACTCAGGCAAGATGTCCCTAGATAACCCTAACCAATTTGGAATAGCCATCACTTTGAAAAGGACAAGAAATATTACCAGAGCTAGCTAGTTACCATATACAAAATATACAAAAACAAGTCAATGCAAATATCAACAAAAGGTCAATTCACATCAGTTGTAGTCATAGACCTTGACCTTCTATCTTTTGACCTAAAATCAATAGCATTTTCACTTACCCCGAGTGCAAGGTATGCAAAATTTGGTTCATTTATGTCATCGACAATCAACAGATGGATGAATGGACATCATAAAATATTGCATGTAGCAGACTTGCTTAGATAATACATATATATAAATGTACAAATAAAGCATAATGAACATGTGAAAACAATGCACTATAATAGAAAGAATCACATACATATACATCATAGACAAAGATGTGCATGCACACAAGCCTACTAGAATAAAAAACCTAAATAATACTATGGAACATATCAATGATTACATTACAATAATTCCTTCTGTGTGGCCTAGCCATTCATAAATTTAACCTTGTGGATGATTACAATAGCAGCGGTATATGACCTTTTGACCTTGACATCAATGTATGCAATACAATTGTCAATAAGGTACATATTCCAAGAGCAATTGTTGAATCACACCTTTTACAGTTATATTAGTTGATGAATATCCTTGTGATGGTGACTAAAATCCAGAGTCTAGAAATTATACTGTGCATTTAATTAATGCCAAAATACACACCAGTTTTATCTAGAAAGCATCTCTTGCAAGACCTAAACTAAGTCCAAAACTTCATGCCATGTTTAATTCCAAGTATAATCAAAATATGCACAGGATTGTATACTACAAAATATAAAAATGAAGCCAAAGACTCTTTATAGAGATTTGAAAGACAATGCTAACCTTATCAATTTTCTCTTGTTAAAAGATCTGGATCCATGCCTAATGGTTAACATTAATACCTGTGCTTGAATAATAAACCAAAATAATTGCATATGACATGTTTTATTTCTATGCCAAAGTGCAGAGACAACTTGTTTTTTTTTAAAATTTTGAACTGGTGCATTCTTAATGTCCATTGTTTCTTTTTGACTTTATAGTTAATACTTTTATTGACTCTGGAATGATGACCCTAATTAGTCCTAACCAATTTGGAATAACCATCACTTTGACAACAAAATATTGCCATGAACCTCTGATCCAAAATAAGTAGCACAACAAATGGATTGAATGTTGGATGAGCAACAGAAAATATTACTGTATCCCAAATACATTATACGAGACAAATACAATCACAAGCACATATATGCATACAAATAAAGCTAACACGCATGCAACAATGCAATGCAATGGCAAATAGATAAACATATACATTACACACCCTTGCTGGCATATTAGACAAAGAATAATGGGGATCAAAATCACAAGCTGTGTCCCCTTGAAATGAATTAGTGATATAGTTACACCATGATGATCGCTACAATATCAGTCTTGTATGACCTTGACCTTGATATTAATGTATGCAATCAATTTATTGAAAAGGTACCAATTCCAAGAGAAGAGTTGAATTGAACCTTTCAGTTATTTCAAGTCACAAATATCATTGTAATGGCAACTAAAACCCCCGAGTCTTGAAACCCTAATGTGAACATTTAATTATTGTCCCAAAACACACCAGTTTTATGTAGGAGTCTCTTGCATGACCTATCTAAGTCCAAAACTTCATGCCATTTTTAATTCCAAAATAATATCAAAATATGCACAGGATTTGTTATAAGATAATACAAAACAATACCAATCATTGTATAGACATCTGAAAGACTTAATACCAGAATCAGTCCCATGCATTCAATGGAGTCATGATGCCATTCACAAAGTTGAATGATGAGAGAAGACTGCAATCATATTCTCTGGTTTGTCAAAAACTGCATATACAAGACCAATCATTTGCAGCATATCACATTACAAAAAAAATTAGGATCCTCACAACAACACCTTTTTAATTAATACTTTCAAATGGAGTGCCTTTTTAACCCCCCAAATAAAACTTTCCTGGAAGTAGGACCCACCCATTTATTTTAATCCTACATGTACCGGAGACTTAACACCAAATGAGGCACAGCTCTTTTAAAAAGCCAAATCCTTCTTAACCTAACACTAACACACTGGTCTCCTAAGCCTAACAATCTTACAGCAAAGCCCTAACTAACATTTAAGTAGTCACTACTATTCGCAAACATAAGTGCAAATTGATAAATATGGCCAAATCATGCAGCAGAGTTGTCCAAAAAAAAACAGTAACGCGAAATCATTAAAAAAAACAAAAATAATACGTATCCAGTGTTTTTCTAATCTACATGTAAGCTGTGCCTTGTTGCTATGTAAATCCGGATTTTTAACGGTAAACAAATGTTTAATGGGTACTGCAGGTCCCTACCTATTCCCCACCCCACCCCCCTGCCTCCCACAAGTAACCTCCACCCACATGTAACCTCCACCCACAAGTAACCCTCACTCCCACTGTAACAACCCCCCTTTCCTGCTGTACCCTTTCAATAACCTATTGTTTTTGGCACCTCGTCTTAAATCCCCATTTTGTGTTCCCTACAAATGTTCCTTTAATTGAACACCCCAGGAAGTTACAACTTAGAAGGAAAAGGTGTGATGTGATTCCATGTTAGGGAGTATATAGCCATGTCTTTGGTATTAATCCAAAATTGCTGAGATCAGGCAATACACTTGGAAGAATTCAGTTGCGATTCATCAACAGAAGGTTTGGCTCTAAGTGGATCTGGCAAAAAAGTCAATACTTAATAGAAGTACTATGTCTGTGAAAGCAGTACACAAGGTAAAAAATAATCTTTGACTATCCATTTGGTAAATCATCCTATACTCTACAACACTAATAGATACACTGCATAAAAACCAATCTTCAGTGCATAAACATCAGTACGCATGCTGACTGACCCAGTTTACCTGTTCAATTTTGAATCAAAAAGATCTGAAAACATGCTGAAATGTTAACTTTTAAAACCTGTGCAGGATTAATAAACCAAAACCAATTGCATATGACACGTTGTATTTAAAAGCCAAAGTGCAGAGACATTTCTTAATTGGAATTTTGAACTGGTGCATCCTTAACTTCACTTGTTTTATTTTGAGTGTAGAATTTCAGCTTTTACCGACTCAGGCAAGATGTCCCTAGATAACCCTAACCAATTTGGAATAGCCATCACTTTGAAAAGGACAAGAAATATTACCAGAGCTAGCTAGTTACCATATACAAAATATACAAAAACAAGTCAATGCAAATATCAACAAAAGGTCAATTCACATCAGTTGTAGTCATAGACCTTGACCTTCTATCTTTTGACCTAAAATCAATAGCATTTTCACTTACCCCGAGTGCAAGGTATGCAAAATTTGGTTCATTTATGTCATCGACAATCAACAGATGGATGAATGGACATCATAAAATATTGCATGTAGCAGACTTGCTTAGATAATACATATATATAAATGTACAAATAAAGCATAATGAACATGTGAAAACAATGCACTATAATAGAAAGAATCACATACATATACATCATAGACAAAGATGTACATGCACACAAGCCTACTAGAATAAAAAACCTAAATAATACTATGGAACATATCAATGATTACATTACAATAATTCCTTCTGTGTGGCCTAGCCATTCATAAATTTAACCTTGTGGATGATTACAATAGCAGCGGTATATGACCTTTTGACCTTGACATCGATGTATGCAATACAATTGTCAATAAGGTACATATTCCAAGAGCAATTGTTGAATCACACCTTTTACAGTTATATTAGTTGATGAATATCCTTGTGATGGTGACTAAAATCCAGAGTCTAGAAATTATACTGTGCATTTAATTAATGCCAAAATACACACCAGTTTTATCTAGAAAGCATCTCTTGCAAGACCTAAACTAAGTCCAAAACTTCATGCCATGTTTAATTCCAAGTATAATCAAAATATGCACAGGATTGTATACTACAAAATATAAAAATGAAGCCAAAGACTCTTTATAGAGATTTGAAAGACAATGCTAACCTTATCAATTTTCTCTTGTTAAAAGATCTGGATCCATGCCTAATGGTTAACATTAATACCTGTGCTTGAATAATAAACCAAAATAATTGCATATGACATGTTTTATTTCTATGCCAAAGTGCAGAGACAACTTGTTTTTTTTTTTAAATTTTGAACTGGTGCATTCTTAATGTCCATTGTTTCTTTTTGACTTTATAGTTAATACTTTTACTGACTCTGGAATGATGACCCTAATTAGTCCTAACCAATTTGGAATAACCATCACTTTGACAACAAAATATTGCCATGAACCTCTGATCCAAAATAAGTAGCACAACAAATGGATTGAATGTTGGATGAGCAACAGAAAATATTACTGTATCCCAAATACATTATATGAGACAAATACAATCACAAGCACATATATGCATACAAATAAAGCTAACATGCATGCAACAATGCAATGCAATGGCAAATAGATAAACATATACATTACACACCCTTGCTGGCATATTAGACAAAGAATAATGGGGATCAAAATCACAAGCTGTGTCCCCTTGAAATGAATTAGTGATATAGTTACACCATGATGATCGCTACAATATCAGTCTTGTATGACCTTGACCTTGATATTAATGTATGCAATCAATTTATTGAAAAGGTACCAATTCCAAGAGAAGAGTTGAATTGAACCTTTCAGTTATTTCAAGTCACAAATATCATTGTGATGGCAACTAAAACCCCCGAGTCTTAAAACCCTAATGTGAACATTTAATTATTGTCCCAAAACACACCAGTTTTATGTAGGAGTCTCTTGCATGACCTATCTAAGTCCAAAACTTCATGCCATTTTTAATTCCAAAATAATATCAAAATATGCACAGGATTTGTTATAAGATAATACAAAACAATACCAATCATTGTATAGACATCTGAAAGACTTAATACCAGAATCAGTCCCATGCATTCAATGGAGTCATGATGCCATTCACAAAGTTGAATGATGAGAGAAGACTGCAATCATATTCTCTGGTTTGTCAAAAACTGCATATACAAGACCAATCATTTGCAGCATATCACATTAAAAAAAAAATTAGGATCCTCACAACAACACCTTTTTAATTAATACTTTCAAATGGAGTGCCTTTTTAACCCCCCAAATAAAACTTTCCTGGAAGTAGGACCCACCCATTTATTTTAATCCTAATGTACCGGAGACTTAACACCAAATGAGGCACAGCTCTTTTAAAAAGCCAAATCCTTCTTAACCTAACACTAACACACTGGTCTCCTAAGCCTAACAATCTTACAGCAAAGCCCTAACTAACATTTAAGTAGTCACTACTATTCGCAAACATAAGTGCAAATTGATAAATATGGCCAAATCATGCAGCAGAGTTGTCCAAAAAAAAAACAGTAACGCGAAATTAAAAAAAACAAAAATAATACGTATCCAGTGTTTTTCTAATCTACATGTAAGCTGTGCCTTGTTGCTATGTAAATCCGGATTTTTAACGGTAAACAAATGTTTAATGGGTACTGCAGGTCCCTACCTATTCCCCACCCCACCCCCCTGCCTCCCACAAGTAACCTCCACCCACATGTAACCTCCACCCACAAGTAACCCTCACTCCCACTGTAACCACCCCCCTTTCCTGCTGTACCCTTTCAATAACCTATTGTTTTTGGCACCTCGTCTTAAATCCCCATTTTGTGTTCCCTACAAATGTTCCTTTAATTGAACACCCCAGGAAGTTACAACTTAGAAGGAAAAGGTGTGATGTGATTCCATGTTAGGGAGTATATAGCCATGTCTTTGGTATTAATCCAAAATTGCTGAGATTAGGCAATACACTTGGAAGAATTCAGTTGCGATTCATCAACAGAAGGTTTGGCTCTAAGTGGATCTGGCAAAAAAGTCAATACTTAATAATAGTACTATGTCTGTGAAAGCAGTACACAAGGTAAAAAATAATCCTTTGACTATCCATTTGGTAAATCATCCTATACTCTACAACACTAAAAGATACACTGCATAAAAACCAATCTTCAGTGCATAAACATCAGTATGCATGCTGACTGACCCAGTTTACCTGTTCAATTTTGAATCAAAAAGATCTGAAAACATGCTGAAATGTTAACTTTTAAAACCTGTGCAGGATTAATAAACCAAAACCAATTGCATATGACACGTTGTATTTAAAAGCCAAGGTGCAGAGACATTTCTTAATTGGAATTTTGAACTGGTGCATCCTTAACTTCACTTGTTTTATTTTGAGTGTAGAATTTCAGCTTTTACCGACTCAGGCAAGATGTCCCTAGATAACCCTAACCAATTTGGAATAGCCATCACTTTGAAAAGGACAAGAAATATTACCAGAGCTAGCTAGTTACCATATACAAAATATACAAAAACAAGTCAATGCAAATATCAACAAAAGGTCAATTCACATCAGTTGTAGTCATAGACCTTGACCTTCTATCTTTTGACCTAAAATCAATAGCATTTTCACTTACCCCGAGTGCAAGGTATGCAAAATTTGGTTCATTTATGTCATCGACAATCAACAGATGGATGAATGGACATCATAAAATATTGCCTAATGTAGCAAATTGCTTATATAATACATATATATAAATGTACAAATAAATCATAATGAACATGTGAAAACATCGGACTATAATAAAAAGAATCACATACATATATATCATAGACAAAGATGTGCATGCACACATGCCTGCTAGAATAAAAGATCTAAATAATACTGTGGAACATATCAATGATTACATTACAATAATTCCTTCTGTGTGACCTTGCCATTGATGAATTTAACCTTGTGGATGATTACAATAGCAGTGGTATATGTCCTTTTGACCTTGACATCAATGTATGCAACCTCTTCTCTGTGAAAATGGCAGGTTTGGGCCAGTCTACAAGAAGGTTTTCACTGACAACAGTCTCCACAAGTTTAGCAATTTCCAAAGTCTGCATCTGAAAGGAGAACAGGCAGAGATCCTTAACTTTTTTGTTTATTACAAGATAAGAGCAGTTTATGTGACTACCGGTACTGCTTTTACTGAGAACAAGGTCAAATTCAAATTTCTTAGATAAAACAAAACAAATTACGGTAGGTGTTTTCCAATGCATTCCGGTCAACTTGTTACATAGGTCGAGCAATATGCTAATTTAGAGGTCATTCCACGACTACCTTCTGTTCTCATAATATCTTCTGATTTTTGTCAAGCAACTCCCCTTTATTACATTATGTCAGATTTTCATTTCTATAGAAATAGGCATATTACCTGCAATTTGGAAAAACCATATTCTGTTTTATGAAATATGAATATAGTTGTGATAAAATAATAAACTACAAAAGGTTTTTTCTTCAGTAAATACATGTATAATGTTGAATTGAAACATTCATCAAAATTGCGAATCTGTTTTTAAAACCTGTAATGGCTGAACTAGATCCTGTCATTACAACATTGAGTATGGCACCAGGGATGAGTATGCTTCTTATCAGCTAAGAGTGGACAAGGGAGTAAACTCTTGTCTTTTCAACCATAACACAAGATGAAAAATTTATTAAGAAACATTGAACAAACACCATTTATTATAATGGCAGTTTTGATTGTGTACTAAGACAAAATACCATCGTTCACTTTAATTTCACACAAGGTCATGATACAAATTAGCCCTATACTAATAATTCATTATATTATTACTTCTTCTGGTGAATGAAAATTATATAAGAGTTACCATATTTGGATTTATTTTACTACAAAGAAGAAACTGACTTGATTGTGATATGTAAAAGCTGCAAGGAAACACTTGCTTGAAATTACACTTCAACTGTAGCAGAAATATTATTGGAAGTGATTTGATATAGATGGAAATAAATTTGCTGTCAAGTCAGTGAGGAAAACAATGATTTTGACTTGTTGAATTGAATTGAGAATGTCAAGACAGTGAGGAAATTACTTATAGATTATATTTCCCTATTTATTGGACCTATGATTTAAGAAAGGAAATTGTATGTAAGGTATATACATTTATATATGTCTTTAGCTTCATAAAAGTAATTAAATAAATAAAACAAAATAAAATAAATAAAGAAAATAGAATTAAAAAGTAATTCTCTGTAGGGACACTTGACCATATAAGTTTAAAATGTTAAGACAATACCTAGCTTGCTTGTAAAATTAAATTTGAAATGACTAGAATGCATATAATTTGGAAGAGAAAAAGAAATTAAGAAAAAAAATCCTTAAAAAGTGATTTGTACTTAATAAACAAAAATTTACTGTCCAAAATATTGTTTAATGTTACCAAGTTATTAAACTTTATATAAAAAAAAAAAATTAAAATTAAAACTCACCATAACCTTAATGTACATAGTTGACTGCAGGTAGAAGAGTTATCCCACACAAGCAGCCCACAAAACCTTATGTACTCTTGACAAATCCCACAAAACCCACAACCAACATAACCAACATAACCTTATATACTCCTGATAAATCCCACAAAACCCACAACCAACATAACCCACAAAACCTTATATACTCCTGATAAATCCCACAAAACCCACAACCAACATAACCCACAAAACCTTATATACTCCTGATAAATCCCACAAAACCCACAACCAACATAACCCACAAAACCTTATGTACTCCTGATAAATCCCACAAAACCCATAACCAACATAACCAACATAACCTTATACACTCCTGATAAATCCCACAAAACCCACAACCAACATAACCAACATAACCTTATATACTCCTGATAAATCCCACAAAACCCACAACCAACATAACCCACAAAACCTTATATACTCCTGATAAATCCCACAAAACCCACAACCAACATAACCCACAAAACCTTATATACTCCTGATAAATCCCACAAAACCCACAACCAACATAACCCACAAAACCTTATATACTCTTGATAAATCCCACAAAACCCACAACCAACATAACCCACAAAACCTTATATACTCCTGATAAATCCCACAAAACCCACAACCAACATAACCCACAAAACCTTATATACTCCTGATAAATCCCACAAAACCCACAACCAACATAACCCACAAAACCTTATGTACTCCTGATAAATCCCACAAAACCCATAACCAACATAACCAACATAACCTTATATACTCCTGATAAATCCCACAAAACCCACAACCAACATAACCCACAAAACCTTATATACTCCTGATAAATCCCACAAAACCCACAACCAACATAACCCACAAAACCTTATGTACTCCTGATAAATCCCACAAAACCCATAACCAACATAACCAACATAACCCACAAAACCTTATATACTCTTGATAAATCCCACAAAACCCATAACCAACATAACCAACATAACCCACAAAACCTTATATACTCTTGATAAATCCCACAAAACCCACAACCAACATAACCCACAAAACCTTATATACTCCTGATAAATCCCACAAAACCCACACCAACATAACCCACAAAACCTTATATACTCCTGATAAATCCCACAAAACCCACAACCAACATAACCCACAAAACCTTATGTACTCCTGATAAATCCTACAAAACCCACAACCAACATAACCAACATAACCCACAAAACCTTATATACTCCTGATAAATCCCACAAAATCCACAACCAACATAACACACAAAACCTTATGCACTCTTGACAAATCCCATAAAACCCACAACCAACATAACCCACAAAACCCACAATTCTAATAAAGCCAACAACCAAAAGAGCCCATAAAACCCACACTAATGAAACCCACAATTCTTGATGGAATATTCAAACAACCATGCATCAGCATGTTTAGTCAATTTTCACAATTATTATTTATAGAAATTACCAGCTTGATATTTTACACATTGTTACATTGCAATTGTATTTTCCTAAGAAAAGAAAACAAAAAACAGTTTTGTATTTCATGGCACATCGTGTTATGCTGTAGCTCATAGCAATGGTTCAGAAAATGTTATGCACTATTAGAATATAACCAAGGTATACTGCATAATAGGGCAGTCAACATGTGTATGTAACTCAGAAATAAAGAACAGAAAAATGAAACTAAAATGTGATGATGTATACAAATGAAACATCAGGGACTATAAACACATTTGAGTATGTATCATAATCTTACAAGGTTAACTTGAAATAGTCATTATTAAATAATTATCTAGGATGCCAGCCACCAGCATAATACTTCATTTTTTAGCCAACTAGCCAACATATATAGACTATACCAACTAAATATAAATTGATGAAGTAAAACAAACAGGATTCTAGAAACTATTAATGTCAACTAATTTGAGCAATTCATTGGTAATGCACTGATTTAATATCAGGTGTGTACATGTATTAAAGATTTTTAATATAGCTTTAACAATATTTCAGTCATATTGCAAAAATGTCTGCAGTGGTGTCTAGCTCTGGGGTACCATGCTGCAGACATGTAGCATGACGTCCCACCTCGTGACATTATCCGACTAGTCCTAATGTCATAATACTTAGCAAGGCTACTACTTATTCATTGATTACTTCCTCTATAACTGTGTTGAAAATATTTTTCAATAAAGGGCTATTTCTAATGGAATTGTTTGCTTTTTGGTATAAATTGCCTTATTTATTACATAATTCACATGATAGACATCATCCTTTAATCTTGTGAAACAAGCAAACAGGTCCACAAATTGGAGATCAAAACAATCAGCAGTTAATTAGATGCTCCTAGAAATGTCATTGGACACTGTTGTGACAGTATATTGCCCTTTTTCACCTTTAAATATAGCATGTATGTCATTAGACTAGAATCAAATTAAAATATAGGAATAAAGCACAAATTTCACTTTGCAAATTTACACTTGACTTATCTATTATTCATTTATTAAAATGTTGCCAGCAGTAGGAATTAGGGACAATTTCAATGAATATTAAGCATGACTTACATCTCAATAGTACATGTATGAAATCATTAATTTACCTTAATTTAATTAATGCCCTTTACAACATCCTAAACATAAATTATATATCAATGAAAGCACAGTAGTATGTATTTTTGTAGCTTCCACTTACTAATTATTAATGTTTTCTCCTTGACAAAAGCTTCAGCTAAACAAGGGAACAAATTAGTTTCAGGAAAGACTAAACTCTTCTATCAGGTTATCTTATACTTGGATTATGAGATGCAAGAAAAAATATGCATGGGATACCTATTGCCTCTCTCTCATCAGTGTCTATTTTATTTTTATCATGAATTGCAAGAAAAATGCAATGGAAAGAATATGCCTCTCTTTCTTCAAAACAAAACTGAAGAAAAAAATCAGCAGCAATGCAATCTGCCAGTTGCCGGTAATCTGGAATAACATAACAGTGATTCCATTAACATTCATGAAATTTGAATTTACTTGTGAAAGACAAAGACAGGGTATTGTTCTGGCCTCATCTTATATTACATGTCAACTTTTACATTTATGAAAGATGGAAAATGTCCATATGAGTAAATCTCAACTTCTACTCTGCATGAATTATTGGCCAGCATGTATGATACATATACATAATGCATGCACCATTAAATGAAATATTTTTTATCCCATCCAGAAACAATGATTTATTCTGATACAAAAGAATCTGGAATAATTAACAGATGATATAAAGGGATTAACTATAAACAAAGGGAATAATCTGATGTACCAACCTGAACAGGCAACAAATTGGAATGTGGGATTTAACCAATGGGATAAAAGAAACAATACAAGCCTATAATACAATCAAAACAAATCATGGACGTTATTATCACATGCTGGTTTAACAAACAATGACCTTATTCACCCCCCAAGTAATATAAATTAACTCCAAAGGAATGTATGTATCAACTTCATTGACTTGGGTACTATATGAACTTTAGTCTTGTTTACAATCTATAACAAATGTCAGTTTATGCCAGGACAGACAAATTTACAAACATGTCACCAGAATCATTTTTGTCTTTTCTTTTTTATTATGGTTTGTTAGGGGGTTGGTTTTTTTTTTTCTTCTTTTTTTCTTTTTTGTTTTGCTTTTGATCAGAACTTACTTTTCAATAGGCCATTATTAAACAGGATTACATAAAGGTTACTTTCTTCTTCTGATAAAGTCATTTATAGTGCTGGAACAATCTGAATGTACGTTAGCTAACAATCTGTAGTGTATGACATGCATGTCCTAAAAATATGAGGTAGCCACCAGTCTTTAGTTCTTAGAACAATATTGACAGTTAAAAAGCATTAACAAATGTGGATGATATTTATCCTTGTTAACACATGCAGTCATTCACAGCAGTCAAAATGCATACTTTGCAATCAGCAGGTGGTCACTCACAACAGTGCATTTATTTATTAAAATTGATCAGTGAATTATGATAGCAATCAATTTAATGAATATAACTGGATGAACAGTAAAGACTTTACTAAGACAGCTGAGTAGTGTAACAGTAAAGACCTTACTAAGACAGCTGAGTAGTGTAACAGTAAAGACCTTACTAAGACAGCTGAGTAGTGTAACAGTAAAGACCTTACTAAGACAGCTGAGTAGTGTAACAGTAAAGACCTTACTAAGACAGCTGAGTAGTGTAACAGGCTTGTGAATGGTTGGACCTGATGCATCTGTTTTATATAACAGTTTAATAAAACCTTTAGTCCATGTGTTTGAAACACTTGTCACATGTGAATAATGTTGAAACAGATTAAATGAAGAAGCATAAAATATAGGATTATATTAGGTTACATTAAATACATAAGTGTATTTTCCTAAAATAACACAAATATGATCATTTGGTTTAGACATTTATTATCAAGCGGTAACATTTGGGATTTGTTTGTTTCATATTTTATTTGGAGTTTTCTTGTTATGCAAGTTTGCAAATTTTCTTATTGTCTTCTTGTCATTTCTACTAGCAGAAAGCATGCCATTCTGACTGAGTAATACTTAGTGACAAGTGACTTTTTAATAGTATGATATTTCTAGCTAAATTCTGGTTTACTATTTACTTTATTTTGACTTACTAAAAGTTATTTGTAAATGTTTTTTAACACTATCTAAAAGCAATTGATGCAATATCATCAGAAATCACATTGACCTTTTCTTTACTGATATTCATAGTTTCTCTCAAGTCATTTATTTTCAATCTCTCTTAATGCTTGCTATGAACATATTCATCTTGTAAAGATCTCTTAATGCTTGCTATGAACATATTTATCTTGTAAAGATCTCTTAATGCTTGCTATGAACATATTCATCTTGTAAAGATCTCTTAATGCTTGCTATGAACATATTTATCTTGTAAAGATCTATTCAATTTTTTCTTTGATTTCACATCGGGTAAGTGTGCACCATGAAAGTTACAACATTATGAATAACTCATCAACACAAAACAGTTTGATAGCATTAAAACTGTTTACATTGGTAACTAAATAGTCTATTATACTTTAACATTTACCTGTGTATTAGTCTTTTCCTTTGAGAGTGTATATGTGATTTGGATTTTTAACATGTGGAAGTTTATTGCAATATCTAACACTGGGGCATCATTCCGCAGACATGTATCATGATGTCCCACCCAGTCACATTATCTTAACACCAGGCCGACCATTCCTAACACTAACTTCTTAATGCTGATGCACAAAGTCTTTGGTATATGTCGGCTGGGGATAGAACCCATGACCTTCCGCATCTGATGCAGATGCTCTAACCACTAAGCCACCGGAGTGGTCTCTATTCCTTGGACATATCAACTGTTGCAATTTATAAAAGGGTCTAACATGTAATTGCTGTTGGCCTCTTTTTAGCACAGGTATGTTTTTCATTTGGGTATCATAATTAAACAGATGATACATGTCATTATCAGAAGCATTTGAGCAATGTTTTCAGTGTTGTCAAAATTGTTTGACAAGGTAATTATAATAAAATACATTTTGCCAGATCACTCAGTACCTCACTGGCTTCCGGTCCAATTTCTTCCATGTGCTCTACACACACTTCAGTCAACTCCTCTGGAATCTTCTCTATGACTATGGCAGGAATGTGCAGGTCCAGCAGAATGAGTTCACTGACAGCAGCCTCCATAGGTCTCATCACTTCCAAAGTCTGCATCTGAATGAATAGGCAGAGGTCTTTAACTTTTGTGTTTATTACCAGATTAGATCAAAGGGTAGAGACCAGTTTATATATCTATTTATTTTACTGAGAACAAGGTCAAATGCAAATTTCTTAGTTAAAACAAAATAAATTATGGTAGGTGTTTTTCCATTGCACACCTGTCAACTTCTCAATTCCTCCATATTACTTTATGACCAATGCATTTTATTTCTAAAATAACCTACATAAATAGAAACGAATACATGTGGGCAGCTTTTATGAACTGTAATAGCTTGATGTAGGAAATCAAAAGTATGCTGATCATTTTTGGTCAAATACTTACAAGTCTTTTAAGAATAATGTATAAATCTTCAGAAAATAGCACAAGTTGGCTATGGATGGGGTCTGAGTAAATTTAGGTAACATTAAATATATTGTATTTATTTCCATTTTGATTTTAATTGTCCTGCTCTATTTTTCCATTTCTGTACACTTTCTTGAAATGTTTCATGAAGTTAATTTAGTTTAGTTAGTTACATCACTCTTGAGGTCCTCACTACATATAGAAGCCTGCATTTTAGGTTCTCACTTCATCAGTAATGTATCTTAGGATAATTTAATTGCATTTGATACATGTTAATACATGTGTTCATGAACTCATCTATATTACACAGATACTGTATTGGAGAAAAAAAATACCACACCTTACGTATATGTATATCTTTCAGTTATCTCCCTTACACCAGACATAATATTTCAAGAAATAAAAATTCACATTTTCAGTGATTGGTTATGAAAGAAAAGAAGATTTGTAGCGTATTATATTAGCCCTCAATCTTGATGCAAATATAACTAGACATCATTTAAGAATTTGTTTTCAATTTTAAAAACTGATAAAGTATGTTTTGCTTGGCTAAGGTATTTTCTGCCTAAATGAAGCCCATTATTGTTAATTTATTAGGTAGAAAAAATATAAATTATATGCATCTGTATTATCTACATTATTCACCTTTTTATATTAGATAGGAAAGAACACCACTTCACCTGAAATTTTGGTGCCTATAAAATATGTTATTGGAAATGTGCCTTTGAACCTGTCCTTGGACCTATGAGGCACTGCTTCCATATATTGTCCAAGGTAAGGTTATCAAGCTTTAGCTACTCATTTTTTTTCTTTGCTGCTTTTGTCTTTTTTAATGCCTTTATCATACACTACATCTTCCATTCAAATACACACTTTTCACCTGTTTTTAACTCCACTGGACTCGCTATACTTATTGTTTATTTTTTCTGTATTTTATTCACACATTTTCCCCTAAATCCAACATAAACACAGAAGCTGTGATATACTATATTTGGTGTTAGACTGGCTTACTGAATCAATTTTATTCAATACACAAAGGAGGAAAGCTATTCATATGTGTAACAAAGAGGATGGGTAGGTTCACCTTTGTGTGAGGACTGGGGGTTAGTGACCTCATGTATCTGCAGACAGTGTAAAGTGTTCAAAGCTTATACTTTATAATAAGATTGGGTCATGTCCATCTGTCTCTGATTTTAAGTTATGCATCTATCAAACAAATATAAAGTCTTTTATTTTAGGTGAATTGTACTATTTTTGAATGAGAGGTACATACTAGTTGGTACATTGACCTTCGACCTAGTTATTACATATGATATAATGTGATTTATCCCATATTACCTATGTGAAGTTCAACAAGTACTGATATGAACAATTTTTATGTAATTTTTATTTGTAGCACATAGGTCTGTTGTGACTAGATAACTCTTACCCTAGTCTAGTTCTAGCAGTCATCTCTCTTAAATGCAAAGGAGAACCTAGTTTTGTACTTGTTTAATTGACAATTTGAGATTGTCTTCTGTGACTGTGTGACATGCATGCTGAAGTAGGATAGAAAGTATATTTATTCCACAAAAAACATTAGCATTGAGGACTATGGAAAAACAATTGGTACTGTTATTCCTATCATTGAATTAGCTTTGAAATATCACTTGACAGTAAAAGTAATCAGATATTCTACACTCCATTAAAACTGATACACACCAACAGCTGGTTTACGTTATACATTCACTTGGATTTATGTTCCATGGGAATTGTACTCTCAGGGTTGTGTTTAGTCCTCTTCCTAGTTGTATTGATATCTTTTATTAAATAAATATTATATAACAACTTACGATGTTGTTTTTCAATAACAAATAACATTAAAGTTATTGTGCCTCTTTTCAGCACAGTTATGTCTTTTCACTTGGGATATTAGAATTAATCAGATGCTAAAGGTTGTTGTCGATATTGTTTTACAAGGTAATTTTAATCATGATAATGAAGTCTAGCTGTTTTATTTGCACAACAAGAACACATCTTGATTTGAATGAAGTATCCTTAATTTCTACAAATGCATTGATTTAACGGTTTTTGGAACCCTTGGGAGGTGTATAGATAATTCCAAACATGAAATCTCTTGTTTAGAGCAATTGTTTTGCAACATTTGCAAATAATTTGGTTTTGCAACCAATAATGTTTTGATAAATTTGCTGATTTTCCCAGTCAGAACTATGCAATCCAAGGTATGTTTTGTATTGTGTCTAAGTCTCAGATATTTAATCTCAGGATTTTCAAAACCATACATCCAATTTTGACAATTTTGTTTAAAAAATGAAATTAAACTCCGGAAAACATTTAAACCAGACATTCACAAGGAGCAATGGAAATTCCTTTCAAAATGGGTCATCAAACAATTATTTGCTTACAGTAGCTACATCAGCAATGCCAGACAATATATATTTCTGCTCTCAGTGTGATCATGCCCAATCTCTCATTGTCATTCAAAATTTTCTCATCAGAAAAAAAGTAGGTTTCATTTATTACAGTATTTGTATATTTTGTATGTGGATCTGTTGGTAATGTTCCAAGTTATTCATGAACATGCTGATATTCACTCAATATTATATACATCAGAATAATCTGTGGCCTTATTCAAATAACAGTGTAAATATAGTATGGGTCAAAACTCCATTCTGGATCAAGTGTAGATCCGGATCATCAGTCTGACTGGGAGGTACACAGTGTGAGGTTACTTTTTTTTTCCATTTCACATACAGCAGGAATTGCATCACAATTATTATTTCCACAAGTGTACTTCTAGTCTATTTTTTAGAACATTTTTCCTCTCTCATTTAGTGGTGACAGAAGAGTTATATTGATGCATGTTTGGTAGGGATTTAAAGGTAATTGTTTATTCTTGAGAATATGAGCTGAGAGAGTGGTTGTCTGTGTATTTTGGCATCAGTGCACATTGAGTAATAATATAATTAGGGCCTTGGTGAAGATCCGGAATGCTGCTCTGTATACAGTGCAGCTGCCAATAAAATGCTGATGAACCATTGACAAGAACTTCACAGTAAAGTCATCTTTGGATGTATTTTAGATTAACATATGAATTGTATTGATTGTCACAGTTTAAATGCATGTCCTGTCAGGGCAGTAATTATTAAACATTAAATTGCTATAAAAATGTTATTATTAATGATAAACACACAAAATGGGAATGTGTTATTTATCTTGACATTTAAAATATAAAAATGACATTAGAAATGAAAATTTAATTTTTTATTTCAATATTTTTTGACAAGGTAATTAAAATTATAAAATTTGCCCCTTACAATGCACATAGATAATATTTTTGGAAATGATATTAAATGATATCAGCATATTTATACTCCTACACCAGATACAAGCTACAATGATGGATATTTGTCAAATTTTCTCAGAAAATATCTTTGTAAATCAAAATAAGACATTCATTTAAAATATGTGAAGACCAAATTCTATTTTGTATTGGTCGTTCAAACTATTTATATGGGGGGCCCCGAGTGGTCTAAAGCGCTGTTCATTACGGATCACTGGCATCTCACTGTTGTCTGCGTGGGTTCAAGTCTCGGATTTGCCCAATGTGGGTATGTGAGAAAGCTTGCCAGTAGCTTCTTGTGGGTCCATGGTTCTTTCCGGGGTTTTCTGGATTCTTCCTCCACCATTATTACTGGCCGCTATGTATAGCCTATATTGTGCTGAAAACTGGCGTTAAACCATAAAAAACAAACAAACTATTTACGGGTATTAGGGGTCCAAGCAGTTAATTTATGTGTTTATGATGGGGTGACTTCCTGAGTAATACATATCTGCTTATATATAGCCTTTAGTAATTGTTAACAAATATAGTTACAGGGTATTTAGTGAGAGGACAGTGATGAAAACTATACTAGATCTAACATACTCAAGTTCTCTACTAAATCATTTTAAACTGTCTGAGAATGAAATGCAGGTTGAAAGGATAAAATATACTTTCCTATCTATATTTACCCTTGGATGTAAGAAAACAGCAAAATGTTGGAAGTTGAACACAAAATGCATTCAATTTTATTGTTCAGTTTGGTTAAGATATTGATTAATGAAGTGCAGCATTGTGGCCTGCATGATGTTATGGGAATTCTAATGAGCCATCTTAATTATTAATTATTAATAATATTTGTTAACTAACACTCTAAAGATTGCATAAGTTATATTCAAACATAATTTGAGTTTAACTGTGTACAACTGACCTTAGCATGGTTACATATCCCACATCAACAAATATCCACATATTTAGAAT
This sequence comes from Unio pictorum, assembly GCA_030141615.1. Classification (NCBI taxonomy): domain Eukaryota; kingdom Metazoa; phylum Mollusca; class Bivalvia; order Unionida; family Unionidae; genus Unio; species Unio pictorum. The sequence continues at coordinate 216,039 of JARLTB010000442.1, forward strand.
GTTTGGGATCCAAAGTTCACATTCAGTATATGAGTATATGATATAGGCTGCCATTGTACCTACAGTGAATCTGTAAGGCACATTTACAGCTGTGTGCACTAAAAGTATCCCAAAATGTTATTTTCTTCATTAATATGCCCATGTCTGGTAACATATTTCAATTCAGTACTTGGACAGAGCACGGTATTGTAGTATCAGCTGTTATCTGATTTCATTGAACCATTGAACTAAATAATTGGTAACAAACACCCTTACAAATACACTTTAAATGTTCAAACAGATCATTTAAATTATGTTTGCACATTTGATCATAGCAAGTACATTGTATATGTCCCACATATGCAAATTTTCATTCTTGTTTACAAGTTTTGGGGATCAGAATTTCACATTTAGTTTATGATACAAACTGTACATGTATAGTATGTATTGGTACCTGCAGTTGATATGTGTGGCCACATTTGGCTGTATTCTCTTGCAATATCCAGAATTAGTATTTCCCTCATGAATAAGATTGCTTATAGCAATATATTTTATTTTACTACATTGTGGCTTGACTTTCCTGTATACTGGCATGTACTAATGTTTGCACCAATCAAACCTCACTGACCCATTTTGTAATGTATAGTCTACCTGATTAGTTATTTAACCTGTAAATGTCCAAATATGTTTATAGACTCATCTACCTTTTGGATGAATTTATTACTTTAATACATGACTATTACTTTCCATTTCTTAGTGTCACTGTCAAGTTTAATATTTTTTTCCTATGCTTGGAACCTGAATGTTATTTGGAAATCACTATATCTAACACATTTTGACTTATTTACATACATCTTACTATTTACTAGAATTAAGTGAAACATATTTTTCAGGTCGAGCCTGGTATCTGGAACAAAGTGTTGGATCAGCATGTGATCTGTCCAATAGTCTGTTGGTGATAGCAAGGTTTCATAAGGACATATGCAGTGTACTGCCATAAGTGATCAAGACTAGTTCATATCACCACATTAATATATAGTACCTCAAAGACATGATTTAGAACTTCATGAGACAGGTTAGCACCATTGTTCAGTAAGGTAAAGCCTGCATAGAAACTGTATTTTCCTATCCCATTGTCACTTTTTGTAGTTATCGACAATGAAATGTAATGCAATTTTGCTATAAAACATGATAGTGGTCCCATCAGAAGTTTAAATCTGAGTGCACTATTAGTTATTCAAATAACTGCCTAAATACCTGACACAATAAATATGGAACATAGCACCTGTCATTGTTTATTTAGTGTGTACACCTATATGCACATGGACAGGCATATTGCGGTTTGTTGCCAAAATCAATACGAGTCATGCTACTTCACTACCCATGGGGAAAAATATTCTCAGTTATAAAGACCCAAACTACAATGGTTTTAAATACCATCGGTTGGTCAACTTTTCTGTCTAAAATTTGTCAAACTGTTTTCAAACTTCTATGAAAATTTCATTTTTCTATAAAATTTAGTTTATAAATTTAAATGTTTATTTAATTTTATTTATTTTTATAAATTTATTTATCATGTTTATTTAATGTTTACTGCATTAAAAAGTCCTATAACTAAGGAAGATATAGCAAATTTAGTTTTGGTTTCTCAAGAGCACTTGGACCAGCACGTGTACCCTGGCCTTGGTGATGATCTGGAAGTGAAATCTTGTGTTCTGTTTCCAGTGCAGCCACTCAAAAAAATTACGATGAACACAAGAACTTCACAGTGAAGTCATCTTTGAATGTATTTTAGGTTAACATGATTTGTACTGATTATCACAGTTGAAAGATCAGTTCTGAGAAAGATATATGTAGAGAACATATAGTAAATTTAATTGTCATATATGTCTAGCAGCATAGGTGGTAGCCAGCATAAACTTGGACCTCATGCATCACAACAATCATGCATGAATGCCACCTTTGGTGGACTTAGGGACAGAATTTCATGATAAAAAGTTGAAACTGTTTGCAAGGGAGGGGAAAATATGCAAAGTATGAAACTGATTTCGTAATTTATACAAGAAAAAGATGTAATTTCTACATCAAATTGTCTAGAAACTCTTACTTGTATGACAAAAATCAGACTGTCAGACAAATTCGCACTCAATCCCAGTAACACATCAAAACCATTCTGATTTGGCATTATACAATGAGCAAACATTTAGAACATGACTTGCCTGACAAAGATGCTTGCAAATGTTTTATTTTTTTTTATTCAAAAAGCAGTGTTGCTGAAAATAAAGATTTCATTTTTTTACTTTCATGAGGAAACGATAATAAAATGATCAATCTATTGATAATTCTCTAGATTATACAGCATGATAACATAATTATTTGTTATTATTTTGGATCTAATGACCTTTGTGCATAACAAATGTTGACATTGGAAATGAAAAAACATAAAAGTAAATTCCTTGTATAACTTGCATACTATGGATACACACTTTGGACACCATTTGCCAGGTCAAATGTCTGCATAAGACACTGGTAAAAACAAAATGGGTGCATCTCAGACCTTTACAAATACGGTCAGAAAATTTGTAATACTAATTTGAGCAAAGTACATACCTCAGCTGCTCTCCTCTTTCCCATTGATCTTGTAACAACCTGACTGACGATACCACTATGGCACGAATAATAACTCCTCAAGGGAATCATTGTTGGTCTCAAAGACTTCACCGGTAATCACTTAAGTATGATGATTTGAGCTCGTATACAACACTAGCATATGGCAACACTGCATCAAGAACTATTTGAAAAGAGAAAGAAAACACCCATATCAATATATACCTTAAATATGAAGTTTTATGATTTGTTTCTTTGTTGGTATTAATGACAATTAGAAAGCCAAGGATTTGGTAGGTAAATTCCTTTATGATGCACCCGAGGAGGCAGCTGATCAGACTGTTACATAAATATCAAATCATGCATGCTACATTGTACACTTTTGTACTAGAAAATTGGTATAGTTAGGATGTTAAAGAAAAATTATACGACTCATTTATTTGATACAATTGCACAGGTGGCTAACACATTATTGGTTTTATTTTGTCCATTAGTATAACTGGACTGAATTTGAAATAATTACGGCTAGGGCGTTCCGGGGCGTAAACGACATCCATGTACGACAATTGCTGGCTTTCCGGGATTTTTTCCTCCTTTTCAACGACCGGACTCGAACAAAAATGACGATATGAGAAAACTATTTTTCTCTCGTCACCATTTGGTGCCATTGCACCCCTAGTACATTACTTTTGATTGATTGATAGGGTTGAGTGTGTGTTGGGTCTATTCACACTCACCCAGGGCCTTACATTCATGTCATTAGCCACTTTTTAGTGGCATGACATGACGGCCAAAATTAACAAACGCACTTTGTGCGTTAAATGCCCGTGGGGATGTGGCACCATTCCTTCCCCACGGGAAACCAACCATCATAAAATTTGATGGTTCAAAACAGTGAACAAATGACCTTTATGGCCGGTTTCACTTTAAACGAAAATTCATTCATTCATGCTACATTGTGCTATATATAGCAAAATGTCAGTTCTGGTGGAAAGTATTGGGAATCGTAACAAGGTATTCTCAATGTTTCTAAGTTATCATTATCAACAACAGGTTCAATTCAACACTCAACGCAAACAGATAAAATTCACGTTAAATTTCATAAAGTATACTTATGTTTGCAGGACATGAATACTTCACATAAACAATTACAAATACAAAGGTACATGTGACTGATAAATACAATTCCTCAGACTTGGACAGAATGATTTTTAAATGAAATGGGCACATTTCAAGAAACACAATTAGAAGAGACAATTTCAATATTTACAATATATTTAGATAAATAAGAAAAGACCAGAGGATGCTAATTTTTTTATGATGTTATTGTTGAAAAATTGATACTGGTCTACACAAATGGAATATTGTGAATGCAGTTATGACGTGGGAACATGCGTGTTATCACATTTTTAAATGCATATAAATCTGAAAAAGAACACAAACACTAACCTCTTAATGCTGAGCGCCAAGCGAGGCAGCTGTATGTGGTATTTTTTTGTAAGTTTTTGGTTTGACTCGACGGGGCATCGAACACACAACCTTCCGAGTGAAAGGCGAACGCTCTAACCACTATACCACTGAAGCGGTAGGCATAACATTTTTTTAAAAAAAGTAAATTTTTCCTGAAGCCAAATTATTTTGTTGGTTTAGCTTAAAATGTAGTTCAAAGGACAAATAGAAGTTCTGCACAAAAACACGTAATGCATTGTTTAAAGTTAGGTTATAGACACAGATCTCATTCAACAGTATGATAATTGCGCGTAATGATAAATGGGACAAATTTAATTTATATGCGACATCATTTGCAAAACATGACACCCCCAATACAAATGAAACGTTAACAAATGTCAAATATAAAAAGCATCAATAACATGTCTAATTATGTTTCTTCATAAAGTATTCGTCAAATTTACGTTTTAATTGGAGACAAATTAAAAAAATCCTAGCTATTTCGGCTGTACAAAATAGCATCGCTAGTAAATACACATTATATAACAATGTTCAACTTACCAAATCAGTTGGTGAAAACCAAAATACTCTTGTCCAGATGTAAGTGTTATACTCTAAGACCACGGGCTCGATAAACCACTCCCTTCTTTAGGTGAAGTGTTCTTTGCAACCAATAGAATTAGACGGGAAACACTCACCCATAACAAGCAAAAAATGCACGAGCATTGCGAGGTGTATAAACAGAGTTAACGTTACCAGATGCCCCGCTTGACTGCCTATGGTGAACATTTTGAGTCGAGCGCCAATGCCTGTCAGCTTACGTCAAACAGCAAACCTACATTATGAATGTACAAACACAGCATGCTTCTCGGTGTAATCAGAAAGAGTCCTTCATTATTAATCAGTTTAGTTAAGATGAATTTATAACTTGTAAATTTCTAAACGTAAGAAATCAATTTCAGCTTTAAGCAGAAACATATACTCTCATCACAAATCTAATGCTCGTATAGTTAGTTAGAAGCAGCGATGAACACTTACCTGTGTTTAATTATCTTGTACACACACACACACACACACACACACACACACACACATAGTCGCGCGGCAGCGATTGTGTGTTTAATACTTATTACGTGACCCCGTGCTTGTTCAACCAACTAGTAGCACAATAAAGATGGACACGACCAATGAAGAGTATTTCTAAGTTAACATTCACATGCTTGTATCTTTAAACTGAATACAATACAATAAAAATAACATAATATAGCAATATTATTCGATATATCTGTACTAAAAGGCAACGCATGTTGCTGTTACCATTTAGCAAAGAAAGTCTCTCTCTCTCTCTCTCTCTCTCTCTCTCTCTCTCTCTCTCTCTCTCTCATAAACGACATTATCTGTTGGTTTCATTTTTTCTTATTACTGTCTATGACAGCCTATAAGCATGTAACATAGAAAGTAAACAACGACGTTTTTTTTTGTACCGTGGGCAACAATATTTTCGTAGGAAAATTACCTCCGGTATATAAAAAAGGGAAATAAAATACTGTGCATATCGGTAGAGGGGTTAGTTAAATCTCTAGACTCACGATCTAATTAAATTATATTAAATATTACAGCTGATTTCCTTCAGAAGTCTAAAGCGTCGTGTATGACAGCGGCTTTCCTTATAAGTCTGAAATATCCTGTATGGCTGACTCTTTAGCAACATTAAATAAAATCTAAGTATAAATGTTGTAGACCCATCATGCTACCTCATTTTTAACATGGATCACGTACAATAGTGTGCTGCTGGGAACTTTGTTTAACATAAAGTATTTCCGAGCCAATTATTAATCCGAAAGTCAAGAAGAGAAATTTCCGAAAACAGTAAAAAAAATTCAATGTATATTGGCGCTCAGCATTAAGAGGTTAGTGTTAGGAATGGATTAGGTATCGGGTACGAACGTATTAATTCGTATCAGATATTACGTATATAAATGTTTGTATGTATTAGCAAACGTATGTGTAAGTATATATTAGCAATAATGTACGTACGTGTGTGTTAGTATTACCACTCTGATTCTGAAATACTTACATTATAGCTAAATTTCTATTAACACATACGTACATGATAGCTAATTCATATTAATTAACACTACGTCATTAAGGCTAATTCCTATTAACAAATACGTACATGATAGCTAATTCTTATTAACAGATACGTACATGTACGCCAAGGATACCAGCACAGTAATTGCTCAAGATTATATGGGGGACTGGTTCAAGACAACAGTTGTAGTACGTCAAGGATGTCTCCTGTCACCCACGCTTTTCAACATCTACTTAGAGCGCATCATAAGCAAAGCCCTGGAAAACCACTGTGGGACAGTCAGCATTCGAGGGCGTAACATCATCAACCTCCGCTTTGCAGGCGACATTGATGAGCTGGCAGGCAGTGAAAATGAACTTGCCACCTTAGTAAAGAACCTGGATGAAACATCTTCCAGATTTCACATGGAGATAAGTGCCGAGAAAACAAAAGGTGATGACAAATAGTGGCAAACAAATCTCAACCAAGATTAAAGTCAGAGGACAGGAACTGGAAACAGTGGGCCAATTCAAATATCTTGTTTCCATAATCACGGAAGAGGGATCAAGAGCAGAAATGTTGTCACGAGCAGCACAAACAACGGCAGCTATGTCATAGCTAAAACCCATCTGGAGAGACAAGAATATCTGTCTGAAAACTAACATCAGACTATTGAGAGCACTAATAATCTCAGTCTTTCTGTGTTCATGTGAGGCCTGGACCCTGACAGCAGAATTACAACGAAGAATCCAGGCACTTGAAATGAGATGCTACAGAACCATCCAAGGCTTCTCTTACATGGACCACATCACAAATGAAGAAGTGCGTAACACCATCAGGCAAAAAGTAGGCCATTATGAAGACCACTGTCAAAAAGAGAAAGCTGAAATGGTATGGCCATGTCACTAGAGCCAACAGTCTATCCACAAGTACTGCAGGGTAGTGTTCAAGGTGGTAGAAGGAGAGGTAGACAGAGAAAAAGTGGAGTGACAAAATCACAAAAAGGAGCAGGAAAAAGTTTTGCAGATACACAGGCATTGGCACATGATCGAGACTAGTGGAGGGAACTGGTCAGATGTTCAGCAGCACACTGCCTCAACGACCACACTAGGTCAAGAGAATGATGATGACAATGATGACTTGATAGATAATTCATATTAACAACATGATGGCTAATTCCTATTAACACATACATACGTGATAGCTCAAACATACAAACACGTACGCACGTGATAGTTAATATGTTTTAACAGGTACGTACATGATGCTGAAACCAGTGCAGTATTTATAGACCCCGCACGAACACCCCTTAAAATAGGGCAACTTTACGTTGTAACGTTGATAGCATTTAAAAAAGACATACAACCTAAGCAGCACAAACAATGGCATCTATGTCAAAGCTGAGACCTATCTGGAGAGACAAGAATATCTGTCTGAAACTAAAATCAAACTATTGAGAGCATTTGTCATCTCAGTCGTTTTGCATTCAAAGCCTGGACCCTGACAGCCAAATTACAACGAAGAATCCAGGCACTTGAAAAGAGATGCTACCGAACCATCCTTGCACCTCTTACATGGACCACATCACAAATGAAGAAGTGCGTAACACCATCAGGCACAAAGTGAACCATTATGAAGACCATCTCACCACTGTCAAAAAGAGAATGCTGAAATGGTATGGCTATGTCACTAGAGCGAACAGTCTATCCACAACAGTACTGCAGGGCAGGGTCCAAGGCGGCAGAAAGAGAGGTATACAGAGAAAAAAGTGGACTGACAACATCACAGAATGGACCAGGGAAAGTTTAGCGGAGACCGGCATTGGCACATGATCGAGGCAAGTGGAGGGAACTGGTTAGATATTCAGCAGCACAGTGCCTCAGCGAACACAATATTCCCGTTTGTTTGTAACCCCCAACCCCTGCCGATTTCATTAACGAAAAGCATAAATAAGATAAAAAGTCAATAAATCTTACTCAGTTCATTCATTGGTTTATTTCTAACCCGATTGCGACCAGGGTGTCCATAACACCTTTATCATCTGCGCGTCTGATGCTTAACAGAAGTTTTCATGCTAACACGACACCATTATTACATACAACTTGGGCAAGTCTATTTTCCGCAAATAGAGTGACGTCATTGCTCCTATTTTGTTACTCCCGGATACTTCCATCAATTACGGTAAGGCTAAGAGTTATATTCCTTTGCCACCTATACAATCTACCTTCTAGGTACATACATGCGTATTTATGCATCCGCCCATTCGCTGAAAATGGACTTGTCCGGGAACTGGAAATTGATCTCGAGGATGGCCATGGTTGTAATGAAAACTTCTCCGATCCTATATACAAACTTGTCTGTATTATTCATGTATTTTAATTTAGTCCGCTATTTAAAAACTGATTTCAGACTAGTAGCTTTGCATGCCCGCATTTCTTGTTCATATTTTAATAAGATTTAAATTTAATGCTAATATGAATTATATCATAAATTGATGGTCGGTTATTTGATGCTTTATGTATAAACAGGTATCATCATCATCATCATCATCATCATCATCATCATCATCATCATCATCATCATCAATCTTTTCTGCGCCGTCAAGTGCTTGAGGCGACAGCAACGGAGCACCGTTTTGGTCTGTCGGCAGCAGTTACAGGGGTGGTCTGCAGGATGAGGTCTCTGGTCTTAAGGTTTCGCTCCATGGTTAGTCGCCAGGTCTCTTTGGGTCTGCCTCGGTTCCTTTTCCCCTGTGGGGTCCATCTCCGTGCCACCCTTGGTAGTGAGTCAGGGGGCATTCTGTATAAGTGGCCGAGCCATCTCAATCGACGAGTTGCAATGATCTCTGTGATAGTGCTTGCGCCCGCTCAGTGCCGGAGTTCCTCGTTCGAGATCATGTTTGACCAAAAGATCCTCATGATCCGTCGCAGGCACTTGGTTTGGAAGACTTCGAGCTTTCGTTCTATGTTAGCAGTGGATTTCCAACACTCTGAACCGTACAAAAGGACGCTCAACACGTTACTCTTGAAGATACGGATCTTCGTGTGGACGCTGAGGTTTCTTGTCCTCCATATGGGCTTCAGCATTGCGACGGCCTGATTGGCCTTGCTGATTCTTGTGGTGACTTCCCATGTGCAATCTCCATCCGTGGCGACCTTACTGCCAAGGTACGTGAAATCGTCTACTTCTTGCAGGGGCTGGTCGTGATGATGATTGGGTTGCCAAGTATTAACGAGTACATTTTCCTTTGGAATATATAATATGGCAACGTGTTAACTACTTTGTATATTTTAGTGAACGATATATATATATATATATATATATATATATATATATATATATATATATATATATATATATATATATATATATATATATATCATATATATATATATATATATATATATATATATATATATATATATATATCAGAAGAAAGACATGATTTGACACGGAAATCTCGCATGTTTTTAATATGTGTTATTATTAATAACCGAATAATAACTCATGTATAAATTTGCAATACATGTACACACTGTTAATATCAAATGTTGTTACTGTACGATACTGTCGCCAAATTGCACAGTTTCCAGCTTCGTTTTAGTTTGATGTTGCATCACTTGCATAAAAGAAAGCACCTTTTCATTTATTGTCTAAATGATATTAAATGTCACAAATGTGAATTATACATTCACTACAGCGCCGGTGCAAGGCATGTTGGTGCCCTAGGTGAGATTAGATATATAGCCAGGTTATAAGACTGATCATTCAGCTATTGTTTTAAGTGTGGCGTTCTCAACGAGTCCAAGGGGAAAAGGATATTGGAAATTTGATGTGCAACTGTTGAGGAATATTGAGTATATTGATTTGGTCAAAATGTGTATAATTGACACGGTAAATGAATATTATGTAAGGGAAAATAAAGATGACTCTCTTCCTGTTTCTCTACCCTGTAATGATCAAATGTTCTTTGAAAATTTATAAATGAAAATAAGATCTGAAACTTATTGTTATTTTATCAGGAAAAAAAGAAAAACGGAAAAAATTAAAGAAACTTTAACAGGAAATAATATAAATTCAAGGGGGACTGGTGAATAACATAGAAGGGGAAGCTCTGGAAAATTTAGTGGAAAAAAAGCAGAATTAGAGGAATCTAGGAAAAAATACATAGAAGGTGTTATATTAAGATCTAAAGCTAGATGGTACAAATTTGGGGAAAAAAGGACAAATTATTTTTTAAAATCTTGTAAAAAGAATCTACGTCAAAAAGATAATAAAGAAAATTATAGAGTTCTATAAATTCTTTTAGAAGTCTTTTGGGGGATTTATATGCAGATCAATAAACTACGGATATACTGTAGGAAAACATTCAGATTTTCAGACTCAAGGAGTCATCACATGCCTACCAAATGAAGTAAAAGATAGGAGATATTTAAAAAACTGGAGACCTATATCAATTTTAAGTATTGACTATAAAATTGCTTTGGGAGCCATTGCAGCCAGGATTAAAAAAGTTCTTCCATCAATAATCAGTGATACTCAAAAAGGATATATGAAGGGTATATTCATTGAAGAAAATACCAGACTATTATATGATATCATAGACCAACTTGAGAACGAAAATAGATATGGTTTATTATTGTTAATAGACTTTGAAAAAACCTTTGACTCCATTAACTGGACCTTTGTGAAAGAAACTCTAAAAGCTTTTAACTTTGGTGATTCCGTTTGTTAGTGGTTTAAACTGTTTTGTAATTACTCTAAAAGTTGTGTTATAAATAATGGGCATATGTCATCATTTTTTAGACTAAAAAGAGGATGTCGACAATAAGATCCCCTTGCACCTTATTTGTTTATCATTGGGCTTGAGACTTTAGCTATAACTTTAAAGAAAAATGCAGATGTACGGGGATTGATCTTTGACGGCACTGAATATAAACTGGGTCAGTATGCCGATGACGCCTTAATTCTTCTTGATGGATCTCAACTTTCTGTTAAAACAACTATGAATATCTTGCAGGGTTTTTCTCTATTATCTGGATTTAAATGCAACATAGCAAAAACAAAAGCTTTTTGGATTGGAAACAGGAAATTCTCCAGTGAAAGAATATGTCCCGAACTATGCCTACTTTGGTCCTGTTCTAACTTTACACTCCTTGGTTTAGAATTTTCTCCAGATTTATAAGAAATGGTGGAAATTAATTATATGAAGAAACTAACAAAGGCTAAACGAACACTGGCAAGCTGGGGTCAAAGATATATGTCATTAGTTGGTAAGGTAATTGTTGTGAAAACTCTTGTTCTGTCCATATTCATACATTTTTTATCAGCACTTCCAAATCCATCAGCAAAAGTTGAAGCAGAACTAAATCTCACATTTTTTAAATTTGTATGGGGTGGAAAAGTAGAGAGAATAAAACGCGATATACTAGTATCCCCAGAAAACGAGGGAGGACTAAATATGATACACATATTTTCAATCATTAGGTATATTAAGATAATTTGGGTAAAACGATTGCTGGAAAAGCAAAATGGAGCGTGGCAGTACTTAGTCAATTTAACTGTACTCAGAAATAAAAAGGATATTTGGAATTTAGGGAGAAGGAAATTAGAAGAACTTAGTAAGTTCATTAAAACAGTTTTTGGAGAGATGTAAATTTGGAAGTATCCAATTGGAAAGAGGAACCGCAAGGTCCAAACGAGTATCTATCCATGAATATTTTAAATTTTTTCCCCACTAAATTGTTCCATCAATACAAATCATGGAGAGAAGCTGGTTTTGAAATTATGAAGGATCTAATAGATGATAACGGTAATTTAATACCTTTTGAAATAAATATAAAATAAAACTAGAAGTGATGAATTCTTAAAATACTTCTCCTTAATATCCAAAATTCTGAAAGCATGGAAAGATGCCATAACAACATTTAGTAAAAAATAACTTTGAGAAGCAGGAGGATAAAATAATGAACTTACAAAAACAAAATTCACTCAAGTTTGGTTACAAAGATCTTTTTTGGAAAAAAAACCCTTAAAGGCAACACACTGCTAAACATGAAACTTGGATGCAAGTATTTAATAAAAATATAAGTAGTAAGGAATGGTCTCAGTTATATATCCGAGCGAAATCATGTACTAAGGATACCAAATTGATCTCTTTTAACTTTAAATTAATCCATAGAATAATAGCTACTAATGATTTTCTGAAAAGAATTAACATATTAGAAGACAACAAATGTACTTTCAGTAAGAGTGAAAAGGACAGTATTTGAACATCTCTTCTATTATTGCAATATTACTTCACAGTTTTGGTACCGTTTTATTGAACTTTTTTGCACCTTTTTGTCCAAAAAAGAAACATTTTTAGGAAGTGAACAACTGGACTGTTTATGTAATTTCTTGCTTAGTTTTGCAAAGTACTATATTTATACTTGCAGATTCAATATGAAATATTTAAACTTCTATTTATGCCTTTAAGCAAATAGCTGCAATGCATAAGAACATTGAAAAATACACTGCTAAAGTAAATACAAAAAAAGGACCAATTTCTTCAAAAGTGGACCTCGATAATAAATATGTAATATGTATCTGATTTTATACTAAACAGGAACAAAATACTGTAATATCATAATATTACCTAGATCGTGTGCCACATGCATGTGTGTATGTGTGTGTGAGAGTGTTCTTTTTCTGTTGATTATATTTATTATCCCTAGATTATCAGAAAGATTGCAAGGTGACCTTGGGATGGCTCGCCGACCCAGTGGTCAACCTATTACAGGGATAATAATTTTTAAAAAAAAAATGATTAAAGAAAGATATATGGCGCCCCACTTCCGCTAGCGCCCTCCCCCACCCGCCCATCATGAAATAAACCCTTAGCCCAACGCCCTAGGCCGCTCTGGCCCTGATTCACCACCAATATGCATTATTGTTATATAAGATATAACTGATTTCGTTCCGGGTATAACGGTAGGTGGAGCTTAAGGTGTAGGGAATCTTGCATTCAGAAATAAACAACAACACTAGCTATGATTGGTGGATTATGTAAGAGTTGTACTTTCTGTTAAGCTTAAAAAAAAGTTTAGCCTCTTGGCAACATGTGAATTTATGCTAATTCCTATATAGATCATATTTTGTATTTTGTATGATTTTTTGAAAATGTGATACACATGACTGAAAATAAGTATGTTACGACTAGATAACTCATACCCCTGTCTAGTTCCAGCAGAGTTATTTCTCTTAAATGCAATGGAATACCTGGTTCTGTTATTGTCAAATTGACAATCTAATATTGTTCTCTATGACAGTGTGTGACATGCATGCTGAAGTAGGATAGAAAGTATATTTTTTTCACAAAACATTAGCATTGAGGTCTATGGAAAAACAATTGGTACCGTGATACCTGTTTATATTGCATTCAGGCGTATTGATGCGTTCCGGTGTTTTTATGCACCCGGCGGAAGCAGTTAGATCAAAATTTGGCAGAAAACGATAATTGACTTAGTCTGAAAAGAAAAATAATTTAGAAGAAAGCTCTTTAGACAAATTATGGCAGCACACGCATATGTATTTGTGACTAGTATGAACGATGGAATAAACTGATGTCCACTTTGAGCCTGAAAAGTAATCCAGAGGTCGCCAAAATCTTGCTGGATAGGAGAGTCTCAATGTTGCAATGAACACCCAACTTGAACTATTGAAACCAACATTTTTTTTCTGTACAGTATAGTTCATTCTTTATCATATCTTTTAAATTAATATATTTTATATAAACTGATATTATTCCATATATATTGTAATAATACGTTACAGCTTTGCATCAATATCTCTGGACACGCGTGTAAACCATAACATGAACTGCTGTTGTTTTTGAGGCTACAAAAGGGGAAATTTTCGATCATCATTTTCGCAGCAAACATAAACTTTATTTAGAGGCAAGCGGTCACTACTGTGTTTATAAATAAATAAAAATATGTCAATGGTGGTGATTGTAGAAGAAAGTAATGCAACAAAGTTGAGTATTTTTATGCATAATATTAGTTGTAAAGTATATATAATTATTGTGTCTAATAGGCGAGATATCCAACTCTTCATTCAATCTTCGCCTTTTACAAAGCTGTTCACCATTTTTGTCTGTGCCTACAAAATGTGCTCATAATCGGAAAATTAGCTCTTTTTAGACCCATTTATTGTCAATTATTTTGCTCAAAGAATAACTTGAAGGTAGAAAATTTGTGCTTGAACTGCAGAAATGATATTGGAGGAGGTAGCTAAGAGTTCGTCAACATGTAAATTCATACATGGACCACCAATTTTGGATATGTCTGTTTTTTATGTTTCATTGACTTCTTTCTCCTTTTTAATCCTTTCATTTCGATCACCTTTTCTCAAACTTTCAGGATGACAATTTTTTCTTGTTTCTGATGGTGTTATCTGTAGAACTGAGCTTTCTCTTTGGCTTTTTTTATGACTTCTGCTGCATCATCTGCAGTTTTTGTGTGATTTGACACTCCCTGAGAGAGAAAATTTCTTGTGCAAGTTGACTGATAGTCTGATTATGGCCATCGTTAATCTTCTCTAAATGGTCAATATTATTCTGTTGGAGTGGGCAAGGCTTCGATTGCACAGGCAATTGTGCAGAAGAACTGATCTGAGTAGATTCCTGTTCAGTAGTACATTTCGGACTAGTATTATGCAGGGAAAATGGAGAGGAAAGAAATGACATAATACTGATCAGGCTTTCTTGATTTTTGCTTAAAAATATTTTTTTACAACTTTAACACTGTGCACACATTTAATTTTGGTAATTGCTTATCATCACAGTCAATTATTTGACTAGACGGAGATCTCTACACTTTGCAAACAGTCCGTTTTCAAACATTCATGTACGGCCGCACGATTCACCCAAAACTACCCAAAACCACCCAAAACCTGCCCAAAACCACCCAAAACTGCCCAAATCCACAAAAAACATGATGTATCAAATGAAATATACTCAAAACCACAAGAAAACATTCGAAATATTAATATCTTGTTGAAACCGACGACTAAGTATGCCGCATTTATTATTTACATCGTATGGAAATTACAAAAGGGAGACAAATGTTACTGGATTCATCAACAGAGCAAGTCAAAGGCGGACCCAGTCAGTATGTTACAAGTACAAACGGCCTCATTGTGAATCAATGAGAATGACAGCAATAATATATGCACGATATTGTACAAGTTTACATGTATTTGTTATTGTCTTTGATAGATTTGCGTCGTGCACTATATGGTTCTGGCAATTATAAATTATTTGGTCCTTCTTGTTCATATATTATTGATGAAACGATTTGGCGCACAAAAACATCAGCAGAAAAGACAATAATATTTACACAGCTTTTACAAAAGCAACTAAATTACAATACTTCTAATTATATACATTCATCCAATGGAAAATTCAAATGCATCCGGCTGAAAATAGATGTGGGACGAAAACCTGGACAAAGAAAGCGCATAAAGTCGGAACGAACATCGCAAAAGAAATGGCGATAAAATTTGGTCTAATCTTGAGACATAGCTACGCATTTCCATTGTTACACTTTTTAAAAACTAATTTCATGTAAAAGTCTTTGCAATGTTTATAATTTTTGTTGAATTTGTTGCATACATTACATGTATTATTTTGATTTTATTAATGCTTTGCTTTAAAATATGCAAAATACAATCGAGTTGAACTTCATTAGTTTACTGTTGATACACTTTATGTCATGTTTTTAAACTGTGTTTGATTAGACATGGAAAAATAATCTTAGTACATATTTATACATTTTTAATCGCCAATGAGACATTCCATGTATAATAGAAATCTAAAATCTATTAGAAAAAAATAATGTGGTACTTTCAGTTGTTCGTTGTATTGTAATGTTGTATTAATCGCATTTGACAGTTATGACACTGACAGGCAATTATTTACTTCAAATGATTCAAAATAGGAGAATTAAAAAATGCAACGAAATACATGTTTTTTTTCCATTCCATTACATGCTACTTTGTTTATTGTATTTGATTTTGTCCAGAATATATATAGTTCAGTTCTGACTGGTAATGAATATTGATAGTAAAATTTGTCTCCCTTGTTTCTATGTTTACTTCCAATACAAACATAAATAAAGGCAGTCGATCGTGTCGCCTGTTTCAATAAATGAATACTGTATCCAATGTTTTCTTGTGATTATGAGTATGATTAGCATCCTATTTTGTTTGTGGATTTGGGCACGTTTGGGGTGGTTACCTCTGACGGTGGGAAAGATCACCAGGTCTCACTGGACAGCTACCGCCTGCCTCAAGCTGGGCATCCCCCAGTCAGTAAGGTGCTGCCAGTTTGGCCTACCTGCCTCACTGGGTGTGTGGAGCTTAGAGAACCATCTCGACAAGTGGGCCACAAAACTGCGTACCAGGAAAGACTCAAAGAGGAAATAAGAAAACTCAAGCTCTTCGTTTTGCGACCTGGAACGTTAGGACCATGTGTCCTGGATTGACCAATGACCTACAGCAGATCGACGATGCCCGAAAAACTGCCGTCATTGACAAAGAACTCTACCGACTGACCATCGACATTGCCTGTCTCTAGGTGACCCGACTGGATGACAGCGGCACCATCAGGGAAGTCAATGACACGTTGTTTTGGCAGGGGAAGCCCTCGAATGATCCTAGGCAGCACGGTGTAGGCTTTGCCGTAAAGAATACGCTAATCGCCTTCATTGAACCTGCTTTATCAGGTACTGGGAGAATCCTTATCGTCCGGCTGAACATCCTTAGACCCGGTCAACATCTTTTAGCGTGTATGCTCCAACCCTCCGCTCCACCTACGAGGAGAAAGACAAGTTTTATGAGGCTCTGGATCAGACAATATCAAGTATTCCAAACAACGAAGGCATTTACTTACTAGGAGACTTCAATGCTAGAGTGGGAGCTGACCATGAGACCTGGTCCGCCTGTCTCGGCTTTTACGGAAGGGGCAAGATCAACGAGATCGGTCAGTGGCTTCTGGAAATGTGCTGCTCCAACAGACTATGAGTGACCAACACATTCTTCCAATGCAAGGAGATCGACCAGGTGTCTTGGAGACACCCACGTTCACTCCACTGGCACCAGCTTGACCTTGTCATCACCAGGCGTGCAAAACTACCCAGCGTCATCCTAACCCGTAGCTACCACGGTGCCGACTGCGACACGGACCATTCCCTTGTGGTCAGTAAGGTGCAAATATTACTCAAGACGCTGTACCATGCCAAGAAGAAGGGTCACCCTCGTATCAACACCTGCTGTGCAAGTAACCCAGAGAAAACACAGCAGTTCATCAGCAAAGTGCCAAAAGCTCTCACCAAAGTGACACCTGATGGCACCATTGACTCCAATTGGTCCCATCTCTGTGACTCTGTGTACAACTAAGCCATCATAGCTTACGGGAAGAGGGAACAGAAAAATGCCGATTGGTATGACGCAAACTGGGAGGAGATGGAGCCCTTGACTGAGTCAAAGAGGAAAGCCCTCCTGGCTTACAAGGCTGCAACCTAGCCCAAGAAGATTGCAAGCCCTCAGGAATGCAAGGAACAAGGCCCAGAAGACCGCCTGCCACTGTGCCAACATCTACTGGCTTAACCTTTGCAACAGTATACAGACAGTTGCCGACACCGGGGATGTAAGAGGAATGTATGGGGACATAAAGAAGGCGACAGGCCCATCCATCTCAAAGACCGCCCCCCCCTTCAAGTCCAAGATTGGCGAAGACATCACCGACCAAGGGAAACAACTTCAGCGATGGGTTAAACACAATATCGAGCTATATTCAACCCAAAACAACGTCACTGACACTGTCCTGGGTGTTATTCCAGACCTGCCTGTCATGGAGGAGCTAGACACACAGCCCACCCTGGAAGAGCTAGGAAAAGCCATAGACTGCCTTGCCTGTGGGTAGGCTCCTGGAAGCGACAGAATTCCGCCCGAAGTCCTCAAGGGTGGGAAACCAGCGCTGCTCCAACCGCTACACATAATCTTCTGTCTCTGCTGAGAAAAGGATACATCCCACAGGACATGCGTGACGCCAACATCGTCACTTTGTACAAGAACAAGGGAGACCGTAGCGACTGCAACAACTACCGGGGCATCTACCTCCTCAGCGTTTTCGGAAAGGCTTTCGCCCGTGTTGCCTTTTCGCGCTTGAATATCCTAGCCTCCCGCATCTACCCAGAGTCCCCATGTGGATTTCGAGCCGGCACAGTATTGAAATTATCACCTGAATCTTTGGTGCGGAATCGAAAGAAAATGTTTCAAAACATGTTGGTCCAGAAAATGCTGTGACTTATATCCATTTCTCTATACAGAACCTGATATCCACGTTTCAGCTATACTGATTATGTGACAAATATAGATTTTATCATTCCCAATTAGAAATTTAAAATTTTTGAATTTTGAAAATCATATTGTTTACATCCGTTTACAATGGGAACTCAATTAGTACCTTGAGTCTTTCGTGGAGAGTCCATTTATCTTTCTTCGGTTTATAATGCAGCTGTCTTCATTGCGATTTCATTTACATCGCTAAACAAACATACTCACTGTGCGACGAAATACTTATCGCATCAGGCCTTTCCTTTGTACTGGAACGATTATTCATTTGAGTTTAAGATCTAGAAGAATCAGTTTGTACTATTGTTGTGTCAAAGTTCATTCGGGCTGGTGGTTATTATTTCAAATTATTCAATTTAAGTGACGTTTCTTTGGAAATACAAAAGTGCTGTGATAACATTCCTGGACAGAGACATTCACTGGGATTTATGGTGAATTTCCATCTGGATTTACATTAGTGTGTTTCAGCAAAAGACTGTTGGCACATCAGCATTATGCAGGTCATCAAGGACGCATCAGCGTTGGAATTCTGTTTTATACCAAAAATAATTCAAAATATAAAATTATTATGATTTGTGTCTGTAATTTTAGGATTATTTTGAGATCTAGTTCGCAGTATCGTAAGTTATTTATTACATTATCACTTTGTATTTGGGGAAATAAATTATTTGTTAATATTTACAAACCTTGTTGTTTTTCACTCTTTTCTATTACTTATTTTACGAGCATATACTGGAAACAATATGTGAAATAAATGATTACTTCTACAAATATACCAAAAAGTGATAAACATAAAACAGAATGTGAACATTTAAAACAGAACGTAACATACAAAACTAAGCCATTATTTTAAGCACGTTAAAAAACATTAGCGAAAGTAAATTAATATCTAAGATGCGTGAAATACTTTGACTAATGCAGAATTGCTTTTATTTAAAAAAAATAGGGTTTGAATTTATTTCGTACAAGTAAAAGTAAATTCTTTGTTGTGAAATGTTTGCACATATGTACAAGAATTTTTTTCTTTTCTTTTGTGCAACATAATTTTACTAAAGGAGTTTTGCTGATTCATTTTTTAATATATGTGAAAATGTCTCTTACTTTTGTAACCCAAGACTCCTTGACAGAGACTGGACATGCCCGTTGATAAAGAATTTCCAGGAATTTAAGATAAAAACATTTCTTTTAATTTTGGTATCTTTAGTATTATTGAAGCTTCAGACTTTCAAATTAGCTGATGTGGCAATTATAATGGATGTAAAAGCAATATCACTTTTGTTTAGAACAAATTAGACAGCAACAAAAAGACTTTTGAAAAAAGTTTTATGTTAATGTGTCCATTCACGAGAATTCCCGACAATATTTTAAATATGCTTTTGTTGGTCTTTTTTATTGTGGAACAACTGAATGCCATAAGAAGTCTTTGATAACAATGCTTACAACAGTGATGTCGTAAACAATCAGCCTGAACCAAACATGAAAACAAATATAAGCTATCTCTTAGATTATTGGTTGTATTATAAACGTGTGAAATATTTATAACACGTCTATGATATTTGTTAAATCTCTCATATTATAGTTTTGTACCATTATTTATATTCTTCAAATTTGTTCCACTTTATGTATGCTTTCTGCTATGTGCTTGATCAAAAGACTAAAATGTAGTCTGTCAAATGTAGTGTTGTGTTTCAAATTATATTTGAATGCTCTTGCACAGTGCAGTCGTGAAGCTACATTATGGATGGTGGTATTTACAAGTGCTGTCCAAGAGTTTTCGTACCTCTGTACTGGAAGGTAATAATGATTTTGTATTGACAGGTACCCTGGTCATTATTTAACGTAGAACATTGATAACAGTTTGTAGTTTATAGCGATGTCTTTAAGGGCGGATTTCAGCAATCTCATTCCAAAGGAATTCCTTGGCAATATAATTATGTTTTACATCCTAAATATTTATTTCTTTTGAAATTGCATTCAAAATATCCGCAAGGCAATGTATTTATTATGCTTTCATTGTCTTCCTCTGTTTGAGAGTTGTTTCTAATGTTTGAGGGGTATGTAATGACACATGGCAAATCATTAAAATTCTTAATGTTTAAGTACATACTGAGGTACGTTTGGTTTATATTTGTGGGATTTACTGTAATATCAATTTTACCTGATTCAGCCTAGAATTTACGTATTACTTCAGCATATTTGTTTGTAATAAAATTAACTCCACACCGTATTCAACTCTAAATCAACACCAATAATCTGTTATTAATTCTACGTTATGAATTTTACTCATGTTAGTTTCAAAGCAGAGTGACGAGACCAACCGGGAACACTGTATCAATCTGCGGGGTCAAGTGCTTTGTTTGTCACATAGATGTTTCTAGACTACTCCAACAAATCGTTTCATGTTATCGTATCTTTCATAACCTAGTTGTCGTGTAGATCACGGAACAGATTTACTTTAAGTGATTCACAACATCCTCACAATGCTTGTTATCTGTTCATCAAAAGTAGTAACGATGGCCACTTTAGCGACAATGAGAAGTAGCACTACAAAATTGGCGACACCATTTATAGCGACATGTTGAATGAGCATTACAATACAATACACACACTCCTAGCCACTATAGCGACTAAATGCACCATGGACCACTTTAGCGACAATGGGGAAAATACATTAATTGGGCTGTTTAGCGACAAGGTTTAAAAAATCACTCTGGGCACGTTAGCGACATGTGGAATTGAACATAGGGACAATTGGGTCTGTATAACGGCAAGGTAAAGTGAGTTGAACAGGAATGGAACAGGTGAGGTGACGTCACGGTATAAGTGATTGGAAACAATGTGGCGAAGAGGTGGCCTCAATCAGGCCAAACAGCAAACAGTGACAGGGGTTATCGGGTAAGTTCAGCTAGTTCGGCGGGAGGCGAGTAAGTTCAGTTAGTTCAGTGAGTGGCGGATGGTAGGTAGGCCCAGTTAGTTCAGTGAGTTGCGGATGGCGGGTATCGGTGATCAGGATGATTGTCCATAATGATTTGACATATCTGGCTAAGTCTGTGCGGAACAGCATCGATGATACGAGGGTTGATAATTCAAAGTTAGTCCAAAGTGACGAGAACAGGTAAAGTGAATGAACTGAACCGTTAGTATTTATAGTGGAAGAGGATCGAAACGGATTGAGATTTTTCACCAATCCTAACACGCGTTATAAAATTCAGTCACAGTGTGGAGTCTGTCTGAAGAGAGCTGCCTGTGACGTCACATTTGCCCGTTGGGGGAAACAATAAGCGATGGCAAAGCAGTAGCTACCAAGTCAGCACAAACTGATTTTAATTGGAATTTAGTCTATTTTCTTTCTTCTCACGAATTTGTTCCAGTAACAGCACCTTCGCCACCTTCTCGTTATTTACCACGCGTCGAGGCTTTTGAGCATAGACAGATAGAAGAATTGGAGAAACTTTTACAGCAGCAGAAATAAGCAGAACAAACTGTTCTCTTTCAACAGAAACAGCGAGAAGAAGTAGCAAAAAGGAAACGAAAGGAAGAAAAAGCAGCAAGTTAAGGAGTCTGAAACAAATGTATCAGACTTCATTATTACAACAGAAGAGAAAAAATACCTTCCCGTGCCAAACAGCTAATCCAAGTTCACATACCTGCTATGCCTGATATACTAAAACTAGTCGAAACATATCGTAAACTTGTTAGGGACTCGACGAAAAAGACAACGGAGTCCCAATTTCAATTCCACACCCGCGTTCGAGGGTTATTGGAGAAGTGGATGAAGATGGCCACCGCCTTACTTAAGAAACATGTCCTGAGTACGTACCGTCGCGAGTTGACAGTCATTTTAGCAGAGAGAGAGAACACCGGACGCTCGAAGAAATCTCTAGCATGGCGGAGATGTACGATCAGGAACACTCGAAGAGTGGAGGTTTTGGGGGTCGGACCGACCCAGACCTACTGAGTCGCGCCGTGTGTGGTAGAAAGAGCCGGCTGTCCGTAACTGTCAGGGCGATGGGAGGTCGGAGGAGGATCCTCAGGTAAGGATGCCACCCTTAGACCCGGACAGGCCTCACCCACGAAAACCGGACTTGTAGATCGGCGAGGGTCGCCGATGTATTTTAATTACAAGCGCCCGGGTCATTTTGCCAGGGACTGTCCCAAGGGCAATCATACCAAAGCGAATGTCGTTGCTAGAAAGGAGTGCCAACCAGAGGAAAGCTGTCAACCAGCAAACCTTACGTCCACAACTGTCAACTGAAAAAGTGTCACCATCTTGTACGACCCTGGGTGTAGCGCTCCAGCCCTTGTTGACAAGAAATACGTGAAGTCTGAGGATTGCACAGTGTAGGTAATTGAAGTGCAGTAATCGAACAACACGCGTGACTTGTTACCTATGGCTTGTCTTTGACCTCGACTCACTATACGTGAAGGGTAAAATTGAAGACTGCCTGCTTGGCTGGACTGTCACATAATGTCATACTGGGATGTCGTTATGTGTTGCCACAACCGAATCTCGAAACCTGCACACTGATGCCGGTGAGTGCTGTGGAAACCAGATCCAAGAGTCGACAAACGAAACCGACTCCGATGGAATTTACGTCGACAACGGTCAGTAACCTACTTCTGGACGAATTGAGCAAGCTTCAGCAGGAGGACGCAACTCTGGCCCAATGGCACAAATACTCTGAAGAGGGAACGGAGAATGAAACTCAGAATGTAGCGGTGAAGTTCGTGTACAAGAAGGGGATCTTGTATTGCTACGCCAGAAAAGGCAGAGAACACTTTAAGCAAGTCGTCGTGCCGAAAGAGAAGCGAGGAAAAGTGTTAGAACTCGCGCACGAGAGTCTCATGGTAGGACACATGGGAAATGACAAGACGCGTGACCGTCTTGTTAAAGAATTTTACTAGCCCGGGGCCCAGGTAGATGTCAAGCGGTTCTGTCTCTCCTGTGACAAATGTCAGAGAATGGTACCGAATACGACACATGCGGTGCAGGACTGAAAGCAGTACTGTTACATGAGCACGAGTAGACGCTTTTTCCCTGCCGCGCACGGCAGTAAAAAATTGTATGCTGCCGAGAAGAACTACTGCATATTGGATAGAGAATGCCTCGGAATCGTGTTCGGAATATCATGGTTCGAGCGGTACTTCTACGGGCACAAGTTCATATTGGAAACTGACTACCAATCCCTCGCCTATCTGGCTCAGACAAAATTGTCGAATGCACGCTTGATGCGAAGGTCGCTGTTCTTTCAGAAGTACCAGATGCATATCAGATACGTGAAAAGAACTGAGAACGTAGGCGCTCATTTCATGATTAGGAACATTGAAATGTCATATATTTCTCTGTAAATAACCTTATGTTGGGCGATTATTCTTCAGCAGCAGAGAGGGTGAACCCTACAACGTTTTTAGACAAAATTTTGATTGAATCCTTAAAACGAACCTTCCTACGATCTCATTTTAACCAAAAAAATGTCTCAGGGGCAAACCCTACAACGTTTTCAGACAAAAAATTGATTGAAATCTTAACGAGCCTTCCTACGAAATCTCATTTTAACTAAAAAAAATGAAAACGGAGACTTTTACGATTTTTTAATCAATTTTGGTCGCAACTTGTTGTCATCCACCCTCTCTGCTGCTACAGGTTAACAAAAAATAATAAATGATTTGATCCAGTCTTTATGATGAAAGTCCTTAGGACGAAAATCATTTATGATTTCACAAACAGACTAATCGCTAACACCTCTTCTTGTAAATCAATCAGATTATTTGACTGGTCGGTGAGTTTGAAATTAATTCTGGTTAATGAATTATTATGGCATCGCATGTAGACAGGATTAATTGGGTTTTCAATAATTAGGTATCCTGGAGGAGCTGTTGGTGCAAACGAATAAAGAATATATCCCTGCTGAGCTTGATTTGATTGCTCTAGATTAATTTGATAGCTTCCTTCAATTACATCACATACTAAATTAAGCGCAATCACCGTTGAAATATTCACGTTGAACGGAGCGATATGCCTACCACCACCATCTGGATCATTATTATGTTTGAGGAGGACAGTTGAATCTGATTTTTGTAGCGCTTTGATATCGGTTTTAACAATTCTTGCTAATTCATCAGCGTTGTATTTCGGAAACTTGAAATTACGCAGATTGTCTTCTGTGGTATTGTAATCGGTTAGGAATCGTTGTTTATTGTCGCTGTTGTCATTAATTATTGTTTGAATAATTAGTTCATAGATATATTCCATGTCGGATACAAGCTGATTTATTATTTCAACGTGTTTTTGCGATCTTGTTTGCCGTAGTTGTTCTAGTTGTGTTTCATATAATTGTTTAATTTCATTAAAATAACCACGGACGTCAGTTAGCGTAAATGAAATAGTAACAGATGAGTCGGCCGTTCTTTTAATGATAAAATCCCATTGCAATGTGTCTTTGTTGGTAAATATAAATCTATCGGCGATTTTTCCTTTTCTTATATCAGATAAATTATCTCGATAACTGGGATTGATTTCATGATATGATTGTACGTCCGTGGTTAAGTCGGTGGTGGATTTTTCCGGTGGTAATTCAGGCCATCCTAGTACGGTTCTAATAGAACCCTGATAGATATCTACGACGTATCCTTCTGTGCTTATCTCAATTGCGGATGATAGTGTTGGTTCATGAACTGTTATAGCTATTTTTGACTCTACTCCAGTAATCGATTTTATTCTACGCGCGAATTCATTATTGATTTGTTCGATTTGGTATGACCCTGTTGGTATCGAAACAACTTTCCAGTCTGGAGTCCCGTCATCTTTATTCTTATTCGCAAACACTAAAGAATTATTGGGTTGTTGACCACCAAATGATTTTGATCTGATATTAGGCCAACTGTGGTATACTCGTAATTTTGCTAGCGCTATCTCCTTCACGGGGACTGGGCTAGGGAAATTCACACTAAACTCGGGTTCCGTTGATGTTATTGATATCATGCTTGTTTGTACTGGGTTCGTGTTCTCCACTATTTGTTGAAGTAATTCCATCGGTGTTGTCATCGTTGCTATACTGTTGTTGTCGCTCTAATTTTGACACCGCGGAATCATAAATACTGACCATCACTGAGAACTCACAATTTGGTATGGTTGAGATTATTGAGATCATTTTGGTTTCGGGTTCGTGTTTTCCAATTCCATCGGTGTTGTCATTGTTATTATATTCATGTTGTCGCTCTAATTTCGATATCGCGGAATCAAAAATACTGACCATCGCTGAGAATTCACTATCTGATATAATCGTATTATCGAGTGACGATGATATCATCAATGATAATTGCGAGTATGCGGTTGATACAATATGAAATTGAAGTAAGTAATTCTGCAGTTTACTCTGGCTGCATGATGATATCTTTTTTTATGATCCCGGTTGATATACCCCCGATTATAGCCACCGCAGAAATGCAAATTGGAACTACGACCGGGGCAATCATTGTAACCGATGCAAGTATTATTCCGGCGCCAGCGAGAACGCTTGACACCGAGTACATAGTAACATCAATTGCGGTGATTCTTCGTCGGTATTTTTTTATTTTTATTTGATACTCCTCGGCGAGGGTTTTGAGTCTATTTTGAAATTCTCTGACCTGATCATAGCGACATTGAGTTGATGAAATCATTGTTATTTTAAAAACGCTAGCGTTTTCAATTGTGAAATCCGAAGGATTTTCCTTTCAATTATCCTATTAACGAAGTGGTTTTAGGATCGGATGAGGGGACACCGGATACAAATTCTATTATCCAGGGTAGTGACTCCCTAATCACAGACTCGTCGGAATTGCTTATAGTAATCGTAAGCGGGATTGGTATAGAGGGTGGAGGTGGTGGTATTTTCTCTAGTATATACATCAATGTGTTAACACCTCTGATACCTGTGTTGCTGAATTCCAAATCAAATTTACGGTGATGTATTATTGTAAGTCGGTAGCAACCTGGTACACCAGTATGTCTGTGGCCAACATAAAGATAATTTCTGTTTCCTCGGATCCAATCAAAAGTTCCACTATCAACCGTGTACACGATGTTATTAACGGCGCTTACACTATGTGGAATTTTTACCTTATTGATAGCCGCGATAATTTCAACGAGAGACATACCCGCGTTGTGTGGAATTCCAAAGAACTTATCAACAATGTCATTGACTGGTTTTTGTACCCGCTCAAAATTCCCCTTTAGTTTAAGAATATCGTCAATGACGTCGGAATAGGTTTTATCGATTTCAGTATATTTCATCAACGTTTTATTGCGGCGTTTAAAAAATGAAGTCAAAAAGAAGCTAAATTCCATATCTACTCGGAGTTTATAATCACTAGCGAGGTCAAAATATGTCGTAGTGGTATCGTAACCTTCAGGTCCTCTAAAGAAATTATTTACCATTTCACTGGCGGATTTTTGTTCGTCAAAAGCTTTTTTAACTTCAGCGAGGGTCGGGCCTGTCAACGATGTGGTTTCAGACACAGGTGTTCTCCCTAAAAATTTATCCACGATGGTATTAAGTGTTGTTTGTCTCACCATAAACATATTAATATCTTTGAGAGTCATCGTAGATGTAGCCGGGACACCAAAGAAACTATTAGCGATGTAGGCATTGTGAGTGTGTTTGCCGATAAACTCACTGATTTCAGCGAGAGTCATGCCTGCCACAAGCGGGGTTCCAAAAAACCTAACAATGACGTCGTTAGTGGGTTTTTGATCTTCTATTAGTTTAGAAATATCGAGATAATTTGCCTTGATTTCATTTTCATTCATCATCCTTCCCGCGTCATTGTTAAAAAAGAATAGCGATAGATAGTTTTTAATTTCAGTGAGAGTCATGCCAACCACAAGCGGGGTTCCAAAGAATTTATGTACGACATTTTTGCGAAAAGAATTATAACCTCGTATATGAACATCCAGCTCACGGCCGTGGGCGGTAATCTTGTTGTCTTGGGTGGTAATCATGCTGTCTTGGGCGGCAATCTTGTTGTCTTGGGTGGTAATCTTATTGTCGTGGGCGGCAATCGCGTCGGTGATCGTAGACACAAGTGCGCCTGGTTTAAGTCGTCCGTCGTTGGAATACAGCGCAATAGAGTTTTCAGCGGCGTCGCGCTGCCGTATCAAAATGTCATTCAATGACACATCACTGCTTTTCAATTTACCCTGCTTGTCTTGAAATACAACTATTTCGTTCGGGTCAACATTTACTAAATTTAACGTCTCAGCGATTTCATCTTTAATTAATTTTTTTATATCACCTGTCGCAGTGCCATCGGGTTTGGGTTTCAAAGATCTCCCCCAAATATCAATCATGTTATTGTAAAACTCTTTCTCTCTCTAAAATAGTTTTTGACGACTTCGTTGAAAAATCTTCGATTTTCTCCAGCGATTACTAGTGTATTCATTCACGACAACATGTGGTGGTTTTCCGCTTGGGTTACTCAAGGAGTTAGAAATAGCGTTAAGGACATTTAATACTTCGCTGCCACATATTGGTGGGTCAATCATCGTTTGTGTTGGTAGCGTAGAATACCAAGTCTTCATTGGAAGGGTTTTTATATAACGCATAAACTCTTTTGGTGGGGCTAATCCATATGAATCAAAATAGACAATCCCACGTGGATCAATAGCGTATGCAACCCAGTGAGTTCCGGGTCCGGTGCTGTTATCTAAATTAATAATTCCGGTTTCAACGCTGTTTGGTTGATGTGGTAATTGATCTTTCATAAAGACACCTCTGAAGTTTTTAATCGCGAGTTTTTTAGCAGCATCGAATAAATCAAAATTGGACATGGGAACCATAGGTTCCTGAGTCAAAGACTCTCCAATTAATAAACCGGTCCTAGTCTTAGACCCTTTCCGCTGTACCATGAATACGGGGTTCCTGGTAGTCTTAGACCCTTTCCCTTTTTTTTATATCCTTTCCCAGTTTCCTTCTTTAGTGCCATTCCTGCTGCAGTACCAACGGCTCCTAACGCTGCCGCTTTAGCCACCGCTGGGGCTGCTGCTGCAATCAATGCTGGAATCGCAGCTAACAACGGAAATATACCGCCTGTTTTAATCATATTTTTGATAGCAGCCGCAGAGAGTAATCTGGACACCCTTTTTTGCTACTAGTGCACCATTGAAATGTTTTATTTGACGAGTTGTCAGCGATAATTTATTTGCACCACCAGTCATTTGGTTGGGTTTCAACGTGATTGTGGTTCCACATTTTTTAGCTGATTCCGATTGCAATTTTTTGATTTGACCAGGAGTTAACGCAACACTAATATTACTATATGAGATTATACATAATTGATTGATTCTAAATCGTTTACAATTTCAATTACATGTTTTCCACTGGTGCATCTACCACTCTCATTCTTCCTCCAACACCTTCAAGTAACATTGATTTGTCGCTGAGAATGACAGCAACCGCTCTATAATCAGCAATAGCACCACGAGTCACATTAGCTCTAAAATGTATATCAACAACAGATTGTCTCATCAAATCGAGATGTTCCAGTGAGAAATAATAGATAGGATATAAACTCTTAAAGTCGTATTGTGATATTTGCAGACCAGTATCGACATTTTGATCACGTGCCATAAATGACAACAGACGATGATAAACTCGTGCAATATGATTTTCTGTGTAATTAAGTTGTATATCTTCAGATGGTTCCTGCTGGCCGTTTATTCTCAGTGAGACGTCTTTCACACCTAATTGATCAAATATCATATGGCTGAAGAGTTGATTGCCAACTCGTGCGTTATCTTGTAACGCAATAAATATATGACGTGGCGCAGCAACACCTTGTTTTGATGCTAGGTTCCAAGTGAATAACCCGTTGATATTTGATTGTTTAACATCTGTACTCACGGTTAGCCAACTTAGTAATGATTTTCCTCCTTGGTCCATAAATGATAGTAATCGTTCTTCTGCGGTAATTGCTGGAGTCAACACTCGCATCCACAATGATATTTTTGTTAAATTGACTTTACCAGCATCAGCATTTGGATTTGCATTGTCTGCTGGAATCCTCCAGATTGCGTCACTATCATCACTCTTTCGTACAAGCGATACTGTATGCTTCGCTCCATAAATAACTTTTCTGACGTTTCTACAGAATCCAAATATGTGATGCAGTGGAATCGCGCATGAAAATGATTTACGCCGCCCTTCCAACATTGAAATACGTGTTGCAGCTCCTAGATTGAAATTAACATCGTTGTTTATAATCATATCTTCGGCATCAATATTAGCGGTGCCAGCATTATTCTTTGGTCGTCTTACAACAAATTGTTTTCCTCCAGCGGTATTTGTAGCATCTTTTGCAAACATCATAGAAGGTCCTGCTGATTTTGTATAATCATCGGAATATCTCGCTAACCCTATTATTGTTGTAGCCACATCAACATCGCGATCTATCGCCTCAATTTCTTTTCCATCAATGAGATATTTTGCACTCTCAAATAACGCCATGATACCATTATTGACAAACCCGACTTGAGTACTAGCTGGATACTCTGTATCATTTGTTCGTATAATTTCTCCTTCGATTTCGATAAACGCTTCACAGGGCAAAAAGTATTTACTGGTATCATGGACTTGAAGATCAATTCTTGCTCGACTATTTGAGTCTATGGCATGATAGGCGTAATATTGATAATCGCGTACAGAATCATCCTTGCGAACTGGGGCATCTATATCAAACGCTGGATCAGGTGACTGTTTGAACATTTTATTCTATTTATCAGAGTCTAAATCGCGATTTTCCATTTCATCGACGTAGTTTTTTAAAGCCACTTCCTGCTATCATATTTGCAATATTGCTTTGGTCGGGGGTTAAAACCATCGACGCTAATTTTTCATCTACTGCGTTATTTATAATTCTACTAACACTTGCAGGCATTTCCGCTGTAGACGGTAACGGTTTTGAAAATCCTTTGGATTTCATCCGTGATTTCACTAATGATGTTAATTTATTCTTCGCAGTTGAAAACGCTTTTCCCGCAAGATCTCCAACAGCACCAATACCCTTATCACGAATAACATCAATTGCTTTCATTCCTAATTGTTTAGCCAACGGCATCACTTTTGGAGCCATTCTCGCAAATAACCCTACAATGGTATTACCTAAACCATCTCCGTAGTATGCTCTATAAACTGGAAACCGTGAATTACTACGTAGACGGGGGTTGGTTTATCATGATTGTAGTGTATGATCATTATTTGAAATCAGAAACAATTTTTCAATTGTTATTTATCTAATCAATTGACTTTTCAATTCAGTCACTATGATACCCACTTTCCACTAACTCGCCAATGAAATCTCGATATGTGCTGATATCCATGATACCACCCTGAAATAATCGTCTACAGATATCAGCTGCTTCATTAATTATTTCTGGAGAGTTATTTCCAGCTCTGAACCCTCCTACAAGAACCTCTAATCGTGATATATCACTGAGAACACTACCAGGACATGAAACGCTAGCGTTTCCAACTAGACCACTCCCCAGAAATTTCTTCTCATCGTATGGCTGTCTTATTTGGAATTGAAATTTTCTCTTGAAGTCTCTGTATTCCTTCATCCTTCTATCTAAACTCCCAGTATTTATTTCATACACTATATCAGCCCATTCATTATGTGACATTCTATAATCCGAATAATTGTCCGTGAAAACTTCTCTTGTGAATCATAGCTGTTAGCAGCGAATTCACCTATATTGTCTATATCCTCGTTGAGAATTTGTTGTTTAGCGCTCTCGGTAAATATAATTGATTTAGGTAGTCCACTAACTAGTTCTTCCTGAAATCCTTTAAATTTTCGTTTCGAAGCGGTTGATATATCCTGAGGAAGTGATTGCAAGGATTTTTTTGTTTGTTTAGTTCTTTTTGCTATTTTTTCTAACACAGGAATAAGACCCTCTTCTTTTCTTTTACCGTCAGGATCATCTCCCAGTATAGCACGCTCCTTCGTTGCTGTTGTTACTGGTTTAAACAATTCTTCAGATCCCGCAGCAAAATCAGTCTGAAGACTCTGTCGTTGTTGTAGTTTATTCCGTACAGAGTCACGAATTGGTACAAATCTCCTGATTGCATCCAGTCGTTCACGAGCCAATCGGGTTGTTAATGCTTCATTGACCATTATTTGAAATCAGAAACAATTTTTCAATTGCAAAACAGTTTTTCAATCCGACCTAACACCATCGTGGAAGTGTTATTTTGACATTTTAAGGGCGTTATCATTGATGAAGGAAGTGTGGAAATTGTATATAAAAATAAATAATACCACACTTCCTTCATTCTATTTTGATCAATCTGAACCGTCCATCAATTTTTATTCAGTGTGAAATATTTTCACTGTTTTTGACATTATCAATCAAAAAATGCTAAAAAAAATTAAAATCTCTATGAGGGACGGTCACAATCAAATAATGATAAATAGTCGGTCAATCAAATAATGATAAATGGTCGGTCAAAATTGTTCATTTTCTTGAATTAACGCCCGTAGGTTTCTAATTTTAGAATTAACCTCCTTTTTCAATTCGTATTCGTTACCTAATTCTTTTCGTATTCGTTCTACGATAGTATATAACGGAGCGAACACACTTACGTCACTGGAGAATGCAAGAGAGTCCCGAATAGAATTCTGAATTCTTTTGATGAGCGCGTATTGCTTTGGCAGCATATATTTATTGTTGTTAACTCCGTATTCAATATCCTGAAAATCAGACATGATTTGATCAGGATTTAACCCATCCGATAGTTCAATATCCCAACTTTTCAATTTTGAAATCTCGGATATAATGCTATTCATATTTTCAGAATTCATATTCTATAACAATGACATATTTCTAAATGAAAAATATGACGCATTAGACATAACTAAATCGAATTTTCTGTCCAGTCCCTTTTGAAATCGCAGATCGATAAATCCCCTCTGCAACTTTTCGTACTGAGGGTCCACAAATATCGAAATGCCTTCCGGCGCTAGCTATCGATTGAAATATTTTTTCTTCGTTAGTTATCGTATTAAAAGATTTTACGGGTCTCTTCCCAACCGTTTTGCAAGTGCCAGTCTTCCCTCGTTTGGAATTCTCACTTTGAGTAACGGCTTCTAGATTTGATAAAGAATTATTCTTTGGATTAGAATCCTTGTGATCAATAACAAAATCATCCTCGATCAATCCATAAAAACACTCGTACACGAAACGATGGCAGTAATAAAATTTCCTTCCAGCGCCAAACTTCAAATATCCCCCACCATTGTCAGAACCAACTGGTTTCTTCAGTCTACAGTGTCTTACAACACCATCACTGGATGCTTCATAATTTGTAATCACTGGGTGTGGTCTGAATTCTTGGTTCATTCGTATACTAAATACTATTTGTCTAATTCATTGTTTGGTTTAATGATAAATCTTTCGATGTAGTCTTGAGGAGTTCTTATGATTTTGTCAGGGACGTTGTCAGTGTCAGGGACTTTTTCAGGGTCATAATTTCTGATTGATTGTCCATTTTTTATTCTTTTATCATAATAACGCTTCAACTCCCTGTATCGCTTTCCACCGCAATTCAAACACAACTGAGATTTTCCCCTAACCCCAACCCCACATCGTATGCAGGGTAACGGGCCAAGGCTTCCACGACGAAAGCTTTGCATATGATACCCACAGAATTCATTTCTGCATGATTTGTTACACGGGGTTGTTGATCCAATCATAAGCCACTTACAGTGATTCATTATATATAAATCTTTCATTTAAATGCTTGTTTTAATTATAGCATGAGGGAGTTAAGGAGAACGCCTTCGAAAAATGCTGAATTCAATACTGATAAGGAATTTAAGAGATTATTGAAGATTAATCCTAAATTTAATCTCGATAAACCCAAAAAACGTCCAAGAGACGGAAACATGAAAGAGTTTAAGAGATTATTGAAGATTAATCCTAAATTTAATCTCGATAAACCCAAAAAACGTCCAAGAGACGGAAACATGAAAGAGTTTAAGAGATTATTGAAGATTAATCCTAAATTTAATCTCGATAAACCAAAAAAAAACGTCCAAGAGATTACCCTGGAAAGATGCTCAATTCAATCTCGATATAATTTCTAATACACCAAAGAATACAATTCTTGATAAAGCCATGATTAGTAAAATCAGAGACTGTTTTAATGAATTCAAGCGTGATGGAGCATCTTATTGTTGGTCAACATTTCGAATTGATGGTGTTGTTGACGCTACCATGAATGTTGAAAAAGCAGCAGTGATAATTTCACGTGTTGGGGAAAAAAGGTATTTTTTCCGAATAAAATTCATTATCGAAGTCGATGGCAAATGGATTATTAGGGATAAATTTGAACCAATCCTCAAGAATAAAAAAGCTGTCATTGTGAGTAGAGATTCCAAACCAGGAATTCTAACTGGAATCGACAAACCATACTACGAAAGATCTTATCCCGTAACAGCAATGGTTTATGGGATATATCCGTTAAATGATAAACCCGATATCGCAAAACTAGCTCCTATGAAATATTCTAGTTCACTGAATTGCGTGGCAACACGGGTAATGGAACACTTCACAAATGCATCCCGAGGAAATAAACTAACTGATCTGCGACGTAGGAAAATAACCGAATGGGAACTGACAGTGAAACAGCATGGTGCAAAGATTTCTGATATAGCTAAATTAGAAACATCATTAAGATTTCCAATAACCGTTATGACGATAACCGGAGAGGTTTTATACGAACCGAAATATAACAAAAATGGAGCGCCAATACAGATTATTGATCATAACAAACACGCGTGGACACCTGCGGTAACAGTATTTCCACGAGAACGAACCGTGAAATATATCCCTAAGGAGTTCGTCGGGGATGTTTTCTATGAAGAGAAATTATTCGATGCTATTCATGCGTTGTGTAAAGATGATCCTGTGTCAGTGTGGTTACTTAGAAGTGATGAAGATCCCGAAATAGGATTTGATCAATTTGTAAGACCAAATGGCGAATTATATCGCGTTGAAGAATTAGATAACAGAATGAGAAAAATCGCTAGTGATTTTTCACCGGAGAATTCCCATGAAAAACTACTCACGGATAGTTTTACTATTCCATCAGTGGTAGCTCACTTCGCAAGAAAAAAAAACTCATGGCGTCCAACACGAAGTGATTTTCTCGAGGATGTTAAATTGAGTTGCGTCAAATTTGGTCATGGAGGACTGTGGAATACGAAATACTCACGTGATGGTATGATTTCAATTGATATATCCGCGTGTTATCCCGGATGTTTTCTCGGATATGGGGAATGTGCTGAGTACTTCAAACGATTTGGACACCCCACGCATGAAATGACTCGTGTTGCGATTAATGGACCATTGCCTGATTTTGATTTAACCGGATTCGCTCGTGTGATATCATTCGAATTAGCTACAGGGTTACATCCGTGTAGTTATGTTTGGCTCGGTAGACACCTATCTGAAAAACACTGGATGCCAATAGTGCTATTGAGATATATGATTGATTGTGGTATGCTAATATCGTTGATTGTTTCCGAGGCTATTATATGCTATCGAGCTCAGAAAGAAGTTTGGCTACCACAACCCGATTTAGATCGTATAATCAGCGAACAGCGAAAACAATTCCCTGATTTCAATGAAGAAAAAATCATGAATTTGTCTACGAAGTTATTTGAAAGTAAAAAAGAACAAGCAAAAGATTTTGGACGAAGAATAATCGGTAAATTTACCCAGGGTGGAAGATACGACAACGCAAAATATTCTTCGCGGTTGATCATAGACGTCGCTGAATACGATTTTATTGTAACGGATTTAATGAAACAGGGAAAACTTGTATCCCGTAAGGATGCTTTTCTATCCAATGGTGAGAAATTAGGTACGGTTGTTACCTACTGTGATGGATATAATTCCCAGTATACACATTTAAGATCATCTATGCTAGCCTATGCTTCTATTAATCTATTTTCGATGATAAATAGATTTCCTAATACCGCGGTTAGAGTGGCCACTGATTCGATGTATATACACAATAAGTACAAATCAGCTGTAGCTAAATTCACAGATCCCGAAGAAAATTGGGGGCGTTGGCGATTTAAAAAGGAGATGCTACATGAGTATTGTGAATCGGCAGACGTTGCCATGGATGATAAATATCTTTGTTGTAACCGTATTGAAATTCAATCAGAATTTTCTAATGCACCACCGGTATCTGATCCAGTATGTAGATACAAGACAGTTTATTTAAACGGTTGTGGTGGGTCAGGAAAGACAACTATTGCAATTGAATTATTTCGTCGGTCAACCATGATTGTGCTAACACCGACTCACAGACTCGCCAGAGAGATGATACAGCGAGAGGTAAATGCCTGTACTTACCATAGTTTCTTTCGATGGAAGGGTGACAAATGGACTCCTGAGCGTATGGGTGATAAATTCATTCCTGAAATCATAATTTGGGATGAAATATGCACAGTGTCATTAGATGTATTACAAACATTTCTCGAGTGGTTGTTAAACAAAAACACAAAAGTCGTCATGTGCGGTGATCACGGCCAACCACCACCATTTGTCGGTGCATCTCCACATGAATGGCTAAGGGGTTTTGTAGACTATTATGAAGAAATTACCACTGATTATAGATCAATTGATGAACGATTACGAGAATTCAAAGCGCTAATTAGATTACAACCGGATAGAATCCAATGCGAAATAGCGCGTGAAGTGATTTCAGAAACTCCAATGAATGATTTCTGGGAAACATGGAGACCAAATGATTTGATAATTGCAAGTAGAAAAATAGTCAGGGACACACTTCAGATGAAGTTATTTGAATTGCATAAAGAAAAATTTGCAACGCTTCCAGTACCCCTTTGTTATAGGCCATCGGATACACGAAAACAGAATATTGAAGTTGATATTCCAGGACAGAGTGAAAAACAAATTCTCGTATTAAATGATATTGTGCTGGTTGATATCAATGTCGTTGAAGATGCATTGCGTGCTAATAAATTTCCGTGGACGCTAGGATACGCAGCAACAATACATTCTTCACAGGGATTGACTATATCGGATACAATTGTTTGGATGGTGGATAATCACATCGAATGGTCGAATTTAGTCTATCTCGCATTATCCAGAGTACGAAAAATAAATCAACTTCGAAGAATTGTTTTCGATGATAATGACACCACAATAAATGATATTGATGTTAAAATTATTGATAAAAAACTCTCCGGTTACAAACAACAGGACAAAAAAAAAACAACGAGAATTTGATATTGATGCTGAATTAATAATCACTTTGAAGAAACAACAGAATAATCACTGCGCGAGTTGCAATTGTATAATGCATTGGCAGTATTCGGATAAGGATCCTCGCCAATTCACCGTAGACAGAAAAAATAACAATCTCGGTCATGTCAGAAACAATGTGATGTTGACTTGTCTTGAGTGCAATAGACGCAACGGCTCTAGTTAAGACCATGCGGTGGCAATTGAGTATCCTCGGGAATTACCTGTAGTTGTTGTCGAGTAAAACCCCGCTGAGGGGCAGTTGAATCCAGTTTATAGACTGGAGGTCTACCAGTTGATCGTGTTATACTAGATATCTTGTGTGCAGTAACACTCCAAATAGGATCAGTAGCCCTTTTTCTACCCCCTTCAAGCTCTCCTGGTTCGTATAAGTACCTCACAATGACATTACTACCAAGAATTGGTTCTTTGAAATCTTTTTGTGGTTTTTCAGGTATTGACTTCTTTTTAATCGCGTTGATAGGTTTCATGTTGATTGTTCTAGTAATCTCGTTATTCAGTGCAGTAATCACAGATGGTAATCTTTTAACCCATTCACGGGATCTTTTTTCTTGGATGAATTCTTTTGCGTATTGATATCCAAATAACCGCTCAGCAATCGTCCGATTAAATCGTTCTACAATGGCCTGATCGCGATGTAGCGCAGTATGCCCTCGTCGTATGGTGACATTATGATGTTTCATTGTAGATAACACTGCACCCTGAAATTCCTTGCCAGGATCAACCTGCAATAGATTTGGCCAGTGCAGAGGACCTCGTCGATAAATCCTTTCAAATGCAGAAGCGACTTCAGTGGCTGATTTTGTTTTTAACGGTTCTGCTTCTTTGTATCGACTTGCAATATCAACTACGGTTAAAGCGTATTTGTAACCACGATCATGTGGCAGAAATAATATATCAGCCTGATGAACTTCATTAGGAGCGGTCACATCAAAATGCGAGAATTGAATTTGTTTAGGCGGTGGTAGATAAATTTGCCATAGTGCCTGTTTGGATAACCAATTAGCCGCAGTGGTTTTTTTCACTTTTGCAGCGCTAGCGAGTTTATGGACTGCTGATTTACCCCTCCAGTATCCTCTTGGGGAATAATAAATTGATTCCATATTATTAATTACCGGCACCTAACATCAATTTACTTTTCATAGCCGATTTTATCAAAAATGAAGCCAATTTTTCTTTGAAGGATTTATCAGGAATAGCATTTAACGCATGAATTAATTTCACATCCGCGAGATGTCTGTGTTGCAGATTGCTGCTTTTATAAGCAACATCATTAAGGTGACATGCCTTATCAATGGCGTTTTTTGGTTCATCACCGGGTCGGGACTGATTTTGATTATTGAGTCTGATATCAAGTCTGGTTCCCGGTCCACAGTAGCTATATCCTGGAAGGTGCTTTTCTCCGGGGTACTTTGCCCATGGGGTTCCAGGGAGCTTTGCCAATTTGGCTGCGATATCACCTCCTCGTTTTTTTTTAAATCAGATCTCATAGACACAAATCTAAATTTCTTTGTTCCACATTGCACGCATTTACCAGAAAGCGCTGATCGGTTATTTCTGGCTGTAATCGTTGTTACGTCATCTGTGCCAGTACGCGTTTTACACTTCACACAATATAGATCCATAATTTATGTATAGAGATATGGATATAATTGATTTTTCAGCGACTAAAACAAGAGAACCAGTTAAGCATCATGCAGCGCTACCAAACTCTATCCGGATGATTATAATCGGGCCATCTGGATCCGGTAAAACGCAATTGTTACTCAATTTAATAATGAGATGGATGAAGTGGGATAAGTTGTATTTAATTGCCCCTAGCGTAGATGATCAACGATGTTATGAAGTGCTAAAAGATTTTAACGACAGCGCGGTAGAAAAATCCGGAGAGGGTATTATTGAGTTTATAACCGATATCGATGAAGCACCGAGCATTGATGATATTGATGGAGATATTAACAATTTAGTCGTATACGACGATATAATGTTAGATAAACAAAAAAATCCTGCTAGGATCTTTTCCAGAGGCAGGCATAAAAACACTGACGTGATATATGTCACTCAACGCTACACTCAGGTTCCAAAAGTCATCAGAGATAACTGCAATATTCTTGCTGTATTCAACGGAGTTGATACTCATACTCTTAGAAATATATGGCAGACATGGTGTTCTGATATGGACTTCAATCAATTTAAAAACTTCTTTAGTCATGCTCAGTCAACCCCGTACGGATTCGCAACAATAAATTTGCATGATCCTCGGACACGATATCGTATCGGACGGGATCAAATATTCGGTTAAAATCATTTATTATTTTTTGTTAACCTGTAGCAGCAGAGAGGGTGGATGACAACAAGTTGCGACCAAAATTGATTAAAAAATCGTAAAAGTCTCCGTTTTCATTTTTTTAGTTAAAATGAGATTTCGTAGGAAGGCTCGTTAAGATTTCAATAAATTTTTTGTCTGAAAACGTTGTAGGGTTTGCCCCTGAGACATTTTTTTTGGTTAAAATGAGATCGTAGGAAGGTTCGTTTTAAGGATTCAATCAAAATTTTGTCTAAAAACGTTGTAGGGTTCACCCTCTCTGCTGCTTCTTCTCAATAGTCAGCGTGTGGCTTAGCTGTGATTTTTCTTTTACTGCGTGTGTAACGCACATTTGCATTTGGAGCAAATGTGTGGAAATAAAATCCCGATTTTATTCTCAAGCGTAGGGGTGTTGTCACGTTGTAAGGATAATAATATCGCGCCATAAATGTACGAACCTCAGTTCTGCAAACAATGAGGTGTCAAATCAGTAAATTGACCAGATCATAGGAACTAGTGACTGGCACCTTATTTATGCCCAGCACTGCCATAACATGTTTCACTGATAAGTGATAAATTCATGTGTTCGGATCTAAGGAACATCAAGCGGTGGTCGTAAACGTACCCTTAACAGACTGTTGGGGGAGGGGGCAGTGTCAGATACCTATGTGAATCAATATCCGCTCCGAATTGAGCAAGGTTTGGCCAACATTAAAATCACAAGCTTAAATCATGAGAACTGAGCTATAGTAGTTGTTAAACCATCTTGCGGGCATTACAAGGGAAGATAAACTACTTCGACGTCATTTGAAATAGGCGGGAAACTTTTTATTCTGGGAATTAAAAGGAACTTCAGTACATGTCAGTGACTATTTGCTCGATTGTTGGAATCTATTACGGCAAAGTAATTGTACTTTAATTATTGCTGTATTATTGCAGAATGTATACTTTAGTACGTAAAATTACCATTTGTAGGTTTTAATTCATTCGTAATGCTTGATTTACATGCATATTTTGAGATATAAACAATGTTTATGTAAAGAATTAAAATTGTAATTCGCTATTTGGTTAATTCATAGTAATCTCGGTCATTTATTCATTTGATATTCTAGATTTGCAAATGTTTAATTGTGTTATAACTTTGTATAATGGTTGCAGTGTTCAACATTAGTTAATAGTGATTTGACTGTGTGTATACTTTGTAGGAGTAACATGTGTAAGGATGTATTAGCGCATGGACATGTTGATATATGTGTACACTGTAGAAGTGTAATGTACAGAAATGCGTCTGATTATATGATATTGTTCTGTATAATAAGATTCTGACTATATATACCGTGTACACATATCAGAAAGAATGGGTACTTCGATGTGCACAAATGCGTGACCAAAGAAGGTCATGGCTACTCTGATGAGACTGTTGTTTAGTGTGAGTTTAGAGAGCATGGGGAATATGCTATGCGAATGTCCTTGTATTTCTTTACAGAAAGCTATTTATGGGACTAGAGGAACTGTAGGAGGCAGAGAGAAATACCCTAGTGCAGTTGCTCCGAATCTCTGGGAGACAAACGAAAAGGAACAACGGAGGCAGAAGTTAGACGGACTTAAGGCAATTGGATTACTAGTCTAGAGAAAGATCATTCAGATGAGCATTAAAACAGGACAGGAGAA
The DNA here is from genome assembly GCA_030141615.1 of Unio pictorum. Lineage (NCBI taxonomy): Eukaryota > Metazoa > Mollusca > Bivalvia > Unionida > Unionidae > Unio > Unio pictorum. The sequence goes on from JARLTB010000442.1 coordinate 256,860, forward strand.
AAATCTATCACAATAAGTCAGATGATGAAATAGGCCGTCACTTGGTCGAGTGAAAGACGAGAGATAGGGTTTTAATTTTAATTTTATTTGAGAGATGACTGTTATTGAATGACATTAAATTGTTGTTTATTTGAATTTCACATTTTGTGTATTTATTAAATTAACTGTCGGCACTGCTGACTGGGGGCTCGGAACTTTGCATCTCTCTATCACTATTTCAAATTTTGACAGAAACGAGCCAGGGTGTAATAATTTAAAATAATATTGGGAGCGCCAAACCCTCACCTAAATAACGGGGAAACCTTACTTCCCGGTTGGTGATTGTTCAGCGTCTGAAGTGGCTATGCAGCCCAACACGGGAATGGCAGTTTTTGCTGCACTTGAAAGTTGAGTCTTGTTTGTGTTTAAGCTGCTTGCCTTTCAACTGAGATCGCTTTTCATCAGCTAGAAAGCGTAGTTTATCCTCGCCGACTTTCAAACAAGTAATCAGAGCGTTTCACCAACTGGGCCTGTCTAGAGGAAGCTCATCCCAGGTGCTGACATGGATATCAAAGGATTTTGTGTCGCGCTTGCAAACATTCTTAAAGCGGCGATGTGGCCGTCCCATCGACATTTGCCAGAGGCGAGTTCCGAATAAAGAAAGTCTTTGGGTATCCGTCTGTCATCCATCCGACATACATGGCCTAGCCATCTGATGCGACGTTGGCAGGGGAGATCGACCATGCAAGGAATATTGGCACGTTCAAGCACCTCGTTGTTTGTTTTTCGATCACTCCAAGTGAACCCGAGTATGCGTTAGAGACATCGCATGAGAAAGGTGCTCAGGTCTTTTATCTTGTGAGGGGTACAGAGTCCAGGTTTCACTGGTATCCGGTCAATTGCTCGCCAACAATTGCTCGCCGGTCAATTGCTCGTGGTTAATTGTTCGCTATAACAATTGCTCGCGGAACGTACTGCTCGCCGGTCAATTGATCGCGAGAACAATAGCTCGCAGGTGTATTGATCGCCAATTGTAACTGAATAAGTTAACATTATTAAAAAGAACCAAACGACTAATACTTGTTTAACATTTATTAAAAATAAAGACAAGTTATACAACCAGTATCTTAAAATACGTGTATATACCAAACTTTTATATCACGTATTAAAACGACAAATTTATGCGATAAACCTTTTAAGTAATCCATCAAGTCATTTTCTTTATAAGTTTCAACAATCTTTTTGATTCTGGACGCTGCATCCCTGTATCTCTTCTTTTGAGGCTGTATAGGTTGGCCAGCCAAAGATTGTTCAATTTTAGCTTCATTTAGGCCTTGTTCCTTTTGCAAAACTGTTATAAATTTCCATATAGTTGGATGATTTCCACCGATCAACTCGCTAAACGATCGGTGCCATCCTTCACAGCTGTTGTTCGTCTTTGGAAGATCATCGTTAATGTTGTCGTAACAACTCCACATTGAGTGTGGTGTACGTGGCGGTCGACGTTTGTTGCCTCGTGTAGGCCGTCCAATCCATGTATCTTCAAAGTAGTCAAGTACTGACTGTGATTCCAAAGGAAAATCAACACGTGAAAGTAATTCTTCAAATGCTAGAACTACATCTTCAACAGGAACAAATGCAAGACTTGGTAAATGGCGCATCTGCATAGCAAAATCTGCATCATTTTCATAGCGATGTTGAAGACCGTTTGATTGAATGTTTCTGTATAGGCACTGACAAAAATGAAAAAAAAACATCCTCTGAGTTGTATTCCAATAAACTCATGCTGGAAGGCTTTCACAGTCGCCGTTTAAAAATCGGTCATCACCGATAACGGTCTCATTGATGGCTCCAATTGTTTCAGTTTGCTGAAAACCATTCGATAGCTTTCCTCAGTTTCTTCCGACATTAAAACGAAAACAGCTGGTACAGTATTATTGTTAATAAGTCCATGAATAGTGTATAACTGAGCGAATAATGGTGGAACAGTTTTAAACGTTACGTCAGCATACCAGTGCTGTGATCTTGCTAAAAGTTGCAAGTTTCGATGAGTAGAGAAAATTAAAGTTCTTTTGTCACCTTGCCCGCTGTCGTATAATAAAAAGTCTTGAGATTTGAGAGTTTTCTTAAACTCATCTGGTATAACTAAGTCTTGCAACGACAAGGGATTTGCTGGCATTGCTCCTTTACGTTTGCGTGCACGTCGAATCACCCTTTTCATATTGTTGACGCTTGTTAGCTGACCAAGTGCTGGTTGAGATGCAAGATTTAAAGCATCTGCAACAATGTTCTGCGGTCCATCCTGTGTGGTGACCGCTCTGTCAATAATGTTATGCATGACATCCAAAACTTCCGCTCTACATGCATTGCCAGAATGATTGTGTTCTCCAATCCTTTTCACAATAATATCTCCAATCGTATGAACTCGGCCATGACACCTTTTGCTTCTAGAATATTCGCACTTCCAAAACGTTTTTTCACCGTTAGACTTATCTTTGATGTATACATGACCATTATCAATAAGTTTGCGCTTTTCTTTCTCGCTAGTCGCAAATCTTAAGAGCCATTTAAAAACAAATTGTATTATAATATTTAATATAAAAATTTTATTAGCAAATTTCTAGTAAGTTAATTACGTTTGAGAAAAGTAGCATTTGTACTGCCTTATATACATTATAGGCCCTTATTGAATGTATTTGAGTAGACAATAATTAAAATTGTTATTATTCCGCTAAGTATATTCCAGAAACAGTTACACCTGTTAGAGCACTTTTCAAAGAGATCAATTGACCGGCGAGCAGTCTAATTATGACGTCAAGACATATCACTTTAACTAATCACGCACTTCTTAGAGCAGATGTGTTGATATTGATTATCTTAACATTAACCTATTTTGCCATAATATTTGACTTTTCAAAGAGATCAATTGGCCGGCGAGCTATTGTTCTCGCGATCAATTGACCGGCGAGCAGTACATTCCGCGAGCAATTGTTATAGCGAGCAATTAACCACGAGCAATTGACCGGCGAGCATTTGTCGGCGAGCAATTGACAGTAAATCGGTTTCACTGGCATACAGGAGAGTGATTATCACGCAGGCACGGTACACGGAGGTCTTAATGCTCATGGCGAGCATACTGTTGTTCCACACTCTTTGCGACAACATGGAGCGAGTTGTTCATGTACTCAATCCGCTTGTTGAGCTCAGCATCGAGTGATAGATTGTTGGTGATGGTAGATTGATCTGATTGAAGTTGAAAGGGTCGGAGGTTGAGACAACGTATGCACAATGCCTTTCATGTCATTGTGGAAGGACTGGGTCAAGATTGGAAGATATGGAGAGGTTCCAATCTTTGCCAGGATTGTGAAGTGTCCGTCTCTGCTGACCAGATGGAACTCCTTGGTGAGATCTATTAGGGCCAGGAAGAGGTGTTTGTGTTGTTCTCTGCATTTCTATAGTAGCTGCCTGACCCAGAAGATCATGTTGATTGTGGACCTCTCGGCATGATATCCCCACTGCGACTCTGGATACACTCTTGGTAGCAAGTGTCTGCAGTCTATTCAAGATCACGCGTGTGAAGACTTTACCCACGATGCTGAGAAGGGATATGCCATTGTAGTTGTTGCAGACACATCTGTCGCCTTTGCTCTTGTACAGGGTTACGATGTTAGTGTCTCTCATGTCCTGAGACACTGCATCCTCATTTCAGCACTGGCCGAGGAGGTCGTTCAGATGTGTGAGCATCACGCTGAAGCCGCACTTGATGACTTCTGCTGGATGCCATCCTTCCCTGGGGCTTTTCATACAGATAGTTTCTTAAAGATCTTTTCTAATTCTGCCACAGTAGGTTTCTCGTCCAGTTCGGCCATGAGCGGCAAGATTTCAATAGCGTTGATGGAATTTTTGGTCACGTGGTTGTCTCTGGAGTATAGTTCAGAGTAGTACACAGTCTCTCTGATGTGATACCATCTCTCTTTGGCACTGCGGTTGGGAGATTCTGAATCAAACGTCGTGGAGAGGGTAAAAGTTAATTCCTCATCCTTATCTGGATATGACGTCTTGCTCACGTCAATGCTTGGTTTATCAACCTGCTTAGAGCGGTGTATCGTCTTTGGTTGAAACTTCATTTTGCATCACACAATCGAGTGGTCAGTGTCACAGTCAGCGCTGTGGAATCTACGGGTAAGAATGACACACTCCATGGCAGATCGTCTCGTAATGATCAAGTCCAGTGGATGTCAGTGTTTGGATCGGGGATACATCCTAGACACTTTATGACGTTGCTTTTTCTGAAAGAATGAATTGGTGATGCTGAGATCGTGTTACGAGTATATCTACAGGAGTCTCTGCCTGTTCTCATTCCTCTTGCCAATGCCAAACTTTCCAATACAGGACGGCCAAGAGTCGTCAGTAATATCAAGTTCTCTTCCATGGGAATGTTGTTGATGAGCGAGTTTAATTCGTCGTAGAACTTATCCTTGATATCGTTGGTGGCGCTTAGTGTGGGAGCGTAAACACTGATCAGGTTGACAGGCACAGTTGTGGTGTGCAGTCATAGGGATACATCTTCCGTTTCCTTGTTGGCAGAGTTCTATCATCCCTAGCAGTGAGTACCTGACTGAGACGCCAACACTAAACTTTCTGGCTTCGTCGACGCTCTTTCCTTGCAAGAAGGATGTGTAGTTCTCGACGGATCCGAAATCTGGTAGCCGTGTCTCCTGTAGTGCGGTGATGTCGACCTGGAGTCTTGCTAGTTTGTCATTGATGACTGAAGTCTTTCGAACATCGCTGATTGCCTAGAAATCATCTGAGAGTTCTGTCAGCATTGTCTGGATATTTCAGGAAAGCTTGAGGATTGGGGATTTCCTTGTTATTTTTCGTTTGTTGTTTCTTGGTTAAATATATGCAGTTAGCTTTTTCAGGTATTTATCGTATCTTAATTCCTTCGCACACAGTAAGGGAGACGAACTGTGGCGGGACGGCACCTTATTGCCTAGGGGCTGCCCAGCTTGAGGTGGGCTGTAGCTGTACAGTGAAACATGTAAGTCTCTACTACCGTCGGAAGCAATCCCTGGCTTTTCTGCCAATCGAGGAATGAATTGAAACCGGTAAACTGCTGATTCCCGCGTTGTGTCGACGCTGTGAAGTGACGCTCGAGTGTCCTCTCCATGACGCAAGCCAGGGCAGGGTTATATGAAGAATCAATTGTTGGTTATTCAGTTGATTCCCCCTCTCCACAAAGCTAAGGGAGGGTAAAGACAAGTCGATTGGTCATGGCACCACGGCGTCGCAGGAGTTGCCGAGATGACACTGAATGTAATGCCAAGTCGCCTTAGGAACTTCGTCTCCGGATTTTCTGACTTGGTTTACATCCTTTGCTTTTCTCATGAGAGATTATAGTCGCTGGGCAGCGAAGGTTTGAAGTCAGAGTTTATCTTCTCCTAGATGGGCTACCACCCAAGCTTAACGAGCCCCATCTGACCGAAGCGTCTGGTTATGAGGAGACAGAATCTCGCCGGTCATCCCTTCTCCAGTCCTTTTAAACAGGTTCCGCCGGGCTTAGTTAAGCCACTCGTGAAGGCCTGGGACTGAATTTAGTTGTTAGAGGCTATCAGATGTGTGGTTTTCCAGAGAAGCGGGTGATTATCTCCCACAACGAGATAACGACCCTTAGAACACAAGGTTATTATATGTGGTATAACGCCAATTGTACAGTCCCAGGTGGGTGGGGCGAATGTAGTTCTAGTCTCGTTTTAGAACATGTTTTCCTCTCTCAATTTGGTGGTAATAGAAGAGTTATATTTTGGCATTTTTTCTAGGGATTTAAAGGTAATTTTTTATTCTTGAGAATATGAGCTCAGAGAGTGGTTGTGTGTGTACTTTGGCGACAGTGCAGATTGATTGGTGATGATCCGGAAGTGAAATTTGTGTTCTGTTTACATGCTGCTCTGTTTTCAGAGCAGCTTCTTAAATAAATGCCTGTGAACCTTTGACAAGAATTTCACGGTGCAGTCATCTTTGAAGGTATGTTAGATTAACATATGATTTGTATTGATTGTCACACAGTGGAAAGGTCAGTACTGAGAAATAAATGCAGATAACATATATTAAAATTAATTGTGATGTATGTCCAGCTTAAGGTGTAACATTACATGTAGAAATAAACAACAACACTAGCTGTAATTGGTGCATTATGTAAGAGTTGTACTCTCTGTTAGGCTTAAACAAAAGTTAAGCCTCTTGGCAAACATGTGAGATTATGTTAATTCATATCTGGATCATATTTTTTAAAAAAATGATTTGAAAAAAAGTGGCACACATGTGAGAAAATATGTCTGTTGTGACAAGTAAACTCTTGCACCTGTCAAGTTGGAGCAGTTATCTCTCTTAAATACAATGGAGTACCTGGTTTTGTCCTTGTCAAATTGACAATCTAAGATTGTTCACTATGACAGTGTGTAACATGCGTGCTGAAGTAGGATAGAAAGTATATTTATTTCACTAAACTATAGCATTGAGATATGTGGAAAAACAATTGGTACCGTGATACCATGTACTGTTATTCGTTATTCCGGCTGCCTTAAGGGATGTAACTCTTAAAGTCCTGTAGACTCGTGAAGTACGCATGGAGGGTACAAGGATACAATATAAAAATGTAAAGATCCGATCTGTCATCTAGAAGAGTATGGCATGTTATTTACTATTTGATGTGAAGTAATCATTGCGCTACAATTGAAATCTATAGTCCCTTACCTTTGTAACATTCTTGTTATGTAAGCAACCAGTTTTCTACATAAATGTTATTTATTTTCGAGGTCGTCTATTTTTCCAATTTTCATTCTGTTTAAGAAGTCCTGGATTATTGAATGATTCTGTCACTTTTGAAGAAGAAAATATATTTGTTGTCTGGAATAGATGGTTACAAATTTAATTTAAATACAATTCCTATTGTCAGATTATGGAATTGGAAGACGCATAAGTGCGACTGGAGATCTCTGCCCATTATACTTACAGTCCTTCAATGTAAGACGTCGACCCTGATATTTATGTGTTTGGCATCGGAAATTTTCAGGAATAGCTCACTTGGAAACCCATACCTGTGCTTTTCTACAAATTAAAGTTATGTTTTACTCCTTTTCCCAATAATTAAAATTCCCACACAAACCAATGGACAGGTTTTAAAGTTCTCTTGACCTACATTTCAGTTAGACCAGCTAACTTGGTCTGTAAGCCCTTTCTTTATATTTTGAATTGACGGCTCAGAGTCAGTTCAAAATATAAAAAAGGGCTTAGAGACCAAGTTAGCTGGTCTACATTTCAGTTGGTTGAAATGTGATGACTTGTCATTCTGATGTTATAGTACAATTCACACGGGTCATGTAGGCATTCAACACAGATTATTTCAGTAATGGGTGTCATCTTTTATAATTTGATTCTACATACCTTTAAGTGGCAAGTATTCACTTCATTTGGATTTGTAAATGTCCATATTCATTTTGAAAGGGCATTAAATATTTAGATGCTCCGAGAGGTTCATATGGAACGTGTACATATACCTAAAGTGGTGATCCAGTACAATCCGGATTGAATGTCGTATGCTGTGATGTCACAACCAAAGTTATTAATTAACAAGTTCATGCTACCTGCAATTGTGACGATTCCACTTCACATGCTCTTATTTTGACCTAAGTTTAGTATATGTCCACCATTATAAACAACCATATAGATCAATACTTTTGTTTGTGAAGCTTTCTTGATGACATTTAAAGTGCAAGATCAATAAAATAAAAAAAATAGGATTGAATAGACTTGGGTTAAAGAAAATTAGTGTTAGATTTATAAAAAAAAGCAATTTATATTTGATTTAAATTGAGTAAATGTGTTTACTTGACCCATGTGACTTGTACCATAATCAACACAGTCTACACAGTGTCATTATTCAGGCAGTAAGACTTCAGCATCCAAACAAAACAAAAAGCAGGGTTGAGGTCTTACATTTTAAGACTAGGCCAATTACAGATTTGATCCTTACAAATTTAATTTAGAAATCGGGAATGCCTTGGTCGGCTCCTTCTGGAGTCTGCCCATAACAGTCAGCAAATTACAGATTTAGGCTTTGCAGATGTAATTTCAGTTAACTGTTGTATTATTACTGAGCAATAAATATCTCAGATTAAATATTCTTTTTCTAAAATTGAATGCTACTATTTCTTGTAAAAGATACAGTGGTATTAAAAGCAATAACCTATTAGAATGAATATCAGGATAAGTAGATTTTGATTCTTTTGTTTTCTTCAAAAAACACTTGCAACTCATTGTGACATCACAGAGCATGACATTCAATAATGTTTGTAATGGATCCCACCTTTAGATTGACCTCGTAAATAATGATCTTCCAAGGAGTATAAGACTTGAAATAAAGTGAATAATTAATTATATTTAATAAATAGTCATTTATTTTTCCACATTTATTGAAGTATGAAAAAAAGAAATGCTATTCCATGAAGAAGAAAAAAACCTGGTCAAACCATATAATTAAATTTTACATCTAGTTAGGGGAAATTAATTAAGATTTATTTTAATGGTTTATTCAGTCAGTCCCAACTTAGCTTGCAAATATTTGACCATGATTAAATTTCAGTGAATGTGGGAAAAAATAGTGCCAGTGGTTGGGGCTAAAGTAGTCTTTAGGTTCACACAGGTAAAAATCCAACAATTTGAAAAGTTCTGACCAATCAGATTGCTGGAAATTTTAATGATGAAGCAAAAATGAATTAATTCCCATTTAAAGGTATGTACAATCAAATTCGTGAATTGCTAAAATAGTTGGCACTGAATGACTATATGACATGTACTTTGACTAGATACTAAAAATTACACAGAGTGTACTAAAAGATGCACACAAGAATGAAAAATAATATGAAATGACTATTGACGAAGTAAATTGTTATTCTTATGTCTTCCTAAGCAGATCATTGTCTAATAGAACATTAAACTGTTAATTTTGTTCTTAAAAAGTTATCCTGAATTTAAAATAGAATCAACTCCTGACTAAATTGAAAAGGAAAATATTACAATTTCCAAGATCAGTTACATTTTAAAAAAACTCCCAAGATCATCATTGTTTAACAAGAAACAGGTAAGTGTATCATCTATCTTACTGCGGAGCACATTTAACAGCTACATAAAATTAATAATATCAGTGATTTGACATAAATTTAATAAAATAAGTGATTTGACAAATTTAATAAAATAAGTGATTTGACATAAATTTAATAAAATTAGTGATTTGACATAAATTTAATAAAATCAGTGATTTGACATTTAATAAAATCAGTGATTTGACATTTAATAAAATCAGTGATATGACATAAATTTAATAAAATCAGTGATTTGACATAAATTTATAAAAATTAGTGATTTGACATAAATTTAATAAAATCAGTGATTTGACATAAATAAACCAACATTGTTGTGCTATTTAACGTAAGAATTACAAAATTAATTGAAATTCAGCCTTTGATAAAATAGAATTCAGATCTTTTGACTTTATAGTGGTTCACCTCTTATACATCCATCTCTTCTGCACCTGGAAAGTGGCCATATAAGATGGCTGGCCTGAGGGGTTCTATATTTGTGAGATGTATGTGTACATATATGTGTATGTAATAAGAAAGCTACATATAATTTAAAGCAGTTAATATTTTCATTTAAAAGTAGCATTAATTATTAAATGTTCTTGACTTAACATACTTATGTCAGGATAACATAAATTAATAGTTCTTTTTCTTAGGTGTGAAATGTGAGTGTGGTATTGATGGTAGGCGCATTACAGAGCCATTTAAAAGCATTATTTAAAACTTGATAGATACATTGTTTCATATTTAGAATTATTCTCTTTCCATTTACTCCATTGCTACAGAATATTCTCCTTATCTGTTATGATTTTGTTTATTTGGGTCTTCCCAGTATAAAATTTTCGGCAAGTGAACTCTCCCAATTGTCAAGTCAAACAATTTTTACTTTTTCTTTTAAAGTATTATCTCTCTGTTTATGTGATGGTATGCTAAAGTTTTGTAATGATGCATTCTGTTGCTAATTGTACAGTACTACAATTTAGTTATGCAGATGAAACTTTTATAGAGTAAACAAAATGCCATGTTTAAACAGAAAGTGATACATGTACTGTCACATGATTTTTCAGTCTTTGTTATCACGTTTTTGTTCAAGGTTACTTTCTTTGTTAATCCACACAATCTATATTAGCCTATGCTGACCATCTTATGATCTTTACAATTATATTAGTGGACATTGGGAAAGTTAATCAGATTACTTACCCTACCGTAATTAAATATTGGTTCTGGACACGTGTTAATAAATAATAAAATATGGCTGCTTATGATGGGTAAATTTTACATTTGTGCACTACTTTGTTTGTCTCTGGTCATCTTAGAGAGGTGGCCTTTTTTGAGGGGTACTTTTGAACATAACCTCATTGATGCCAAGGGATTCTGGCTGTAAAATGTGAGTGGCCACTGATCGAGGGCCATTCTAATGGGGACCACTGTATTTTATAAATTGAATTATAGCTAGTTTCAGCAACATCAATTGGTGAGAAAAACATTTTAGTTGATATATTCAGTATTTTACAAGTAAATTATTAAATTTTTTTTAAAAGCAAGTGCTGGTTTTGATAAGATTATCACCTGGTAAAAGATTAATAAAGCAGAAATAATAAATATGGTAATAAATACCATTTTTCTTTTTGACTTTGAAATGGGCAAATAAGAAATTTTGTAATTGTTTATCATTGAAATGTTAAAAAATACAAACTTTTGCTGAAAATCATCCTGTTTATTCATTATTTTGTTTTGATTTTTGAAGGAAAACGCATTCTCATGACTTCAGCATATTGCTCTGTGCCATTTGTTGTTTATTCTGTCTTACTTAGTTAAACTGCTTGTCTAAGTGGTCATGTAGGCATATTTGTTAATATTAAATGAAATTTTGTACGTAAATTTCTAATGATATCCATTTAATGAGAGGCTAGAAAATTATACTCATCACTGAAAAAGTACTGAATGTTAACATGATCAGTAGATTTCCTAATTGAAGTTGACCTTTGACCCCAAAATCTCAAGAGTCGTAATGAAAATCTGTAGAGGTCAAAACTGAAATAGTGAGAGAAGTTCTTTTGGACAGGCTTGAGACCAAAGCTGTGATTTCTCATTATTAGTGGAAAGAAATGATGTTTAAGATTTCTTGTCTCATGCTGAATACTGAGAAATACTTGTACAGTATTTTGTAAGAAACATACAATCTCAGTTTTTGTAAAAGTGTTTCTATGTGTATACTTTCCATATGAAAGAGACAGGATTGTTTTATACTTTATTATATTTTCAGCTTCTCAATATATTCTGTTATCAACTGCTCAAATAATTTTATTTGCAAAATTATACCCATACAACTATGAATGTGATATATTATTCAAATATCAAGGATGTACATCACATAATTTTCAGTTCACTTTTTCGCTTGTCTTTAAATTTTTAAGATTAAGTCTTCTTTTCCTCCTCAGAGCTGGCTTAGTTTCTGTTTCTTTGGAGTGTGAGAGTCAGAAAACTCATCACTAGTAGGTTGTTTTTGTTTTATTTATTTATAGATATGTAGTGCATTGCAACACTTCACCAAGTCCAGAATCCAGAAAGCATCAAGATGTTCCCCCACAGCATCTGCTATCGTTGTTTGAAGAAGATATGGGCAGTTCGATATTTTAGCAAAAAACCATTTGAAAGCCAGGAAAAGTGGAGCTCTAAAGATGTTCGGAAAGCATTTTTAGATTTTTTCTGCACTCGTTATGATCATAAATTTGTTGCATCTTCCTCTGTAATTCCTAGCAAAGGTCAGGGCACCTACTTCACCAATGCTGGAATGAACCAGGTGTGTTGAAATAAGAAATCAGTCTGTTATAGAACTTAGAAAATCAGTTGTTCAGAATGATGTCTGTAAATATGCATTAGTTTCTTAGATTACACATGAGTTAAACTTTCAAGTGAATTTTTTTACTTCAGAAAGATGGTGAAGGATTAGTTTTTTTAACCTGATAATTATCTTTTTTTTTACCTGATGATTTTTTAAATTATCTTTTCATGTACATAGTATATGTTTTGACACGGCAGGTGAAGACAAAAATTGCTTTTGTCAGATTTGCATCATTCAGATACACTGCTCTTTCCTCTTGCAGTTTGTTTGCGAGCATAATAAATAGAGTAACCACAGGCTTGTCTGAAATTTGACATGTCATTTGAAATAAACACTTTATTTAAATATATATCTACTCGATGATTTTTGCCAGTTACTTGAATGCAAAAAAAAATCATGAAATCTGGTTCTATTTCTTTTTCTTGGTTTCAGTTCAAGCCTCTGTTTCTTGGGACAGCTCCACCTTTAACTGAGATGGCCTCATACAGGCGAGTGGCCAATAGTCAGAAATGTGTGCGGGTTGGAGGGAAACACAATGACCTTGAAGATGTTGGAAGGGATCTAACCCATCACACTTTCTTTGAAATGCTTGGAAGCTGGTCTTTTGGGGATTATTTCAAAGTACAGTGGTTCACCTTCTTTTTTACCAGCAGTCTAATGCACTATATATAAGGCCAAACATATAATTTTACAATCCTTGAAATTTGGATCAAACCAGTTAGATAAATTGAGCTTGTAAAATAAAATATACTAATCACAGTTCTGATAAAGTTGGACAGTAATAGAAAATTTGAATTAGATTTGACTTAATTTTATATTATTTGCTTATATTCCCTGGTTAGATTTTATTTGGCATGATTTATGATGAAGTTGGATACAATTCATTCAATGGCGTTTGAATTTTAGTTTTAGGGTCATTGTCATATAACCAGGTACATGCAAGGAAGTAATTGCCCTCAAGTCATTTTACCTAAACATGCCCTAACAATGAAGTTTGCTTTGCCTTGCTTTGATTTTGTAAAGTTCCCCACCCCCATTTGTTTCAATACAGTGCATTGAATTAAGACATATACTTTTTTTTTAATTTTGCAGTCACATAGATAGGTGGAAAGTTAAAATTTTTGTGTGTCCTCTCTAGTCAATTCTGGTGCTACCTTGCTAATCATAAATGCCAGTAATTACATTGCTATCTGTAAAACTCATGCTGAAAGCTTCACACATGATTTTTGAAACATTTTAGTGAAAAATTGAATTTTTGTAAGCATATTATGGCTTAGTGGATGTGTCCAGGTTCATTACAAATTTAATTAGTACATTTTTTCTGATATTTTGCCCAATAAACATAAACATCTCTTCTTCAATATGTGTGTATGTTTTGTATGTTATGTGTGTATGTTTTGTATGTTATGTGTGTATGTTTTGTATGTTATGTGTGCATGTTTTGTATCTCATGTGTATATGTTTTGTATGTTATGTGTGTATGTTTTGTATGTTATGTGTGTATGTTTTGTATGTTATGTGTGTATGTTTTGTATGTTATGTGTGTATGTTTTGGATATTTTTTGTAGCTTTAAAAATATTTCAGTCATATCTCTATGATGCCTGCAGTGTGACAGTTTATAGTAATGTCTAACACTGGGGCATCATGCCGCAGACATGAAGCATCATGTCCCACCTATTCACATTATCCTGACACCAGGCCGACCGGTCCTAACACTAATCTCTTAATGCTGATTGCCAAGTGAGACAGCTGTTAGTTAGATTTTTAAAGTCTTTGGTATGACTATCAATGTTTGAACCCGTGACCTGTATTTTGAGGTGGATGCTCTGTGTTGACTTGTTTTCAGGAAATGTTTCAAATGTGTCATGGGAGTTGTATTTCATGATCTGCTCTACTTGTATCAGACTGTAAGCAAAGTATTCGGTACTTATATCAGGCTGTAAGCAAAGTATTCCATATGTCAGTCATCACTAGTATTGTTTGTAAGCATTCATACCTATATTCATTGTAAGTAATCTTTCTTATCATTTTTACTTAATGGTTTATTGTGATAATTTGTGATTTTTTTTTTTACATGCCTCATTTTGATTTGTAAAAAATTTAGCCAAGAAACAAGGGTGTGCTTTTCTAGCTCCAATTTATTAGTGTATGACCACCAATCTTAGTTGTGACAGATTATATGTGAAAGAAAAGAGAACAGTTAATTTAGGCTTCAAGCATTGAATGATCCTAACCTTAATTGGATGCACATTGATGGGATATGGTGATATTATACGATGGGATATGGTGATGTTGTATGATGGATATAGCGATGTTATATGATGGGATATGTTGATGTTGTATGATCGGATATGGCAAATGTTATATGATGGGAAATGGCGATGTTATATATGATGGGATATAGTGATGTTATATGATGGGATATGGCATTAAGAGGTTAGTGTTAGGACTGGTCGGCCTGGTGTCAGGATAATGTGACTGGGTGGGAAATCTAAATTGCATCTATGGTTGAGTACCCCACTTTAAAAGCATCTACCCAGGGTCCCATGTACATTTTAATGTAACAGCCCTCAACAAATTATACAGGTTTTATACACTTGACAAATTATGCAGATGCCGACACAATTTAACAGGTTTTATTACAAACAGTTTGGTATTTTCAGTGAAATTGCCTGTTTACATGTCGTGTTTTAGATAACATTTAATGAAATTGACAAAAACCTTCTTGAAAAATAAACATGTTTTCTTCAAATTATTCTCATGAGACTATTTCAGTGTTAGACATGTTTCAGATTAGACAAATTTCAGGGGTAGATATGCTTAAACAAAGTATGGTTCCCCACTTCTCTCTTTGCATAACTCTTTTGGGATACAGTTTCTGGCCTCAATTTCCACACATTGTCCTTTGTTCACAGCTTAGAATTAGGTCAAAACTTACCACCTAGTTTGTTTTGTGAGAAACACAAAAACCCACTTGTCTATTATTTATGTACCACTTTGTATTCTTATATCTCTTGTTGTAAATTGCCCCTAGTGATGTTAGACTCCAGAATTTTTCATAGGTTTTGTGTTCAGTATTTATATATAACACGTTTGTATTGGGTTTCCCAAATAATGTAATGCATTTTACATTGTGCACAGCCCTCATTGGTTGACCTGTAAATTGCCATTTTAGTGTTTTGTGAAACAATTATTGATCTTGTCCAAAAAGCCTTTGCATGGAGAGAGTTGTATTGACATATTATGGCTAAAGTTCAATTTATGAACCCAATGAGCAGGGTTTTATATAAACATTTTTCATCTGTCTGAAAAATGATAAATAATAATGGGGAAATAAGTTGCAGATATTTTAACAATGTCATGTCCACCCCGTATTTCTTTTTCGTTCTTGGAGTGAATGAATTCAGATAGCGTGAAAAGAAATCAGCTTTGCTTTTGTATACAGGTATGATTTATTTTCTAATCATAGAGCCAACTAACACAATAAGTAAGTCATGCATAGCAATTTAAAAAAAAAATTGGTTTTCAGAAAGATGCATGTGCTATGGCATTAGAGCTATTGAGAGAAGTGTACAGGCTTCCTGTAGACAGACTCTATTTTACTTACTTTGGAGGGGACCCTGACCTCAGTCTGAAGCCAGACTTGGAATGTAGAAACATCTGGAAGAGTTTAGGGTCAGTATCTATCTATCTATCTATCTATCTATCTATCTATCTATCTATCTATCTATCTATCTATCTATCTATCTATCTGTCTGTCTGTCTGTCTGTCTGTCTGTCTGTCTGTCTGTCTACCTATCAATCTGTCTGTCTGTCTGTCTGTCCACACATGCATCTGTCCATCCATACATCCAGATAACTTCCCTTTTGAAATAATTTTCTACCCAGTTATGAATATTAAACGAGTTTGTCATTAGGTAAAAACCCAAATATATATATATATATATATATATATATATATATATATATATATATATATATATATATATATATATATATATATATATATATATATATACTCAGCCGCTCTCAAGTGTCATAGATCATCACCCAGTGTCACACCAATTGTATGCAGATGACACCCAAATATACAAGTCTAGCCATCCAACTGAAGTTGATGCTACCATCCATGGAGTAGAGAGGTGCATTTCTGATGTGAAATCATGGATGACATATAACAAGCTGCAGATGAATGATGATAAAACTGAGGCTATTCTGATCACAACACAAAGACTTTCTCATTCACATCCTTTATCTCAGACAATAAATATCAGCAACACCAACATTAAATTCTCACAGTCAGTACGGAACCTAGGCGTTACTCTAGATGGTACTCTCACATTGCACCAACATGTCATGAACATATGCAAGGCTGCATATCTTGAATTGAGATGCATCAGTTCCATTCGTAAATATCTTTTAGTTGATGCCACTAAAACACTTGTGTGTTCATTAGTACTTTCAAGACTGGACTATTGTAACTCAATTCTGTCTGGTTCGTCACAATATTTACTCCAGAAACTTCAAAAAGTTCAAAACACAGCTGCACGGATCATCTTTAGAGTACCTCGATCAGAGCACACCTCATCACTGCTCTGTGTCCTACACTGGCTATCAATTCGATACAGAATCAAACACAAAATTTGTTCTCTGTGCTGTTTCCCTGATAGACTCCAGTCCAACATACCTATCCAGCCTCACCCATGTGTATATACCAGCTAGATCCTTACGCTCTTCTTCTGATAATCGTATACTCATTGTTCCCAAGGTGAAAACAAAGTCATATGGACAACGTTCGTTTGCATACCAGGGCCCAGTGACATGGAACGAATGGCCCATTGAAATTAGATGTAAAGACACAGTGGTCCCTTTTAAGAGTGTTCTTAAAACTCACCTGTTTCGATTGCAGGGACAAACTTAGAGACCTAATTGTGTTTTGTATCTTAAATGTTTTCAGCATGTATTTATGTTTCCAATTTCATTGTTTTTGTCATTTGTTTTTCTGTAGTGTAGTCATATCATTATTGATGGTGAAAGGTGCTTAGAGCTTTTGAATACTAGATGCTATACAAAGTCCTCATTATCATTATTATTATTATTATTATATATATATATATATATATATATATATATATATATATATATATATAGTTTGAAGCAATAGTGTATGTTGAAATGAATCCAGAAATTATTTTTTTAAATTCTTTTACAAAATATTTGCTTTATCACAAGTTAATTTTGATTTAAAAATATATTTATATTCATGAATTTTTAATCACATGTATGACATGTGTCTAATATGCATACATGACAGTCAAATGGGTTGTTGTGAAAGATATTTGGACCAAATCCAAATTTTAGAAATGTTTAGGATTAGAAAAAGAAATAAAATGTAATTTTGTTTTATTAGACAAAAAATATCTTTCTGGTCAGCCAACTTTTTGTTTTTTTGCACCTGACCTAACACCTTTTTTCCTTGCAGGGTTAAGAGAAATAATTTTTTTAAAACTTTACAAAGAAACAAAAAAAAAAAATTGCAGAAATTGTTTTGTGGTTCTAATTGTGAGCTGGTTTAGCCCAGTACTTGAAGCACTTTGTACATTATATATACTAATCATTATTATATATACTAATCATTATTATTGTCACAGAATTAGGCGAAAATTTAATTTATTTTCTAATTGAATTACAAACTAATTTCACCATTTTTTTTGTTTCGTCGTACATGCGTTACCTGGGGTGAATAAGTGGTTTTCTCCAAGGTAAGCGGCGTGTAACGATTTGCATGTGCCTGACTTTGAATTACATGAAATCCGGAACATTTGATTCACGTAGTGCACGGTAATCTTGCCGTGATTTCTGCTCACCTATTTGAGGGTATATAAGGCAGAATGTTTCTGATCAATATTACGGGACCTAAAGTATCTAATCACAGGATAGATAGCTCGTCTTTCAATCTCCAGCCAAAGGGGTGAGTGTTAAATTTATATTTCGTTTTATTGTGAATTTTATTCAGTTTATCATTTCATATAATGATGCCTTTATTACAGTGCAGATTTTAAACGCGGAATATTTGGAATTACTAGTCACTATTAGACTTTAAATGCAATTGCGTAATCTAAGGTTTAGATTATTTTTTTTGAGACTAACTATTATTAGTCTGGTTTCTTTATTGTAGCTGATAACGCATCTGATAACATCGTTGATAACGCATCTGATAACGCATCTGATAACATCGTTGATAACGCATCTGATAACATCGTTGATAACGCATCTGATAACATCGTTTATAACACATCTGATAACGTCTGATAACATCTCTGATAACATCTCTGATAGCATCTCTGATAACGCATCTGATAACGCATCTGATAACGTCTGATAGCATCTCTGATAGCATCTCTGATAACGCATCTGATAACATCGTTGATAACGTCGGCTGATAACGTCAATGAGATCGTAGCTGAAATTGTAGATGATTTATTGCGGAACATCTCTGATAACATCTCTGATATCGTAGCTGAAATTGTTGCTGATTTATTGTGCAATCGAATTGAAGTATCTGACTGTGTGTCTGTCAGATTGTCTGTCCGTCTACATCTGTCATGACGTGTAAATATCCGGAAATCTAGAAGTCCGAGTGTCGGAGCTGTCTAGAGTTGTAAACATCCGGGGTGGCATCTAGGGTATTGAGGAACGTTGGTTCTAGTAGATGTTGTATGCTGTCTGTACGTATAACTGTGGTGGATCCGTGAAGGGCAAACGGCCGATAAAAGTATTGGTCAACCCTAGGTTTTCGGGGAAACTGGGCGGCGATTCAACTGTTGGTGAATCGTACGGTTATACAGGGTCGAGACACGTGTGTGTTGCAATTGTAGTACAATTGAATACATTGTTGTATTTACATGGTTACTTCAGATCACAATAGAATTTCAAGGGATTGCATGAATCTCAATAAAAGTTAGCAACTTGATTAAATACATGTATATGTTCATGCTAGTTGTCGCAATCCATACGTGCAATAGTATAGTTTGATGCTTGTGTTTATTATCATAATTTATACTTGCGTTAATATAACTTTTGTAAAGGTTCCTTGGATCTGTGTATAGTCCAAGAGATTCCTTTGTATCTGTGTTTTATTTTGCATTAATATTTCATTTATTCATGTATTGTGAATGGTTGTGAGTGTAATTGTGGGTTGAACGCATGAGTTATTGTGTTGATGCATCATTATTTTTCTTTAATAATTTATTTCATAAATTTATATTTTCTTTCACATATTGTGTTTGTGTTGTTCATTTAATCCACCATCCTCTCGGTAACAATTCTGTTACAATTATATAAACTAATCATTATTATATATACTAATCATTATTATATATACTAATCATTATCATATATAATGTCTAAATAATTAAATCTCAACCTACCTATGCTAATTCTAAAATAATGGAAACACACACATAGTTAGTTTTATGCCTTATGTACTGGTATATGTTAAATTTTTAGGTATATGTCTTCCACGTACGAGTGAGAATCATCCTAAGATTTTAAGGAGATCAGTTTCTACTGGCGGAAGTTCCTACATTTAACATAGGAAAATTCATACAGTATTGTCCATTTTATTTTTAGGGTGGGGAGGCTGCTGCAACGTTTTTTTTTGCTTTCTTATACCGTAACATAATTATAATGTATATAATGCAGTGAGTTTTCAATCAGAAGAGGATATTTTCCAGCTCTGTGAGAGGCAGATATATAAAAAATACCAAGAGAAATTCCATATGATTGTGTGACTGGGTGCATGTTTTAGGATAGATGAGTTTTAAAAAATTTGGTAGCCAAAGACTTTACATAAAAAGTTTTCTGTTTTAATAATGTGTGATGCAGTCTTTTAATATCTTTTATGAATGAGATTGACATTTTGTTTCCTGAAGGTGAGTAAGATATTGTATATAAATTTTATTAATTATTAATTAATTGTATCAGTGATCCTATTAACAGTGAAGTATGTTTCTCTCAGTTTTTGACAGTTTGTGGGTACATACAATTAAGTTTCCAATGACTGTCGTTTTAATTGTTGTTTTGTTGGCTCATTCTCTGTTTCAAGCATTTGTAATTACTGGTTATGTGGAAATTATTTGTGTAAAGTCTTTACACTTTGATATCTGCATCTTAGTCATGATTGTTTCTATATTTCCAGAATAGCAGAAAACAGGATTTTGCCGTTTGGCTCTTCAGACAATTTTTGGGATATGGGAGATGTAGGACCATGTGGGCCTTGCACTGAGATACATTTTGATCACATTGGAAACAGGGATGCATCCAAACTGGTTAATACTGGTTCACCTGATGTTATTGAGATTTGGAACCTTGTCTTTATGGAATATGATAGGTGAGTCACTGTAAACCAATATCACATTTAATGAATGCGAAGAATGAAATCACAAAACATTTGTAAGTATATTCGGACATTGTTTGGCATAGGTCAGGTATCAATACTAATTAAGTTTGGCATAGGTCAGGTATCATTACTAATTAAGTTTGGCATAGGTCAGGTATCAGTACTAATTAAGTTTGGCATAGGTCAGGTATCAATACTAATTAAGTTTGGCATAGGTCAGGTATCAATATTAATTAATTTTGGCATAGGTCAGGTATCAATATTAATTAAGTTTGTCATAGGTCAGGTATCAATATTAATTAAGTTTGGCATAGGTCAGGTATCAATATTAATTTTGTCATAGGTCAGGTATCAATATTAATTAATTTTGGCATAGGTCAGGTATCAATACTAATTAAGTTTGGCATAGGTCAGGTATCAATACTAATTAAGTTTGGCATAGGTCAGGTATCAATATTAATTAAGTTTCATGAGAAACTTGAACAGGAATGTGTATTGAAAATTTAGAATACAAATAAAAATCATTAAGGATTTTTAAAAAATTATTGAATAAATATGTCACCCAACTAAGACCTATGTGGGTAGATAACTTACAGCCTATTATCTAAAAGATTTTAGCCAGGAATCACTGTATATGTCAGGTAGTAGTAGGTATGACTCAGTAAATTTTATTGATGAAACATATTTTGCAAGAATTCTTTTACCATAAAACAGCCATCAAGTAACGGATAAATTATTTAAATTAATTAACTGATAATTAATTTAAAAGAATTTTTAATGTGTTTCTAAGTTACATTTCTGAAATCTGCAAGAGTAATTTTGAAGTCAGTTAATCTTGCATATAATTTATGATCATTATAGATTGAGTAATACAATACAAATTTTTAGTGTGTTTAAAAATCTTCATTGGACAAGATGATGTTTTCCACACAACATTGACAAGTAAAATAGAAACTCACATGGTCTTCAGCCATAAGGATCTTTTTATTTGGACATCTTCCATTCTTGAAATTCTGTGAATGTTGCAGAAGAAGAAATGAAAGAAAAATAATGGTTATTTGGTTTGAAAACTTAAAAGAGCAGATACATTATAAATAGAAGTAAAAGATGTCATGAATGTAAATTTATATTGCAATGCATTTAAGAGTTGTTTTTTTTCTGAGTTTCTACTGGTATGAACCGTCAGTTGCTTAATCTCGCAACAAGGGCATTATGTGTTAGTCAGCATTATGGCAACAAGGGCATTACGTGTTAGTCAGCATTATGGTAACAAGGGCATTACGTGTTAGCATTATGGCAACAAGGGCATTATGTGTTAGCATTATGGCAACAAGGGCATTACGTGTTAGTCAGCATTATGGCAACAAGGGCATTATGTGTTAGTCAACATTATGGCAACAAGGGCATTACGTGTTAGTCAGCATTATGGCAACAAGGGCATTATGTGTTAGTCAGCATTATGGCAATAAGGGCATTATGTGTTAGCATTATGGCAACAAGGGCATTACGTGTTAGTCAGCATTATGGCAACAAGGGCATTATGTGTTAGTCAACATTATGGCAACAAGGGTATTATGTGTTAGTCAGCATTATGGCAACAAGGGCATTATGTGTTAGTCAGCATTATGGCAACAAGGGCATTATGTGTTAGCATTATGGCAACAAGGGCATTATGTGTTAGTCAGCATTATGGCAACAAGGGCATTATGTGTTAGTCAGCATTATGGCAATAAGGGCATTATGTAAGTTTTGTTAGTCAGCAACTGACAGTTAATGCCATGTTTCTTTGATGAAGAAATGACCATTGGATTTGATTCTCTCATAAGTTCATTGTGACTTGGCCAAATATTTTGTCCAGATATGTCAGTAACCAATTTTATTGACTTTGTCTTTGATACATATTAGCATTTGTTAGTATTTGTTACTTTTTAGATCATCATCGTCATCATCATCATCAGTCTTGTGACCTACTGTGGTCATTGAGGCACTGTGCTGCTGAACATCTGACCAATTTCTTCCACTTGTCTCGATCATGTGCCAATTCCTTTTTCTCCGCAAAACTTTTCCTGGTCCATTCTGTGATGTTGTCAGTCCACTTTTTTCTCTGTCTACCTCTCCTTCTGCAACCCTGGACACTGCCCTGAAGTACTGTTGTGGATAGACAGTTGGCTCTAGTGACATGGCCATACCATTTCAGCTTTCTCTTTTTGACAGTGGTGAGGAGGTCTTCATAATGGCCTACTTTGTGCCTGATGGTGTTAAACACTTCTTCGTTTGTGATGTGGTCCATGTAAGAGATGCCAAGGATGGTTCTGTAGCATCTCATTTCATGTGACTGAATTCTTCATTGTAATTCTGCTGTCAGGGTCCAGGTCTCACATGAATACAGAAAGATTGAGATGACTAGTGCTCTCGATAGTTTTATTTTAGTTTTCAGGCAGATATTCTTGTCTCTCCAGATGGGTTTTAGTTTTGACATAGCTGCTGCTGTTTGTGCCGCTCGTCACAAAATTTCTGCTTTTGATCCCTCTTCTGTGATTATGGAACCAATATATTTGAATTTGCTCACTGTTTTTCCAGCTGCTGTCCTCTGACTTTAATCTTGGCTGAGATTTGTTTGCCACTATTTGTCATCAGCTTTGTCTTCTCAGTGCTTATCTCCATATCAAATCTGGAAGATGTTTCATCCAGGTTCTTCACTAAGGTGGTAAGCTCATCTTCACTGCCTGCCAGCCCATCAGTGTCATCTGCAAAGTGGAGGTTGGCAATGATATGCCCTCCAGTGCTGACTGTCCCACAATGGTTTTCTAGGACTTTGCTCATGATGTGCTCCTAGTAGATGTTGAAAAGCTTGGGTGACAGGAGATAGCCTTGATGTACTCCAGCTGTTGTCTTGAACCAGTCCCCCACAGAACCTTGAGCAATTACTGTACTGATAGCCTTGGCATACAGCTGCGTGATTGTATTGGTAAACTTTTAATCCATGTACTTCTTCATTGTGGCCCACAATGCCTGATGCCACACTCTGTCAAAAGCCTTTTTGAAATGTATGAACACATGATAGATGTCTTGTTGATGTTGCAAGTACTTTAAACACAGAACCATAAGATTTAATATTTGTTCTGTTGTGCTTCTTTCACTCCGGAACCCTGCCTGTTCTTTAGGAATTATTTCTTGTGCTTGTGGGTTAAGTCTGTTCAAGATGATCTTCAGCATCACCTTACTAGCATGGCTGATCAATAGTTCTGTAATTTTGGCACAGCTGGAGATTGCCTTTTTTTGATGAGTGTTATAATCAGTGACTGGGTCCACAGTGTCAGCTATTCACCTGTCTACCAGATCTTGTTGCAGATGTTTGTTAGCAGCTCTATCACTGATTCCCCACCATTCTTGATAAGTTCAGCTGGGATGTTGTCTACTCCAGCTACCTTTCCATTCTTCAGTGCTCTATTGCTGACTCCACCTCTTCTTTAAGACTGGGAAAATCATCATCATTTGTGGAGTTTGGAACTTCAAGCACCTCTGGGTCTCCTGTGGACGGATGGTTGTAGAGTTCTTTACAATACTCAGTCCATCTTTCTGCAGTGTCAGTTGCTTCTGTGAGGCATTTTCCATTTTCGTTTTGAATGGTACTGACTCTTGGTTGCTTCTGTCTGGTAAGGTCTTTCACAATTTGGAATGCCTTTTTGCTGTTATTCTTTATCAGACTGCTCTGTATTTCTGTGCACTTTTGTCCAATTCTTTTGCTTTCTTGAAGTTTTTTGTCTGATATTCTTGTTTATTTCTAGGTACTCCATTGCCCCTGTTGTGTGTCTGGTGTTTTTGAGGTCTCTTCGGGCATCACACAGATTCAGAATGTCTACTGTAACCCAGGTTTTTTTCTTTGGAAGATGGAGGCCAATGATGCCCTTGGTAGCTGTTATCATGACTGTTTTGAAAGTAACATCAATATCCATCACAAGGAGCAGAGCAAGTTTTCCTCCATTTGTGGCTTGGAATGACTTGCATATGTTAGGGTCCATCAATTGTTCAAGGTTGAATTTGAGCCTGATTTTCTTTGGCTTGTTAATTTTCTTCAGCCGCACTCGGAAGTTCATAATAACAAGGTCATGATCACTCGCAACATCAGCACCTGGAAAAGTTCTTGTTTTTGCTCTTTTGATGCCAGATTGGTAATGGTTTTGAAACGTTATGTAGTCGATCTGGTTATAATGAGTTCCATTTGGTGCTTGCCATGTCCAGCATCATGAAGCTTTATGTTGGCCTAGAGCTGTACCGATTAATCGCCCGTACGCGTAATCGGGCCGATTATTAGCACAATCGGTATAATCGGGTATCGGCAAAAATAATCGGTGCCGATGCAAATAATTTTTTTAAATAACCATTTTTTCCTGATAAAAGTTGTATATACAGTCACGTTTTGACTGACCGTAACTTAATCCTTTGTAACACTAGAGCTCGGGATATATGCAGTATGCAAACAAGTTGCTCATTAACTAACACTACTGTATAGTCGAATAACCATATATCGAGATAAACACATCGAACCATCAATTAATCTTTTGTAACAAACAGATTGCTCTAATAAAGTATTTAAAAAGAATTTATCTTGCTGCCAGTTGTGCGAAATTTTCAACTCCAGCGTCTGGTAACATTTGTAAACTGCAGTAAATCAGACTAAAGTACATGTCGCTAACCGCCATTGTAGTGCCGAAGTCATGTGAATAGCCAGTAAGATTAACATCAAAGGGAGTAATGATGGATATATACACAGTCAATTTTGAGGTTTGTGTTTTTTTTTATCTTTATGAAAACTCACAAAACACCGATAGTCCTTATGTCCCAGTGAGAAATTGTTTGAAAGGGCTTCAGTGTAGGTTTGAGTACGTCGTCTGTCTTTCAGTTAATCCGTAATGCCTGGAGGGTGAACAAACTCATTGTCTTTAATACTAGTAAGTGAGAATCATTTCCGGATTTTTTAAAATTATTTTTTATTTCTTTTGTTAGTGTTTCACCAAGCCACCATCTGGCAGAAGGGGCGGTCTCTCATAAGTCATAACAGGTTTTACTGTACCTTTGAAGCACCGACATATACTAAACAAATAAAACAATTCTATATCAATGTTTTACAATTATCTGATGTTGCCGCAGCAATAATGAGTATTTGTTGTTGTCAAAGCAAGCCAACAACCTTTGCTCATAGAAAGTCGGCAATAAACTCAAAAGCATTGCCTCAATTTACATAGTGATTAGAACATATTTATTGTGCCGCGAAACTTTCCTGTTTGCAAAAAAAAAAAATCGCCCACCCCCAAAGGAGATTCTGAAACATCAAGCTTTCCATTGTGTGGAAAGTTACTTGTTTGTTCAGCCAAAAGACAAAACTAAAATTGATTGATGTTGATCTTAGTTGATCTATATGAGAAATTTAGCCTTTATTATTACCACGCTACGTGAAGATGTAAATTATACCGGTTGTGTCCCTTGTACACTCAAAATATTACCTCATTTTATAGGATCACTTATATCATTGAAAATGAGTAACTCGTGAGAGGTGATTCGTAGTAAATGAAACAGCCAGTCCCGGATTACCCATTAGGCAGAGTAGGCAACTGCCTATGGGCCCCGCAACTTTTATGGGCCCCATCAGGGGCCCCCATGAGACCGTCTGGGGCCCAAGATAAACGTTTGACTGCCTATGGGCCTCCACAGTGCTTAATTAGGCGCTGGAAACAGCTATTACAGATTAGCTGAAATTTTATCTGAAAGAATACACTTTGGTTGAAACAACGAATAAAGCAAAATCTGCAACTAATATATTTGGGAATAAAAAAGGATTTAAGTGACGCTATGCACACTTTGCACTGCGCAAGTACTGTACATTACAGTATATGGTCTCCCTGGTAAACTCGACCGACCCGCGAATTATGAAGGCTGTATTTTACCTTTATGTAATTTCGTGTTGTGGAAATCAGAAAATATGCACATGCAAAATAATAACAAAATCAATAATAAATAGTACGTTATAAAAGTTTAATAATTTCAGGTCACCGAAAGTTACTTTTTTAACATGCCTATGTCTTAGAACACGGATATTTTTGTCCTAAGATGTACTGCCGTTACAATAGACAACAAAAACACCTAAAACCTGTAAAGTTTTGACATTGGCCCACGGATAAGCCCCCCCCCCAATTCCAGGCCTTTATTGTTTTCTAAATTTGTCGGCTTATACCTGAGTACATAATATGATAATCAAATAATCGGTCTCATTATCGGTATCGGCAATTTTGATAATCGGCTATACGCGGTATCGGCATAATCGGCAAAAAGTGACATTGGTACAGCTCTATGTTGGCCCAGGGTGTTGGCTAGTACCAAGTTGTTGTAGCTTGCGAACTCGAGAAGCTGTCTCCCTGTTTCATTGGTAAGCTCATTGCAAGAAGGTCCATAATGTTCATCCCAGTCTTTTAGAGCATCTTTGCAAGCTTTGTTTAGAAGGAAGCCTACTCCCTTCATAGACTTGTCCAATTCTCCACTATAATATAATATATGCCCATCTTCAGTTTGGTGTTCTAGGGTTTTCCATCTTACTTCACAGAGTCCCAGTATGTGCCATGAGTAGTGTTCCATCTCATGTGTCAACTCTTGGAGTCTTCCAGTTTGTGCCAGAGATATAATATTCCAGGTGGCGATGGCAATGCTGTCTCTCGCTCTGATTTTATGCAAAGTAGCAGTAGCACACTTGTCACCTCTATCCTATCCAACTATTGATGCTATGATTCAACCAGTATTGTAATAAAATGCTTTCTCTAATTTTTTGGTAATTTGAAGAATTCTATATCATTTACTTTATTTATTGTAGACTATTAAAGTCTTATTATATGTGCTCTCAAGTTAAGAAGCTTCATGAAATGAATGTCTGTTCTTCATAAGATCTTGAGAAGTAAATAACACCAAAATACAATATTTAATTGTACATTGAAATTGTTCCAGAGAAATTGTTTTTATATTTATTATTGAAACAGCTATTATAGTTATTGCTTGTCTGAATACATTTCAATGAAAATCATTTATGGAGTGGACACTATGTTGAATTTTGTTCTAGTCTGATACAGGATTCAGTGTTGATTATTTTTTAGTGTAAGTGCTATGCAAAATACCAATTTCTGTTGTATGATTATGTGGTTTCAGTCAGAGAATTTGATTGGATTAAATTGTTTTATGTATGATTAATATTAACATTACACATCATTGAATCTTTTGTTCTTGCAGGCAGAGTGACCAAAGCCTGCATCCTCTACCCCAGCAACATGTGGACACAGGAATGGGCTTGGAGAGAATGTGTGCTGTCCTGGCTGGTACAAAATCCAACTACAGTACCGACCTGTTCCTTCCAATCTTCAGAGTCATACAGAAGGTTAACTCTCCATATATATTTATATATATATGTCATTTTTTGTACTAGGCAGTCGATATTATATCTTAGTTTTTCTCTGGATACAGAGGTTAGATTATCATTTCCTGGCCACCCACCTGATTTTAATAATCATGAAATTAAAAATTATTATTAATTGTTTGAGACTTTTGGAGAGTTCTATTATTTTGGCCAGGTAAAGAAGAGAAGAAGATAACAAAAATATGTGAAGCTGACTATAGGAAACATTATGGAAAATTTTGGCAAGTTGAAACAATATTTTTGAGCTAATATTAGTAGGAAATTGAGACAGCAGTCCCATTTCCAGTACTAGCTGAGGTGGACAGTGTCATTTTTAAAAAAAGTTTTCAAATGCTTGTATTTCCTAAAGTCCTTGATGTATTTTGTTTATTTTTGGAATGAATCATTATGAGGCGAAGTCAATTTATTTTGTGGAATGCTGGCTTGCACCTTTATCTATTTTAACTCCTTGTCATTATTAGTTAGGATGGCCAATGGCGGATTGCCAATGACATTCTTCTAGTTAGGATGGCTAGTGGCATTCTTCTAGTTAGGATGGCCAATAGCATTCTTCTAGTTAGGATGGCTAGTGGCATTCTTCTAGTTAGGATGGCTAGTGGCATTCTTCTAGTTAGGATGCTTAGTGGCATTCTTCTAGTTAGGATGGCTAGTGGCATTCTTCTAGGATGGCCTATTCAAGATGGAGATGGCACTATAATTATGGATCTCTGATGAATTTGCCATCTGTCTCAATCAAACAGACTGATGTTTTCATGTTCCTATCCATCTGTCCTTTCAGAAATTCCTGTGTTTTACATACTGAGGAAATTGTTATCAGTTTTGTGCTCTCTACAGACTTGAACACATGTCCATGGGCCTTTATGAAAATTCTCCACTGTATTTAATCCCTTTTCTGTATGGCATTTTTTTCTTTCTATGACAGAGCATTGAATGACATGCTTTTCTGTGGGGGCGCTCACCAGTTAGTATGTACTTTTCAGATAGTGACGTATGTGAGGTGAAGTTGTTTGCATTTGTAACATGCACAATGGAGATAATGTTGGCATATGTCAATGCTACCTTGATGTAATGTGGCTGATATTTCATTGGATACTGCACTTGTGGAAATTGTACATGATCTAAGCACATGGTATAACAAAATGAATGCTCCCATGTGCTTGAAAAATTAGCCAGAATTAATCAAAAGTACACTAACTTTAGCAGTTATTAAACTAGGGAAAACGAATTTTGCTGAAGAAGGCAATAGCAGCTTCTGAAATTGCAATGAACAAATTACAAAACATCTGAAAAGTAAAAGAAGTTATTGGATCATTTTTCTACAATTTACCTCTGAAGTCCAGGAAGTGAAAATGACCATGCAGAGCCAGCAGTTTTTTTTTATTCGAGCATATCTTAAGTTAGCCCAAGCAGTATACTCTAGAACCTAAAGTACACCCATCAATCATACATCAAAATAAAGGGAATTGAAAGTTCTTCTCCCAACACCTAAGATATACAAAGTCTTTATTATATTGCCAGTATAACCAGTGAAGAAATCCCAGAAAATTATTTTTCTTTAAATTCTAACCCTATGCAAAGTACGAAACTGTAGATCGCCACCTGTATGACTTTGTTTTTCTTTCTATGGCAGAGCATTGAATGACATGCTCCAGAAACATATGATCAGTTCCATTCTAGTCAAAGGAAATAATTTTACATCATCTTGGTTTTCTGATCAGTTGGGAAATCCCATCTTTGTCCATCCTGTCAGTTTGCCAATATGGATATCTGAACCATTGTCCTTCCAGAATGCATTTCCAGCATTAAAAAGGATCACATTCTGCAACTGTTTTGATTGTTTTATTCAGCAGTGGGTATTAACCTACAGGGTTGCCTCTTCATGCAACCTTTACAAATGATCTTGCTATCAGAAGAGCGTCTGTCTTCCATCCTGCTTGATTATTTGAACAGAATAACAAATATGTTATCATTCCTGGACCAGTGACCAAGTTTGGCTCATGACAACAACAAAAATCTTGAATGGCTGCACGCAAATATAAGCATGTGCTCAAATGCATGCACCTGTAGTTGAGGAACCTGTCTGACACTGGATTTCGACACTGACAGTAACCAGTGGAGTCTGGAGGATGCAGGTTTCCACATCAATCTCTTTTAGATAGAAAGCTATTATCAAAGCTTTTCATTTCTGGAGTGATGCTCTTCAGAACAAGATGGTGTAGACATGTCAGACAACACTGTATTCTGGTCTGGACATTCTACCTTTAAGTGTGCTCAAAACAATATCAACATCCAGAACAGACATATTTCTGGCAGACTTAGTGTCTTGTCCAATTCTCTGTCAGATGTTTTCTACATACACAATGGTCCCTCCATCCATCAGTCTTTCATCAAATTTGCCAGCTATGGAAGCATCTGGTGATTGATCTCTTTACAACCAGCTTGAATCACAAACCATCCACCTGTGTCTCCCCAGTACTGATCCTGAGGGTTGGTCCATTGATGCTCTTCTCTCAGTTGGTGAAGTCTGTGGCCATCTCCCCTAATGTTCTTAGTTCCTTAGAAAATGCAGAATTTGAGAGGCCAGAAGTACAGAGAGATTTGGATTGTGCTTCTCCACTAGCACAAATCCTGGATCAATGAACTTCTTGATCTAGTGATTAATGTACCCAGAATAATCCTGGTTGGGCTGAAACTTCTCAAACAGCCAAGGACCCACATGTTTCATCTTTGCCTGGACTGTCTTCTCCAGTACACTTAGCTTTTGTCTGGAGAGCCTTGCAGCACAGCCAATTGAGCCATCAGTCATGGAATGAATTGTATGAGCTAGAAGGCCCTTTACTTTAAAGGCTTATGAAGGGAAGTGTCATGATTTCAGGGTCTAGTGCAAAGCCCAAATTATCTACCTTTTGAGTTCCTCTGTCCCACAAGTAGCCGATTTTGTTTCTTTGCCTGTTCATTGACTCTGATTGCTACTATTCAGTCATCTTGATTGGGAGGATCTTAGTCATAACAAAAGATCTTTTCACTTGTCTAACATTCACTTAATTGGCCTAAATCATACATTATACTCCTTGGTTTCTTAATTGGTGAGATTTTAGTCAGAACATCGCTGAAGCTTCTTTCATATAAAACCTGGTTCCTGATTGTTTTCTCTTCAGCATGTAGGGTCAGTGAATATTCACTCTGTTGATCCAGTCTTTCTTCAGTTTTGATCAGATGGCCAGGAATTATTTGCAGTCAGTTGACTATCAAAAAATAAAAAATAAAACAATTATAATATGACCTATTTCCTGTATTGAAACAACCCAAGTGGTCTTCAAACAGGAGCTGGTATATGTTTACATACTTTATCTGAAGCAGATTGGGTCAGTTTGCGGAAATACCTCTTTCTACCAGTTAAACCTAGGAAAGAGGACATAATCCTGCAAGCCCTCTCATCGGGGTTGAAGTAGGTTACACACATCATACTCTGACATATCACTATATCAGAGTTGCTGATTGAATATCTCTGCTTGTGAAATAAGAGCAATATTGGTAAACCTTGTAAAAACTTCCATATGACTATCAGATTTATCCTAGAGGCTATTGGATGGCATGCACAGTCAAACTTGTCAAGTTTTGCCTATGGGAGTTCACTGACAAACCCTGGATCTGGTAGACTCAGTCTAAGCAGACCTAATTATATAGCCTATTGTTTGCTAGATTTCCTATGCAATTGTATGGAGTAAGAATATCTCTTCTTTCCGACTGTAAATCATGTCATATCTGGTTCTTGTTACATGTGCAGGCTCTTACCAAACATAACAGAAGAGCGAAGACAACAAGCTTTGTAAAATTGAGCAAATAGTTTATTTCCCTAGATAAACAAGGTAAATTATGGTTTTATGGATCAAATTCAAAATTAATCCAGAAATGAAAAAATAGAAGTCCTATCATTAAAAAGTCCTCAATAATGCTGAGTTTGAATCCCGATGAAATCCAGGTTAGAAGATGATGATGCCCATTGTAACCTGTGAAGTGTTGCATTGTCAACAGTCTCTTGTTTAATCACAGAGAATATTATTACAGTTTTTGATATCTATATAAATTTTGATAAATGACCTTGTCCAGGAATTAAATTAGAGCACTAACATTTCCAGGGAATAAAATCACTTTTCTTTAAAATAATTTGAATAAAATAAAATAGTTAACTCAAACTAGACACAACATAAAACACCTAGACTTATCAAGTGTTAAGGCATGAATGACATTCTTTCTCAAAACATCAGTAATAAGTACAACATGAAACAGACTCTTGGATGGAGGTCAAGAGTTCATCTATCTGGGAAAACCAAAATAATGTAAAAATAAACACATTATTTGTCATGTACTCCAAGTATGGTCTTGAATCCACTTATAAATCTGACTCTGAGATAGATTTTTAATCAAGGTCAGAAACTAGGTCTGCATTAGATACAATGTCTCTTTAAAGTTGTTTACTTTGAAGAAAGAAAAGAAATCAGTCAGAACTGAACAATATGAAATCCAGTAAATAAAATTACATTACAATAACATGTAATGGAATTTTAAAAAAGGTAACTATCAAACAAACAATCAAATCAAATATAAATTAAACTAAATATACATAACATTGTGTTGCTCGCAAATTAGGTTAGTGGGTTATGTTTCATATGTGGAATCCAATCTTCTTTCAGAGGTTAACTCAGGTATAGGTATAATGCTGAACAGTATATCTGCCTATATTGTTAACCATAATGATAGAGGAACATACTCGAAGGAGAAAGCAAATTTTTTCATTAAATTATATCTATCCAAGAATACTTAACTGATAATATTTACTCCAGTACCCTCCCATCCTCCCCTCCATGCAAGCATTCCATTACACAATGTTCCACTCCGCTTTAAAATAGCATCACCTAGGGGAGGTAATGGCCAGGGGAGGTAATGGGCAAGAGCGTTCTAACCTCTTTCTCCAACATGGTATAGTTAACTTGTTTTTTTTTGTGTGTGTGCACACTACTGACATTTTTTTTACCGCTCCTGTTGCCTAGTGGTTAGAGCATCTGCCTCAGAAGCGGGAGGTCGTGGGTTTGATCCCGGGCTGAGTCATACCGAAGACTTACAAAAATGGTACTAACAGCTGCATAGCTTGGCTTCTCAGCATTAAGAGGTTAGTGTTAGGACTGGTCGGCCTGGTGTCAGGATAATGTGAGTAGGTGGGACATCATGTTACATGTCTGTGGCATGATGCCCCAGTGCTAGACATCACTAGAAACTGCCTCACTGCAGACATCGTAGCGATATGACTGAAAAATTGTTAAAGCTACGTTAAAAATCCTAATCAAACAAACAAACAAATCATTTATTTTAATATAAGTATGGTCCATTTGTGTAGTTAAATACCTTTGGTTCGTTTTGTCCCAATCATTTTTGTTGTTGATGTTTCTGTCATGGAGAAAATTGATCATGATGATAAACATATTTAAAGCAAATGATAACACACAATGTTCATCTATGACTATATGCAGTGGTTGCAAGTTATCAGTGCCACTGAACTACAGTGAGGTCTTTTACATAGAAGACTGCAATAAATGAAGTCATTATCCAAAGAGCTTATCACTAGCTAGCACATGTCCACATACATGCCAACCCCCAAATAGCTTATCACTAGCTAGCACATGTCCACATACATGCCAACCCCCAAAGAGATATAAGCATGATTATTGCTATTATAAGTGGTAAAAAGTGTAATCTATAAATTACATGTTCGTTGCTAACCAGGTTCTGTAGCTGGTAAAAATTCTCTCACAAAGTTCAGAATTCATATGGATTAGACACAGAATGGAAATACAAAATATACTAAAAATTTATTTATATTCAGCACTGTCTTCAACTATTCTACATGTGTGACTATCACTGAATGAATATGAACTGGAATCCTGCTTTGATCATGGTGAGTGCTGATTTACAGTACTATCATATCCTTTTTTGAAAGTTTGTAAAGGGTGTTGATTTATCCCTTTTTCATTTGACATGTTTTGAAGCTTAAAAAGATCCATCTTCTCTACTATATTCCATAATATATCATCCACACAGTAAAGCGTTTCTCTTAACTTGCCGCCATTTTCTTTAGAAATATTGATTAGTTCACTAATTAGTATATCAACAAAATTATTCTGTTAGGCACAGTTCACTTTTGAAGAAACCAGTCTGTTTTCTTGGAAAAGGGTCAGATACAGTTGCTATGAATAGCAAAGTGATCTTATACTATTATTACTCAACAGTAACCTTTTTAAAGAATATTCTCAAATTCTGAAATTAAAGAGATGATAATAAACATGACAAAAACAACTTTTTATTGCTTTATTTAAATTTTATTTTTTAATGAGTAATCCAAATACAGTTTAGTGGTTAAAAATTAAAAAATTGATTACATCAGAAGCATAATGGTTGGCATATACGTGTCCCTCTCCCAAAGTTATGCGGCATTCAGTTCCCATTACATGAAACATTTATCATTCAGTACCCATTACATGAAACATTTATCATTCAGTTCCCATTACATGAAACATTTATCATTCAGTACCAATTACATGAAACATTTATCATTCAGTTCCCATTACATGAAACATTTATCATTCAGTTCCCATTACATGAAACATTTATCATTCAGTTCCCATTACATGAAACATTTATCATTCAGTTCCCATTACATGAAACATTTATCATTCAGTACCCATTACATGAAACATTTATCATTGACAGATAAAGGAATTGTGGACTTGCAACCCCCAGTTTCTCAAAAATGGCACTCTTGGATTCGCAGATTTGTCAACAGGTATAAGAGGTGATGGCATATTTGGTGTAATATACATTTGTTCCATCTCATCCCTCAATATTTTTCTATTGCTAAATTGGCAGTGATGGGAAAGTGTCCTTTCTGTTTTAGGCTGCCCAATGGGAATAATCATCCCTATTATGATTAAGTCTGGTTCTAGGGCCTGTAAGTCTGGGCACATATTGTATTTTTGGATGCAGGGAAGCCAGTTTGCTACCAGTCCAGTCCAGTCCATTCCATATAATTTTATCCTAGCTCCTGTTCTTCCAGGCCAGTTGCCTGGCAGGCCATACTTAGCAATTTGTGATGGGGATTCCATCACTTCTGCTATCCATGCCGTATAGCTTAGTTTGAAGTACTATGAAGAAATCTAGTTAGCCAATTTGTTTGTTTTTCTACATTATGTCATATCATGTGGTCACTGTTTAAAACCAGGAAGCTACAGAACAAAAATTTGTCCAACTCCCATTGTCCTGCAGAAAAAGTTGATACAGAGCTAGCTGTCCAGCAGAAAAACGAACTTTCCTTCTAGATGAGAGCTAAGCTATCATCCGAGTTGATGGATAGTCCTTCTGTCCACTGTTACAAGTTTTTACATCTTTTCCCATGGGGAGAGATCAAACAGTATATAAGGATGGCTTGGGATCATTCTAGCCCCCAGTGAAGTTTTATTATTATGTTGGGTAAGTATTCCAGGATAAACATAAATTACCCAAACAACGTCTTACATTAGTATGGGTCCATGCAATCCAAAATCACATAAAATGTGCAGGTTTATGTGCATTTTCTTTTGCTACTGTTAGTTGAATATCTTTCCCAAAATAAGGATTTTGATATAGAAAAGGACAGGAGACAGCCCACCATCAATATTTATCCATTAATCCATAGCTGAATTATTATTTAGAAATTTATCAAATTTGCAAAATTGAAGATCATTGACTCATGACATACACTGGTATTGTGATCATTAATAGTGTAATATTTCTATTAAAAATGTTCCTTCAGGATTCAAAGCACTGTGATACAGAGGTTATAAGTTACATCTTGTCAATTACATCATAATATAAGGAGGTAAGTGATATGCAATAATTTTTTTCATGAATATCCTTAACTGCAAGATTGATGTAGGAACTTTACATTCTGTCTTACAGGAGACAGGTGCTCCAATGTATCAAGACTTGACTGGTAATGCAGACATAGGTGGTATAAATACAGCATACAGAATGGTTGCTGATCATGCTAGAATGTTCACTGTGTGTATCAGTGATGGATTACTGCCAGGCAAGGGAGATCTGGGGTATGATAAGATTCTGAAATAAATGCATCTAATTCAATAATAATGATGATGATGGTGATGATAATGATGTTGATGATACATGGCCTGTTAATAACTAAAAGACATTGGGGTAGGGAGAATAGTTTCTCCATGTGACATAATTGTTCTCTACATGATGGGCAGATTAGAAAGAAAGTATAGTATTTACCATATATATTGGGACACAATAAAGTATAGTATTTACCATATATATTGGGACACAATAAAATAAACTTTTCCTGTCCTAGAACTTTTGGTGAAACTTCTTTTCACCTAGGTCATATGTCCCAAGTCTTTAGGAATGAAATAAATGTGTTAAATATGTATATAAAAAAAACAACCATATATTGCAATAAGATGGATAAACAAAATGCTTATTTGATAATGAAATGAAAAACCTGACCTTGTATTGTTATCAAATGTTCCTCTTCTATTTCATCATGAGCATTAAAGAAAAACAACATATTCATGAACTCCATACTTTGGATTGTATTGCTTATGTCAGATGACGCATTGAGAAACAAATTGTGTTTGGTTATACTCAAAGGTTTTAATATGTTATCAGACTGACACATTGTTCATTGAGAAACAAATTGTGGTTGGTTATACTCAAAGGTTTTAATATGTTATCAGACTGACACATTGTTCATTGAGAAACAAATTGTGTTTGGTTATACTTGAATGTTTTAATATGTTATCAGACTGAAAACTGGATCAAACATAATTGTTAATGATGGGGGAGGGCACATTCTATTCATGCATGCCACGATGTAAGATAACCAAGATTACATTGTATCCAGGTTAACTTTGTGACAGAAGCTCACAAATAAAAATCATTATTTGACAATACATTCACTGTGAGTGAATCACGGGTTACAAAAATATTATTAAAGCAAGTAACCACTCTGGTGGCCTTGTCGCTATAGCATCTGTCTCAAATCTCGGTCATGGGTTCAATCTCTGGTCGGGTAATTCTAAAGACTTATAAAATTAGTACTAACAGGTGCCTCACTTAGAATTTGGCATTAAGATGTTAGTGTTAGGATTGGTCGGCCTCATGTCAGAATAATGTGACTGGATGGGACATCATGCAACATGTCTTTGGCATGATGCCCCAATGCTACAAAGACCACTATAAACTGCCACATTGCAGACATCAAAGCGATATGACTAAAACATTGTTAAAGCTATGTTAAAAATCCAAATCACATCACAACACATTAAAGCAAGTTATTGTTGTGTAATCTATTTAGAAATCAAATATGGTTTGTATCAATTATGATTACAGATGGAAAGCAAATAGAAGCCTGGGTAGAGAATAAATACAACTGGCAGAGAGCAAGACACCTGTTAGAACTTACTGACTGGATATCAAATATAAATTAAGATTATTTGTTAGCCAAGCAAGTTGACTTCAGAAGCTGACTTTGAATTTTTTGAAGTGTGCCTATTTATTTTATTATACAATGTCCACTGACATAGTGAAGCCAATTTTGGTTCCATTTTACCAGTATTCTTGGGAATTTTGAAAAATAATTGAACTGATGGAACAGTTTCTGAAACAACACACTTGAATGCTTTATGCACAATCCAGCATCGTAAGAAGATTTGGAGAAGAAAATAAAATCATTCCATGAATTCATGAAGGCCAGAAGATAAAATGATTTCACTGGCAATATGTTCTTTAACATGGATGAAACTTCATTGTACTTTAATCGCATCCATCTCCAGACTCTTGATAAGGAGATTAAAGTGTGAGAATCTGTACGACTTGTGCATATTAAAAAAATCTTACTTCAGTCCTTGCATTTTCCACTTCAGGAGATATGTTGTCTCCAATGATAATTTTTCATAGCATGAGGAAGCTAGAAAAGAGGATACATGTTTAGGAGGGTGGTTGGGTTGAATGGATTATGCTGCATTGGATTAAAGAGTTTTATCTAAAGTACACAGTTTAATTTTTTAATATTAAATTTAAGTTAGATTGCATTATCTGACATGTAATTTTTTTAATGATTTAAATAGGTGTCTCACATCTTGAAAAAAAGATATATCCCAGTCAATGGTGCACAAAAATTACTTTAGAAATTAATGTATGGAGTCTCGACAAATATGGTGTCCCAGTATATCTGGTAATTACAGTATAGAGTCATACATGCATACTTATTTGATGCATCCAAAAGACCTTGAAACACAGAGCAACAGGTCATGACATATTGTAAACAGATACTTTCTTCAATTTCTCATAGACTCGAAGTGTTTGAGATCAGCAGCAGAGAGGGTGAACCCTACAACTTTCCGAGCGTCGATTTGGAAATCTGAGGCTTCTACCAAATAGTAAAAAAAATGGCGTCTATTCGATAAAATAAGATTTCCTTATATACGCCAACGTCGTTGTCACTCACCCTCTCTGCTGCTGCAAGTTAACAAAAATCATTTATGATTTTAACCGAATATTTGATCCAGTCCTTAGGATCTCACAAACAGACTAATCGCTAACACCTCCTCTTGTAGATCAATTAGATTATTGGACTGATCTGTGAGTTTGAAATTAATTCTGGTTAATGAATTATTATGACATCGCATATAGACTGGATTAGTTGGATCCTCGATTATTAAAAATCCTGGAGGGGTTATTGGTGCAAACGAATAAAGAATATATCCTTGCTGAGCTTGATTTTATCGTTCGAGATTAATTTGATAGCTTCCTTCGATAACATCGCTTACTAAATTGAGCGCAATCACTGAGGATATATTCACGTTGAACGGAGCGATATGTCTGCCGCCACCATTTGTGTCATTATTATGTTTGAGGATTTTTATTTCCAGTGATGCTGTTTTTTTCCATGCATCATGAATTATTTTAAAACCAACATCGATTGTGTCACTGAGAAGTTTTTTTAGTTCTGGTACGTTATATCCTGGTAGTTTGAATGTGGGGATATCTTCTACGCGGATTTTATAGTCTGTTGCAAATCTTGTTCTCGATAGGGGATTATCGTCATCTAATATAACTCAAATAATTTGTGAATTAAATGTGTCCATATCGTTGATAATTTTGTTGCATGTTTCTACAACGCTGATAAATTCATCTCGGGTGAGGGAGCCGGATTTAAGAGATATTAACAACAGTGAAAAATCATTATTCATTGCTGTGAAATTTTTAACGATTTTAGGTTTGTCAATAAAATGATGTCCCTCTATTCTATCTCCAACCTTCTCTTTCCCAGTTGCGTGGTATCCGAGACCAAAAAAATCTATAGGTATCCTGTACTCTTGATAACTCTTTATTGGATTATTGGGTTTTATCCTGTCTGTGATATAATCAGTTTTTTGTGGTTCGGGTATATCAACGAGTTTTCCTCGGGGTGGTAATTCAGGCCATCCTAGTACGGTTCTAATAGAACTCTGATAGATATCTACGACGTATCCTTCTGTGCTTATCTCAATTGCGGATGATAGCGTCGGTTCATGAACCGTTATAGCGATTTTCGATTCTGTTTCAGTAATGGATTTTATTCTACGCGCGAATTCATTATTGATTTGTTCGATTTGGTATGATCCGGTTGGTATGGAAACAACGTTCCAGTCTGGAGTCCCATCGTCTTTATTCTTATTTGCAAACACCAGTGAATTATTCGGTTGTTGACCACCAAATGCTACCGATCTGATATTAGGCCAACTGTGATACACTCGTAGTTTTGCTAGCGCTATCTCCTTCACGGGGACTGGGCTAGGGAAATTCACACTGAATTCAGGATTCGTTGATGTTATTGATATCATGCTTGTTTGTACTGGGTTCGTGTTCTCCACTATTTGTTGAAGTAATTCCATCGGTGTTGTCATTGTTATTATACTGTTGTTGTCGCTCTAATTTTGATATTGCGGAATCATAAATACTGACCATCACTGAGAACTCACTATCCGATATCGTTGAGGTTATTGAGATCATTCTGGTTTTCGGGTTCGTGTTTTCTAATTCCATCGGTGTTGTCATTGTTATTATACTGTTGTTGTCGCTCTAATTTCGATATCGCGGAATCATAAATACTGGCCATCGCTGAGAACTCACTATCTGATATAATCGTATTATCGAGTGATGACGATATCATCGAGGATAATTGCGAGTATGCGGTTGATACAATATGAAATTGAATCGAGTAATCTTGCAGTTTACTCTGGCTGCATGATGATATCCTTTTTGTTATCCCGGTTGATATACCCGCGATTGTAGCCCCCGCAGAAATGCAAATTGGAACTACAACCGGGGCAATCATTGTAACCGATGCAAGTATTATTCCGGCGCCAGCGAGAACGCCTGACACCGAGTACATAGTAACATCAATTGCGGTGATTCTTCGTCGGTATTTTTTTATTTTTATTTGATACTCCTCAGCGAGAGTTTTGAGTCTAGTTTGAAATTCTCTGACCTGATTATAGCGATATTGCGATGATGAAATCATTTTTATTTTAAAAACGCTAGCGTTTTCAATTGTGAAATCCGAAGGATTTTCCTTTCAATTGAAGCCGTTAGTGAAATTGCTTTGCAATTTTCAACTTAAATCCGCTACGAATTCCACATACCACGTTGTTGAAACCCTAACCAAATTTTTATCAGTAGATGTTATAGTGAACTTTTCAGTTGTTTTCTTGTCGATGATCGTTGAAATTGTATTATTGACCCCGGATGAACTCGACGATGAAATATTAAATTGAGTCAATGGTGTTACTAGCGTTAATCGATAAATACCTTTAACGGTTGCAGTGATATCTAATTTGTTGTTTGTAGGTGTCCACGCAAATGATCCGTGTTGGATCGTGTATACTACGTTGTTGGTTTTCTCATGAGGGATTTTTGTTTTTTCAATGATTGTTATCATCCTCGTTGCATCACCTTTGATTGCTTCGATGAAGATTTTCGTCTCATCGATGAATTTTTTGATATCAGGGAGTTTTATGTCGAGTTTATCGAATGTGGTTCCAAGAAATTTATCCACGATATTTCTACGAAAAATTGAAAACTGTTTTCCGTTATCCTCAATTCTAGATTGAAGTGTTGTTAGTTCCAGCAGAGAATTTTTCAACTCATCGTTGAGAGTTTTAAATTTATTTGTAATCGTCGAAAAAAGTACACCCGGTTTGAGTTTACCCTGATCGGAAAATAACGCGATAGTATTCTCGATTGCGTTTCGTTGTCGTGTTAAAATATCATCCAACGACACATCACTGCTTTTCAATTTACCCTGTTTGTCTTGAAATACAACTATTTCCCCGGGGTCAACACTTGTTAAGTTCAACGTCTCAGCTATTTCATCTTCAATTATTTTTTTTATATCCTTGATAGAATCAAGGGTTGCAGTGCCATCGGGTTTGGGTTTCAGAGGCCTTCCCCAAATATCAATCATGTTATTGTAAAACTCTTTCTCTCTCTAAAATCTTTGTTGACGACTTTGTCGTTGCCAGCGATTAATAGTGTATTCATTTACGACAATATGAGGTGGTTTTCCCCTTGGGTTACCCAAGGAGTTAGAAATAGCGTTAAGGACATTTAATACTTCGCTGCCACATATTGGTGGATCAATCATCGTTTGTGTTGGTAGCGTAGAATACCAAGTCTTCATTGGAAAAGTTTTTATATAACGCATAAACTCGCTTGGTGGGGCTAATCCATATGAATCAAAATAGACAATCCCACGTGGATCAATAGCGTATGCAACCCAGTGAGTTCCGGGTCGGGTGCTGTTATCTAAATTAATGATTCTGGTTTCAACGCTGTTTGGTTGATGTGGTAATTGATTTTTCATAAAGACACCTCTAAAATTTTTAATCGCCAGTTTTTTAGCAGCATCGAGTAAATCAAAATTGGACATTGGAGTCAAAGACTCTTCAATCAAAGACTCTCCAACTAATAAACCGGTCCTAGTCTCAGGCCTTTTCCGCTGTACCATGAATACGGGGTTCCTGGTAGTCTTAGACCCTTTCCCTTTTTTTTATATCCTTGTCCAGTTGCCTTCTTTAGTGCCATTCCTGCTGCAGTACCAACAGCCCTTAACGCTGCCGCTTTCGCCACCGCTGGGGCTGCTGCCGCAATCAATGCTGGAATCGCAGCTAACAACGGGAATATACCGCCTGTTTTAATCATATTTTTGATAGCAGCCGCAGAAAGAGTAATCTGAACACCCTTTTTTGCTACAAGTGCATCATTGAAATGTTTTATTTGACGAGTTGTCAGCGATAATTTATTTGCACCACCAGTCATTTGATTGGGTTTCAACGTGATTGTGGTTCCACATTGCTTAGCTGATTTGGATTGCAATTTTTTTAATTGACCGGGTGTCAAAGACACATTGATATTACTATATGACATTATAGATAATAGATTGATTCTAAATCGTTTACGATTTCAATGAAAAATTCATAGAATTTTCAAAGATTTTCCACTGGTGCATCTACCACTCTCATTCTTCCTCCAACACCTTCAAGTAGCATTGATTTATCACTGAGAATGACAGCAGCCGCTCTATAATTAGCAATAGCACCACGGCTCACATTAGCTCTAAAATGTATATCAACAACAGACTGTCTTGTTAAATCAAGATGTTCCAATGAAAAGTAATAGATTGGATAGATGCTTTTAAAATCCAACTGTGATATTTGCAGACCGGTATCAACATTTTGATCACGTGCCATAAACGACAACAATCTATGATACACGCGAGCAATATGATTTTCTGTGTAATTAAGTTGTATATCCTCGGATGGTTCCTGCTGGCCGTTTATTCTCAGTGAGACGTCTTTAACACCTAATTGATCAAATATCATATGACTGAAACGTTGATCGCCAACTCGTGTGTTATCCTGTAACGCTACAAATATATGACGTGGCGCAGCAGTGCCTTGTTTTGATGCTAGATTCCACGTGAATACCCCGTTGATATTTGATAGTTTAACATCTGTACTCACGGTTAGCCAACTTAACAACGACTTTCCTCCATGGTCCATAAATGATAGTAATCGTTCTTCTGCGGTGATTGATGGAGTCAACACTGGCATCCACAATGATATTTTTGTTAAATTGACTTTACCGGCATCAGCATTGGGATTTGCATTGTCTGCTGGAATCCTCCAAATTGCGTCATTATCATCACCCTTTCGTACAAGTGCTACTGTATGCTTAGCTCCATAAATAACTTTTCTGACGTTTCTACAGAATCCAAATATGTGATGCAGTGGAATCGCACATGAAAATAATTTACGCCGCCCTTCCAACATTAAAATACGTGTTGCAGCTCCTAGATTGAAATTAACATCGTTGTTTATAATCATATTCTCGACATCAACATCAGCGGCACCAGCATTATTCTTTGGTCTTCTTATAATAAATTGATTTCCTCCAGCGGTATTTTTAACATCC
Organism: Unio pictorum; assembly: GCA_030141615.1. Classification (NCBI taxonomy): domain Eukaryota; kingdom Metazoa; phylum Mollusca; class Bivalvia; order Unionida; family Unionidae; genus Unio; species Unio pictorum. The sequence goes on from JARLTB010000442.1 coordinate 300,246, forward strand.
TTTGCAAACATCATAGAAGGTCCTGCTGATCTTGTATAATCATCAGAATATCTTGCTAGCCCGATTATTGTTGTGGCTGCATCAACATCGCGATCTATCGACTCGATTTCTTTTCCATCAATGAGATATCTAGCACTTTCGAATAACGCCATGATACCATTATTGACAAACCCGACTTGAGTACCAGCTGGATACGGTGCTGGTACAGCAGGAGTATCAGCAGCTGTTACAAGTTCTCCTTCTACTTCAATAAATGCTTCAGCGGGTAGAAAATACTTACTGGTATCATGGACTTGAAGTTCAATTCGCGATCGACTATTTGAGTCTATTGCATGATAGGCGTAATATTGATAATCGCGTACAGAATCATCCTTGCCAACTGGGGCGTCTATATCAAACGCTGGATCAGGTGACTTTTTGAACATTTTATTCTATTTATCAGAATCTAAATCATAAAATCTGTAGGATTTTCATCGTAAATGATTTTCATCGTGAAAAACGCTAGCGTTTTCTACGTAGTTTTTTAAAGCCACTTCCTGCTATCATATTTGCAATATTGCTTTGGTCGGGGGTTGCCACTATTGACGAAGTCAATTGCGCTAGTTTTTCGTCTACTACGTTATTTATAATTTTACTAACACTTGCAGGCATTTCAGCTGTAGACGGTAACGGTTTTGAAAATCCTTTGGATTTCCCCCGTGATTTCACTAGCGCTGTTAATTTATTCTTCGCGGCTGAAAACGCTTTTCCGGCAAGATCTCCAGCGAAATCTCCGATTTTGCTAATACCCTTATCACAAATAACATCAATTGCTTTCATTGATAATTGTTTAGCCAACGGCATCACTTTTGGAGCCATTCTCGCAAATAACCCTGCAATGGTATTACCTAAACCATCTCCGTAGTATGCTCTATAAACCGGAAACCGTGAATTAACTACATAGACGGGGGTTGGTTTGTCATGGTTGTAGTGTATGATCATTATTTGAAATCAGAAACAATTTTTCAATTGTAAAACAATTTGTCAATTGGAAACGCTAGCGTTTTATTCAGTCACTGTGATACCCATTTGCTAACTCGTCAATGAAATCTCGATATGTGCTGATATGCATGATACCGCCTTGAAATAACCGTCTACAGATATCAGCTGCTTCATTAATTATTTCCGGTGAGTTATTTCCAGCTCGGAATCCTCCGATGAGAACTTCTAATCGTGATATATCATTGATAACACTATCAGGACATACCCTACTTGGGGTTCCTAATCCACTTCCGCTATAACCAGTTGCTTCATCCAGTTTTTCTTCATCCATGGGTTGTAAATAACCAAGAGGATTATAATCATCATCACGTGGTATTTGTTGTTTTTTAGGTGAAAAAGATATTTTCTTTGCAGGTTGCTGTCGCTTTCTTTGCAATTTTGGCGGTTTTTGTTGTTGTTTTAGTTCTTCAAATTGTTTATACACTATACCCACCGCATTGATATATTCAATGTATGATGCACTATCTGTCTTAATTTGACTTTTTTCAGTTTTGATTTTGTAGAATATATCAGCCCAGTGAGTTATACTTCTAAAAAACTTATGATGTTCTGGTTTCAACCATTTTTTTCTGTTTTCATAAGAAGTAACAACAAGCGCAGGAATTTCTGTTGGATCAGTCTTATTAATTTCTGCTAACCCTTCCTCGTTAAATCTCACGCGTAAATCATCTACTGTTCTTTTTGATTCCATTTTTTGTACAGCCTGTTTTGTTTGTTCAGTTTTCGCTGCTATTTTTCCGAGTTCACCGATAACAGATTTCCCCGTCTCGGGAACATCTCCCCGTATAGCACGCTCTACCCCGTACGTTGCTGTGGTTACTGGTTTAAACAATTCTTCGGACCCCAAAGCAAAATCAGTCTGAAGACTCTGTCGTTGTTGTAGTTTATTTCTTACAGAGTCGCGAATTGGTACAAATCTCTTAATTGCATCTAGTCGTTCACGAGCCAATCTAGTTGTTAATGCTTCATTGACCATTATTTGAAATCAGAAACAATTTTTCAATTGTAAAACAATTTTCCTGAACCTGACCTAACAGACATGTCGGATGATTTTTAACATCACCGTGGAAGTATTTAACAGCTCTATCATTGATGAGGAAAGTCACATAATTGCTATAAATAAAATAATAATGTGACTTTCCTCAATCTGAACCGTCCATCAATTTTTTATTCACTGATTTTGACATTTTTAATCAAAAAAATGCTAAAAAAAAATGAAAATCTCTCTGAGGGTCGGTCACAATAAAAAAAACGACAAAATCTCATGGTCAAAATCGTTCATTTTCTTGAATTAACGCTCTTATGTTTCTAATTTTAGAATTAACCTCTTTTTTTCAATTCGTATTCGTTACCCAATTCTTTTCGTATTCCTTCTACGATAGTAAATAACGGGATAAACACTTACGTCACTGGAAAATGCAAGAGAGTCCCGAATAGAATTCTGAATTCTTTTAATTAACGCGTATTTCTTTGGCAGCATATACTTGTTAGTGCTAACTCCGTATTCTATATCCTGAAAATCTGACATGATTTGATCAGCATTTAACCCATCTGATAGTTTGATATCCCGACTTTTCAATTTTAGAATTTCATCAATAATGCTATTCATATTTTCAGAATTCATATTCTATGATAATTACATATTTCTAAATGAAAAATATGACGCATCAGACATAAATAAATTGAATTCTCTGTTCGGTCTTTTTTGAAATCGCCGATCGATAAATCCCCTCTGCAACGAATCGTACTGAGGCTCTACAAATACCGAAGTGCCTACTCGCTTCATTCATTGATTGGAATATTTTTTCTTCATTAGTTATTGTATTTAAAGATTTTACGGGTCTCTTCCCAACCGTTTTGCAAGTCCCAGTCTTTCCTCGTTTGATATTCTCACTTTGTGTAACAGCTTGCAGATTTGATAAAGAATTGTTCCTTGGATTAGAATCTTTATGATCAATAACAGAATCATCCTCGATCAATCCATTGAAACATTCATACGCGAAACGATGATTGAGATAAGTTTTCTTTTCTTTTCCCCCACCAACAGTAAACTTCAAATACCCGTGATTACTCACAACACCAACTGGTTTCTTCAGTCTACAGTGTCTGAAATTACCATCACTGGATGCTTCATAATTTGTAATCAAGGGATGCGGTCTGAATTCTTGGTTCATTATATACTATTCTTTGTCTAATTCATTGTTTGGTTTAATAATAAATCTTTCAATATAGTCTTGAGGTGTTCTTATGACTTTATCCTTGACTCTGACAGTGTCAGGGTCAGGGACTTTGTCAGGGACAGAGTCAAGGTCAGAATTTTTGATTGAAAATTCTTATGATTTTCCATTTTTGATTCTTTTGTCATAATAGCGCTTCAACTCCCTGTATCGTTTGCCACCGCAATTAATACACAACTGCGATTTTCCCCTAACCCCAACCCCACATCGTATGCAAGGTAACGGACCAAGGCTTTCACGACGAAAACTTTGTATATGATACCCACAGAATTTGCTTCTGCATGATTTGTTACACGGTGTCATTGATCCAATCATAAGCCATTTGCAGTGATTCATTATATATAAATCTTTCATTTAAATGCTTGTTTTAATTATAGTATGGAGGAGTTCAAGAGATTATCGAAAATTAAGCCCTGGAAAAATGTTAAATTCAATCTCGATACACCAAAGAGTAAAATTCGTGATAGAATTATACTGAAGGAGTTCCAAAGATTATCGAAAATTAAACCCTGGAAAAATGTTAAATTCAATCTCGATAATGAGTTCCAAAGATTATCGAAAATTAAGCCCTGGAAAAATGTTGAATTCAATCTCGATAATGAGTTTAAGAGATTATCGAAAATTAAGCCCTGGAAAAATGTTGAATTCAATCTCGATAATGAGTTTAAGAGATTATCGAAAATTAAGCCCTGGAAAAATGTTGAATTCAATCTCGATAGAGTCTCTGATACACCAAAACGTCTAATCGGTGATAGAACTATACTAAGTAAAATCAAGGAGTGTTTTAATGAATTTTACCAAGACGGATACTGTTGGTCGACATTTCGAATTATTGATGAAGATGTTAATGTACCGAACATCGATGCTACCATGAACGATGAAAGAGCAGCCGAGATAATTTCACACCTTGGCGAGCCAACGGGGTGGAAATCCAAAGGGGAAATTCAAAGAATTTTATCAAGGAAAATCAAAGATGGAAATCCAAAGGATTTCAAACAAAACAATTCTCAACAGAAGTATTTTTTCAGAATAAAATTCATTATCGAAGTCGAAAGTAAATGGATTATTAGGGATAAATTCGAACCAATCCTCAAGAATAAAAAAACTGTCATTGTGAGTAGAGATTCCAAACCAGGAATTCTAACTGGAATCGACAAACCATACTACGAGAGATCTTATCCTGTAACAGCAATCGTTTATGGGATATATCCGTTAAATAATAAACCCGATATCGCAAAACTATCTCCTTCCTATGAAATATTCACCGTTGACTTCGTCAAGGCTCAATTGTGTAGCAACACAGGTAATGGAACACTTCACAAATGCATCCCGAGGAAATAAACTAACTGATCTGCGACGTAGGAAAATAACCGAATGGGAACTGACAGTGAAACAGCATGGTGCAAAGATTTCTGATATAGCTAAATTAGAAACATCATTAAGATTCCCAATAACCGTTATGACGATAACCGGAGAAGTTTTATACGAACTGAAATATAACAAAAATGGAGCGACAATACAAATTATTGATCATAACAAACACGCGTGGATGGCTGCAGTAACAATATTTCCACGAGATAGAACCGTGAGATATATCCCTAAGGAGTTCGTCGGGGATGTTTTTTATAATGAGAAATTATTCGATGCTATTCATGCATTGTGTAAAGATGATCCTGTGTCAGTGTGGTTACTTAGAAGTGATGAAGATCCCGAAATAGGATTCGATCAATTTGTAAGACCAAATGGTGAATTATATCGCGTTGAAGAATTAGATACTAGAATGAGAAAAATCGCTAATGATTTTTCACCGGAGAGTTTCCATGAAAAACTACTCACGGATAGTTTTACTATTCCATCAGTGGTAGCTCACTTCGCAAGAGAAAAAAACTCATGGCGTCCAACACGAAGTGATTTTCTCGAGGATGTTAAATCGAGCTGCGTCGAATTCGGTCATGGAGGACTGTGGAATACAAAATACTCACGTGATGGTATGATTTCAATTGATATATCCGCATGTTATCCTGGAAGTTTTCTCGGGTATGAAGAATGCGCTGAGTATTTTAAATGATTTGGACACCCCACGCATGAAATGACTCGTGTTGCGAGTAATGGTCCATTGCCTGATTTTGATTTAACTGGATTCGCTCGTGTGATATCATTTGAACTCGCTACAGGGTTACATCCGTGTAGTTATCTTTGGCTTGGTAGACATATATCTGAAAAACACTGGATGCCAATAGTGCTATTGATATATATGATCGATTGTGGTATGCTAATATCGTTGATTGTTTCCGAAACTATTATATCCTATCGAGCTCAGAAAGAAGTTTGGCTACCACAACCCGATCTAGATAGAATAATTAGCGAACAGCGAAAACGGTTTTCAGATGGAAATTCGAAGAATTTCAATGAAGAACAAATCATGAATTGGTCTAAGGAGTTATTTGAAATTAAAAAAGAACAAGCAAAAGATTTTGGACGAAGAATAATCGGTAAATTTACCCAGGGTGGAAGATACGACAATGCAAAATATTCTTCGCGGTTGATTATAGACGTCGCTGAATACGATTTTATTGTAACGGATTTAACGAAACAAGGAAAACTTGTATCCCGTAAGGATGCTTTTCTATCCAATGGTGAGAAATTGGGTACGGTTGTTACCTACTGTGATGGATATAATTCCCAGTACACACATTTGAGAGGTTCTATGCTAGCCTATGCTTGTATTAATCTATTTTCGATGATAAATAGATTTCCTAATGCCGCGGTTAGAGTAGCCACTGATTCTATTTATATCCACGAGAAATACAAATCAGCTGTAGCGGCATTCACAGATCCCGAGGAAAATTGGGGGCGTTGGCGATTTAAAAAGAAAACGCTACATGAGTATTGTGAATCCGCAGATCTTACCATGGATGATAAATATCTTTCGTGTAACCGTATTGAAATTCAATCAGAATTTTCTAATGCACCACCGGTATCTGATCCAATATGTAGATATAAGACAGTTTATTTAAACGGTTGTGGTGGATCAGGAAAGACAACTCGTGCAATCGAATTATTTCGTCGGTCAAACATGATTGTCCTAACACCAACTCACAGACTCGCCAGAGAAATGATGCAAAGAGGGGTAAATGCCTGTACTTATCACAGTTTTTTTCGATGGAAAGGCGATGAATGGACTCCTGATCGAATGGGCGATAAATTCATTCCTGAAATCATAATTTGGGATGAAATATGCACAGTATCGTTGAAAATATTACAAACATTTCTTGAATGGTTGTTAAATAAAAACACAAAAGTCGTCATGTGCGGTGATCACGGCCAACCACCGCCATTTATCGGTGCATCCCCACATGAATGGCTAAAGGGTTTTGTAGACTATTATGAAGAAATTACCACTGATTATAGATCACTTGATGAACGATTACGAGAATTCAAAGCGCTAATTAGACTACAGCTGGATAGAATCCAGTGTGAAATAGCCCGTGAGGTGATTTCAGAGACTCCAATGAATGATTTTTGGGAAACGTGGAAACCAAACGATTTGATAATTGCAAGTAGAAAAATAGTCAGAGACACACTTCAGATGAAGTTATTTGAAACGCATAAAAAAAAATTTGCAACACTTCCAGTACCGTTGTGTTATAGGCCTTCGGATACACGAAAACAGAATATAGAAGTTGATATTCCAGGACAGCGTGAAAAACAAATTCTCGTATTAAATGATATTGTGCTGGTTGATATCAGCGTCGTTGAAGATGCATTGCGTGCTAATAAATCCCCGTGGACGCTAGGATACGCAGCGACGATACATTCTTCACAAGGATTGACTATCACAGACACAATTGTTTGGATGGTGGATAATCGCATCGAATGGTCGAATTTAGTCTATCTCGCAGTATCCAGAGTACGAAAAATAAATCAGCTTAGAAGAATTGTCCTTGAAAATCCTAATGACAATGCAATAAGTGATACTGTCACCGGTGATTTCATCACTGGTGATTTCATCACTGGTGATTTTATCACTAAGGACATAATCAGAAAAAAACTTTCTGGTTATAAACAGCAGGATAAAAAAAATAAACGAGAATTTGATATTGATGTTGAATTAATAATCGCGTTACGACAACAACAGAATAATCACTGCGTGAGTTGCAATTGTGTAATGAATTGGTGTTGGTCAGATAGGGATTCTCGACAATTTACCGTGGATAGAAAAAATAACAGTATTGGTCATACAAGAGATAATGTGATGCTGACTTGTCTTGAGTGCAACAGACGAAGGGGTGCCAGCACAGTGCCTCTGGGGGGTGCTAGTTAAGACCCCGCGGTGGTAATCGAGTATCCTCGGGTATTACTTGCAGTTGTTGTCGAGTAAACCCCCGCTGAGGGGCAGTTGAATCCAATTTATAGATTGCTGGTCTACCAGTTGATCGTGTTATGCCGGATATTTTATGTACGGTGACACTCCAAATAGGATCAGTAGCCCTTTTTGTGCCACCCTCAAGCTCTCCTGGTTCGTATAAATACCTAACAGTGACATTACTACCAAGAATTGGTTGGGACACGCTAGAATCATTTTGTGAAATCCCTTGAATTTCCATTTTAGGTATAGACTTCTTTTTAATCGCGTTGATAGGTTTCATGTGAATTGTTCTAGTAATCTCATTATTCAGTGCGGTAATCACAGCTGGTAACCTTTTGACCCATTCACGGGATCGCTTTTCTTGGATGAATTCTTTTGCGTATTGATATCCAAATAACCGCTCAGCAAGAGTCCGATTAAATCGTTCTACAATTGCCTGATCGCGATGTAACGCAGTATGCCCTCATCTGATGGTGACATTATGATGTTTCATTGTAGATGCAACCACACCTTGAAATTCCTTGCCAGGATCAACTTGTAACAGATTTGGCCAATGCAGAGGACCTCGTCAATAAATCCTTTCAAATGCAGAAGCGACTTCAGTTGATGATTTTGTTTTCAGCGGCTCTGCTTCTTTGTATCGACTCGCAATATCAACTACAGTTAACGCATATTTGTAACCGTTGTCGTGCGGCAAAAATAATAAATCAGCTTGATGAACTTCATTAGGAGCGGTCACATCAAAATGCGAGTAGTTAATTCGTTTAGGCGCTGGTAGATAAATTTGCCATATCGCCTGTTTGGATAACCAATGAGCCGCAGTGGTTTTTTTCACCTTTGCAGCGCTAGCGAGTTTATTGATTGCAGCGCTACCCTGCCAGTATCCTTTTGGAGAATAATAAATAGATTCCATGTTGTTATTAATTACCGGCACCTAACATCAATTTGCTTTTCATAGCCGATTTTATCAAAAATGAAGCCAATTTTTCTTTGAAAGATTTGTCAGGAATGGCATTCAACGCATGAATTAATTTCACATCTGCTAGATGCCTGTGTTGCAAATTGCTGCTTTTATAAGCAACATCATGAAGGTGACAGGCCTTATCAATGGCGTTTATTGGTTCTTCACCGGGGTTGGGTTGGTTATGATTATTGAGTCTGATATCTAATCGTGTTCCGGGGCCACAGTAGCTATATCCTGGAAGGTGTTTTTCTCCAGGGTATTTTGCCCATGGGGTTCCAGGGAATTTTGCCAATTTGGCTGCGATATCACCTCCTCGTTTTTTTTTTAAATCATCATTTCCTGCAGATTTCATAGACACAAATCTAAATTTCCTTGTACCACATGTTACGCATTTACCAGAAAGCGCTGATCGGTTATTTTTAGTTGTAATCATCGTCAAGTCATCTGTGCCAGTACGCGTTTTACACTTCACACAATATAGATCCATAATTATGTATAGAAATATGGATATAATTGATTTTTCAGCGACCAAAGCAAGAGAACCGGTTAAGCATCATGCAGCGCTACCAAACTCTATCCGGATGATTATAATCGGGCCATCTGGATCCGGCAAGACGCAATTGTTGCTCAATTTAATAATGAGATGGATGAAGTGGGATAAGTTGTATTTAATTGCCCCTAGTGTAGATGATCAACGATGCTATGAAGTGTTAAAGGATTTTAACGAGAATGCATCAGAAATTAAGGGTGAGAACGCCTACGATTTTATAACCGATATTGACGAGGCGCCATCCGTGGATGACCTTGATGGGAGTATTAACAATTTAGTCGTATACGATGATGTAATGTTGGATAAACAAACAAACCCAGCTAGAATATTTTCCAGAGGCAGGCATAAAAACACCGACGTGATATATGTCACTCAACGCTACACTCAGATTCCAAAAGTGATCAGAGATAACTGCAATATTCTTGCTGTATTCAACGGAGTTGATACTCATACTCTTAGAAATATTTGGCAAACTTGGTGCTGCGGTGATATGGATCATAATCAATTTAGAAATTTCTTTAGTAATGCTCAGTCAACCCCGTACGGATTCGCAACAATAAATTTGCATGATCCTCGGACACGATATCGTATCGGACTGGATCAAATATTCGGTTAAAATCGTAAATGATTTTTGTTAACTTGCAGCAGCAGAGAGGGTGAGTGACAACAACGTTGGCGTATATAAGGAAATCTTATTTTATCGAATAGACGCCATTTTTTTTACTATTTGGTAGAAGGCTCAGATTTCCGAATTGACGCTTGGAAAGTTGTAGGGTTCACCCTCTCTGCTGCTAGATCTGTCATCTGATACATGTCCATCCATTAAATCAAGATTGTTCTCATTACTCGTAGGATTACCTTGAAACTTTACATTCATCCCATGATCTAGTTGGTCCTAGTTGAAAAGGACATTGTGCTCAGACATCCGTTATGGCCCTCAACTTGGCCTCATGAATTTCACAAGATGTCATATGATGTGAATTGGTGTTAACCCTTTACCTCATAGAGTCCATGGTCTTTTAGCCCTTCGATATACAATGCTGTCGGGCATTTCTGCACACCTCAGCTTTTAATCACCAATAGAAAGAAAATGCATACCAAATTTGACTAATTGATTAAAATAACACACTGCAATGCTTACCATTTGAAGAGATGCAGTTGTCACCAGAATATTCTGTTCAAAATAATATTAACTTAGGACACACCACATACCAACCATGTGTTTTCGTGACTCATGATATGTTGGCCTATTCTGTGTTTAGCTTTGAAAAGATATGTTTATTTATTGGGCTATGGAAATGAAATACATTACTTAGTACTGTGGCTGTCAGCATTTTGGTTGAGTAATGAAGTCATGTTTATAGCTGGTTTTTCAAAATTCAATGTAACAATGTCAATAAATGGATAGAGAAATTAAGCAAACTAATAGTGTAAAAAGATTAGTCAATCAGCATTTTATAAAAACCATAAGCTATTATGTTGAAGAGAACCAACAGTGAATTGGATGTAATGTATTTACAACTTCTTGTATGGAATAAAAATCACTAAATAATTTGTAAACAGACTATATGCAAGGGAATTTCTTGAGAACTCCATTCTAGCAGAAAGTTGTATAACAGACGATAAAACTACATGTGGGACAACTTCTTGCAAAATTGGAAACTTGGATTAAAATGCAGTCTTGTTTTAAGGTATACATTTCCTTTTTATATATAATGTATTTATTTTATGATTCTAAAAGATACACAGTAAATAGGATTTTCTGGGTTACAAATTCAAGATGGTCATCGAGTGGGTCTTTATGTTGACTTTTAGATATAAAATTTTCATATGCAATTAGGGTAGAAATGTGGAATATATTTGTACACTTTATGAATATCACTTCTTTAATAATAAACGGAAGATAATTATTTCTTGATACAAATTGAATATTTAGCTAAATATAACACGCTTTTCAATGTTTACAGGAATGTCATATCATTATGCATAATTACCCAGTGTTCAGAATTGGCCAACATGGTGTTACATGTACCAAAATTACCCAGTGCAGTGTGCTATAAATAGAACACCAGTTACCTATTTAACTCCATACACATAGGCCTAACTGTTAACTGTTAAGCATTTTAGTATGTTATGTTTAACAGCAGTTTTAACCATTTTACATTTTGGGTATACATCTATTTTGTATAGAAAGATTTAAGAGTAATATCTGATGATTATAGCTGTATAATTATTTTTTTTACGGAAGAATGTGCTTTATTATTTTGAAACAACTCCTTCACCATCAAGTAAGTGAAGCCGCATGACCACCGGTAACTGTCATTTCTCATACTTGAAATTTACAAGATCCTTATGTCTACATCACTAAATCATCGGAATTTGATAATTTATAAAAACTAATTGCTGCCTACATCAATATCAGAGCATTTTCTTACATTATTGAAGCTTTCATAGTCATGATTCTAATTGTGTAAACTCAAGAAAGTACTGAATGAAATCCACAGCTTCCATTTTGTAGTGTGAAGAATATGACTTAGTTACTTTAAATAGCAGATTACAACAAGATTTTAAACAGCGACCACGTGATATGACATAATGGTCTTTCGCACCAATGAATGTAGTATCTAGAATGATGTACAGGCATCAAGAGGTGCTTCCTTGAAAATGGTGTGGAGGTATCCAAAGACACTTACATGAGGTAAAGGGTTAAATAAAAATATTGCCGATCTGATATCCTGTATGGCCACTACAGCAACCATCTTGAAACATTTGTTATTGCTACTCCTGAATGGATGGTCTTGAAAATATTCTTGTCTCTGCTCCTCTCCGAATTGGTGGCTATATTAACACGGGCATTAGACTTGTATCTATATTAACACGGGCAATACACTTATGATACCTAGCTATAATAACACAGGCAATAGACTTATGGCTATATTAACATGGGCAATAGACTTATGATACCTAGCAATATTAACATGGGCAATAGACTTATGATACCTAGCTATATTAACACGGGCAATAGACTTATGGCTATATTAACATGGGCAATAGGCTTATGGCTATATTAACACTGGCAATAGACTTATGATATGTAGCTATATTAACACAGGCAATAGACTTATGATACCTAGCTATATTAACACTGTCAATAGACTTATGATATGTAGCTATATTAACATGGGCAATAAACTTATGATACCTAGCTATATTAACATGGGCAATAGACTTATGGCTATATTAACATGGGCAATAGACTTAAGGCTATATTAACACTGGCAATAGACTTATGATACCTAGATATATTAACACGGGTAATATACTTATGATACCTAGCTACAATAACACAGGCAATAGACTTAAGGCTATATTAACATGGGCAATAGACTTATGATACCTAGCTATTTTAACACAGGTAATAGACTTATGATATCTAGTTATATTAACATGGACAATAGACTTATAGTACCTATTCCAATCTGGGTGTGTGGTATAGAACAAAAGATAATACATGTGTATTAAATTTTAGAATAGTTCCAGTCAGGGTGTGTGGTATAGAAATACAGATAAAATGTGTATTACATTCTAGAATAGTTCCAATAAAGGTGTGTGGTATAGAAATACAGATAAAACATATGTATTAAATTCTAGAATAGTTCCAATAGGGGTGTGTGGTATAGAAATACAGATAAAATGTGTATTACATTCTAGAATAGTTCCAATAAGGGTGTGTGGTATAGAAATACAGATAAAATGTGTATTAAATTCTAGAATAGTTCCAATAGGGGTGTGTGGTATAGAAATACAGATAAAATGTGTATTACATTCTAGAATAGTTCCAATAAGGTTGTGTAGTATAGAAATACAGATAAAACATGTGTATTAAATTCTAGAATAGTTCCAATAGGGGTGTGTGGTATAGAAATACAGATAAAATGTGTATTACATTCTAGAATAGTTCCAATAAGGGTGTGTGGTATAGAAATACAGATAAAATGTGTATTAAATTCTAGAATAGTTCCAATAGGGGTGTGTGGTATAGAAATACAGATAAAATGTGTATTACATTCTAGAATAGTTCCAATAAGGGTGTGTTGTATAGAAATACAGATAAAACATGTGTATTAAATTCTAGAATAGTTCCAATAGGGGTGTGTGGTATAGAAATACAGATAAAATGTGTATTAAATTCTAGAATAGTTCCAATAGGGGTGTGTGGTATAGAAATACAGATAAAATGTGTATTAAATTCTAGAATAGTTCCAATAGGGGTGTGTGGTATAGAAATACAGATAAAATGTGTATTAAATTCTAGAATAGTTCCAATAGGGGTGTGTGGTATTAGTTCCAGTAGGGGTGTGTGGTATAGAAATACAGATAAAATGTGTATTACATTCTAGAATAGTTTCAATAAGGGTGTGTGGTATAGAAATACAAATAAAACATGTGTATTAAGTTCTAGAATAGTTCCAATCTGGGTGTAAGGTATATAAATACAGATTAAACATCTGTATCCAGAATTCAATGTGGAAGTTTTCATCTGTTTATCTATCTTTCTATGCAGCAAAAAGACCCAAATTCCTAAATAATTGAATGTGTATGTAATATATGTTAAATATACTGCAAACTCTGTGACATAAAATGTCCAATACTAATCTTAGTATATAAAATCTTTCATAATTGCATTCCAGATCAAAATTGCGGTCAGTGATGCATAGATGTATTCAGCAATACAGAGAAGTTCTCAAGGCTCCACCTGGACATTTGATTAAACTTGTTGATCCAGTGGTGGAATCCTTGGTATGTCTTGTGTATGTGATGAAAGTATGGCAGTGCTTACAATATGCTTTGATACCTATCCATAATTACCACAGAAAGCTAAACAGAGGTATAATTTTATTGTGGCAGCAGAAGCTGACATGTTTTAGATCACTAGGTGAGCAATGTGAGGTCCTTTTGGGTCTCTTTGTTCTTGTATCAGCAAAGAAAAGAATGTTAGTTACCCAGGTGAGCAACATCATGGTTCTCTCGCATTAATCGCTCGCAAGCTAGGTATATTTGTGGCAAGAGTGTAGGGTTAACAACAAATAATATAGTATGCTAAAATCAATAAACATTTATTTACCTTTGCTCGCTCTCGCTTTGAAAAGCTCCTCTTGGGCTGCGTGTTGTTAGGCCTGCCGTAACCCTTGATTTATGTTGATCTGGTGTGCATGCACTCTGTGTTATGGTGAGAAAACACACATGGAACTGCATTTGGCATGAGTCGTCTAATGATATTTAATCCAAAATGACTGTATCAATTTAGAGGTGGGATCGAAATCGTCTTCTCTGAAGTGGTCACTACAGACAACTTGACTATCTCGCCTGTCACTAGTCGGCTCAGTCCAATCTTTTCTTGTCGTACGTATCTGCTTAATCCATTGTTTCCTTGAAACATGATTAGTAGGAAATGAGTGCAAACTCACTCACTCTTGTACTGTATTACTACAAACTCCAACAATACACCTTTTTACCATTTTTCACACACGGATACACTCGTTGAAATCAACTCAATTGGAAAGTGGTGTTCCCTAAACTGCGTCACTTCCGCTTTACCTTACGGAAATTACCGAGCGCGAAATCAGCTAGGAGCGTTTTGTCAACAACGATAAAAAATCAATGTTCTGTGGTCATTATTTTCATTATTGATGAGGTATATGACATATTACCTATAAAAATCGCTTCCTGAAGTTCAGATTTATAATATAAACGAAGGTTGTGTGAGTGCACTAGTAGACCTTTAATTTAAACTGCAGGTAAGAAGGGACTCACAAATTGTCCAAAATTGACTCAAACCTCTCTTAAGCAGCTGTCCATGAGAAAAGGCCACATATATTTGTTATTTATTTATGTTATTTATTTATACATAATTTTTATTTATTTCTAAATAATTCTTATTTATTTATACATAATTCTTATTTATTTATGCATAATTGTTATTTATTTATACATAATTGTTATTTATACATAATTGTTATTTATTTATGCAGAATTGTTATTTATTTATACATAATTGTTATTTATTTATACATAATTATTATTTATTTATGAATAGGTGTTATTTATTTATGTATAATTTGTTTTTTGTTTATACATAATTGTTATTTATTTATGCATAGGTGTTATTTATTTATGCATAATTGTTATTTATTTATACATAATTGTTATTTATTTATACATAATTGTTATACATAATTGTTATTTATTGATACATAATTTGTGTTTTGTTTATTCATAATTGTTATTTGTTTATTCATAATTGTTACTTATTTATACATAATTGTTATACATAATTGTTATTTATTGATACATAATTTGTGTTTTGTTTATACATAATTGTTATTTGTTTATACATAATTGTTTTTTATTTATACATAAATGTTATTTATTTATGCATAATTTTTTTTATTTATAAAGTTATTTGTTTATACATAATTGTTATTTATTTATACATAATTGTTATTTATACATAATTGTTATTTTTTATACATAATTGTTATTTATTTATGCAGAATTGTTATTTATATACTTAATGTTTTTTTTTTTTACAGTAACCATACAACCATACAAGCCTGTTTCATATACCTTTTAATTTCTCTGTAAATTTTCAATAAATTTGCTGTGGCTGATCAGTCAGGGCATATGTGTGTGTGTGTGTGTGTGTGTCTATATATATATATATATATATATATATATATATATATATATATATATATATATATATATATATATATATATATATATATATAGGAAATACTTTGGTATTAAAAGCAATGAAATGTTGTGTTTTGTATGCCATGCATGTACTTTATTTTAAGTATAGTAGTGTTGTATATTAGTCTTTAAAGTGGTTGGTTTTTTTGCTTTTGTAGGGAGAGTCATTTCCAGAGCTTTCAAAGAATTCTCGAAAGGTTTGTACGTCTTAATCTTATTCACACACTGTTCCTAAATTTAATTTCATTTTTGTTGCCTCGCCATCTATCTGCATTTACAAAAGATAATCCTTGTTTATTGTATTTCAAATCACATATTAAATTCAGGTTATTCCTCCAGTAAAAGATAAATATTATGAATAACACATTGTTTTTATGATATATTCCCCATTTTAGGACCAAACGTTTTTCAAAAGTATTTTAATGATTTTTAATATTGACTTGACATGATGAGTGATGAAAATATTTTTATTTGGAATGACATTGAATGTAAATGAAATGGAACAATAAACCCCTCACCTACCCACCCCACCCACTTAATAAAACACCAAAATACAGAATATGATTTCAATTGTTTAATAATGGATACAGATGTCTACTTTTAAGGTAGATGCTACCTAGTAAATTAAAAAGAACTGAAAAGATCATGAAGATGAGAACATTTTCAATCAGCACAGATGCCATTGATTATGGTGATAGCTCCTAGCTTTATTCAGTGGTCATACACTTTTATGATGGGGAATTAGGAAAGGTAATGACTTGGGTGCCAGGAAACCTTGATTCTTCAATCTTTTAGATACTATCTTACTGTCAGTGCCAGAGAGTTTAGATTACTTCATTCCTTTATACTGTGTGACTATTGGTGCCAAGGAGGTTTGATTCTTCAGACTTTTAGATAAAGTGTTAAGTAGGAGGAACTTTTGTGGGGAATTATGTCTCATATGTTGAGATTATGCTTCAGGCACAATTGGCAAAATTAGAGGAATGGCAGCATATAATTTAAGAACATGTTTAGCACAGTCCCTCAAATTCACTTAGCTGCATATGAATGAAATTGTAATGTACAAGAATGTTTATTTGGTTGTTACTTCTACCTTAACAAGAATTCAAAGGAACTTATTGGCTTAAAGTAAAAAAGTTAGAAAAACATGTTGCTACCAGATGGCTTTTTTCCAATGTCTACTTGAAATCTCAGATTCATGTATGTTTTATTTTTATTCCACAAAAAGAACCAGGGAGTCATATAATAGAATATGCAGAAACAGAAAATTGCAAGCACCAATATAGTATCTGATAAGATCAACTCTACATAAGATAGATCTAAATTTAGTGCTTAATCAGGGACCTCAAATGATAGTAGTAGAGTTGATATAGTTTGGCGTCAAGGATTACTATGGTAGAGGTAGTAGAGTTGACATAGTTTGGCATCAAGGATTACTATGGTAGAGGGGTAGAGTTGACATAGTTTGGCATCAGGGATTACTTTGGTAGAGGTAGTAGAGTTGATATAGTTTGGCGTCAAGGATTACTATGGTAGAGGTAGTAGAGTTGATATAGTTTGGCATCAGGGATTACTATGGTAGAGGTAGTAGAGTTGACATAGTTTGGCGTCAAGGATTACTATGGTAGAGGTAGTAGAGTTGACATAGTTTGGCATCAAGGATTACTATGGTAGAGGTAGTAGAGTTGATATAGTTTGGCATCAGGGATTACTATGGTAGAGGTAGTAGAGTTGATATAGTTTGGCATCAAGGATTACTATGGTAGAGGGGTAGAGTTGATATAGTTTGGCATCAAGGATTACTTTGGTAGAGGTAGTAGAGTTGACATAGTTTGGCATCAAGGATTACTATGGTAGAGGGGTAGAGTTGACATAGTTTGGCGTCAAGGATTACTATGGTAGAGGTAGGAGAGTTGATATAGTTTGGCGTCAAGGATTACTATGGTAGAGGTAGGAGAGTTGATATAGTTTGGCATCAAGGATTACTATGGTAGAGGTAGGAGAGTTGATATAGTTTGGCATCAAGGATTACTATGGTAGAGGTAGGAGAGTTGATATAGTTTGGCATCAAGGATTACTATGGTAGAGGTAGGAGAGTTGATATAGTTTGGCATCAAGGATTACTATGGTAGAGGTGTGCCATAAATATGGTTTGCTCTTTAAAACAGTGATATCAGTGTGTGCTACAACACATCAATGCAGACAAAAAATAAATTTTTAGCAAAAAGAACAACACGGAATTTAGTGCAGACTTGTCCTATGATATTGTCATCCTTGCTAATAATAAAAGTCTGCAAATGTTGTAGAGTACCTGTTTTATGATGAAGTGAAACACAAAGTCTGTATGGTAGCTGCGAGTTCAAAGCATAAATCAATAAGGTAATACAGTGTGACCTCACTATGGCATGCTATATTATCATGCAGGTTCGGATATAACACCATCTTGGCTTGGCTTCCAAAATTTCATATGCATGTATATTTCTCATATGCAAAAAATTTGAGGAAGAGATAGTATATGATTTATAATATAAAATGATCATGTCATGGCAACTAAAATTATGCATGCATGTATTTTCTACACTAGAAAGTATTTTTTCTTCTTAAAAGTATGAAAAATAACGAGTAAAAAAGTTATTTAGGAATTGCACTGGGCTTTTTCAATTTTGCAAATTGTGATTGTTTTGTCATCTTATTGGTGACAAAATATAACATCTACTGATTTGTTTCTTCCCAGCAGCATTGTTAGCTGCTTAAATTTGTCTGTACAGTTAGAGGAGGTTTCAATACACAGATCTTGAAAAGAATAAAAAGGACTGAAGTTATAGATTTATCTTGGAGCCTTGTAAAAGAAATAATTCAATAAACATGAGTCCTTTGAAGGGATTCTGGATTGTTTTGAAACGATGCTTATTGACTCCAAACCAAAAACTGCTCTTTGTTAGCTGGTTTTTAACAGCTTGCTATGTTCTTTCAGATCAAAGATGCTGTTCAGTTAACGGAGGATAAATATATGCAAAGTGTTGAGGAGGGAAGGAAGGCTCTAGATAAAATGATGAAGAAAAAAGGATATTTGACATATCTTACAGGTATTTTCTTTGAGGATAAACATATTTCCTACACTTACATAGTTTTTTAACCCTTACATGACATGACTGCATCAGAGGCCTAGTGGTGAGAGCATCTGTCTCATTGATGTGGAAGGTATTGGGTTCGAACCCAGTTCGAGTCAAACCAAAGACATTTTAAACTGGTAATAACCACTCAGCATTAAGAGGTTTCAGTGTTTAGGACTAGTCGTCCTGGTGTCAGGATAATGTGACTGGGTGGGATATCATGCTACATGTCTGTGACATGATGCCCCAGTGCTAGACAGCACTATAAACTGCCGCACTGCAGACTTCGTAGTGATATGACTGAAAATTCTTTCAAGCTTTGTTAAAAATCCAAATCACACACACACATACTGTGACATTGTTCTTGTTGTGGCAGATGTCATCATCATCTGTAATTGTATAAACACACCTGTACACAACATGACCTGTAATTATATATAGATATATATACACCTGTACACATCACCACCAATAGTTGTATATATACACGTGTACACATCATCACCTGTTGTTGTATATATACACCTGTATACATCATCACCAATAGTTGTATATACACATGTGTACACATCATCAACTGTTGCTTTACGTCCTTGTAAGTAAACATGATCACATGCAGGTGTATATGTACAATTTGTTTTGGAATGAAATATGAAATTACATTTGTATTCCTGATGAATATGCTTTTTAACTAGACTTTTACATATAATTTCAGCTTTGTGCTGTTATAATAAATGTATATACATTTTGCATTCACTATTTTATTAAACCACACTTTTGTAGGACACCACTTCAAAGCAGTAATCTCCCTTGCCTTTGGTGAAAATGCATTGAAGTTTTGTTGTATATATGAAACTTTGAAAGAAAGCAACAGATGTGAATGCAATAAACTAAAATCAGTGCTAAATGGAAATGCTAATGGAGTGCAATTGGAAAAGAAATGAAATGAATTCTGACTGCATTTCAGATGAACAAAAATGCAAATTGAAATTATAACAGAATGCAGATTTGTGAACCTTTCCTGACTGTTGTACAAGACTTGATGTAAAAATGTTTGCCATAACATGGGTTAAGAATTTGAGCTTTAAGGCTTTGAAGTTTTTGAGTGTTTTAGCAGATGTTTTAAAATAGATAACAATGAGTTATTGCTATTCTGTTTCAAATATGGCTGTCTCAGGTATCAAACAGTTTATGCAAGCAATGACATTATTTGTGTCATCTGGTAAGCAGTTTGGATATGAAACAACTGAGAGTATGACTTTTTATAGACAGGGTACCAGTCATCTTTTGTTTTCCTTTTTGGTGTCATGTCCTTTTTAATCTTCATGGACACTTTCTACAGTTTATAAGGTCAAATTATATCTTCTGTGGTCAGTTAATTTGTGTACCTCCATTGCCAATCATTTTTTATTTGATATTTATGGGTATCTCTCTGATATCTATTCCTTGTGATTCAGGATGGTGCTGGGCTACAACTTAGTGAAAAATGTATCTAGTTCTGGCACCTTGGTAGTATTTTTTGAACACATGGTTTCTGTAAGGCAGTCTTTGATATTATGTTTTATATTTTTATAGTAAAGTGTACTTGCTCATTTGTTATGTTCTTTATGTCTGGTACTTTCCATTGGATTCTTAATCTTCTTTTGAAGGCAAATCTTGAAGGTAATTCTTGAAGGCAATTCTCAAATGCAATTCTCAAAGGCAATTCTTGAAGGTAATTCTTGAAGGCAATTCTCAAAGGCAATTCTCAAGGGCAGTTCTTGAAGGCAATTCTCAAAGGCAATTCTTGAAGAAAATTCTGGAAGGCAATTCTTGAAGTCAATTCTTTCAACACTGCATTATCGAGCCCATGATGTATTTGTCTTTTCTATCAAGTTGACTTGAGTTTGCTTGGGATATGCCATTTTGCTAAAACCAACGCTTGTAGAAACAACAGTCCTCAAGAACGAGTTTCAGAATGATAATGACATTAACGATGATGATGATGGTGTTATTGATGATAATGGTGTTATTGATGATGGTGTTATTGATGATGATGGTGTCATTGATGATGATGATGGTGTTATTGATGGTGGTGTCATTGATGATGATGGTTTCATTGATAATGATGATGGTGTTATTGATGATGGTGGTGTCATTGATGATGGTGGTGTCATTGATAATGATGTAGGTGTTATTGATGATGATGGTGATGATAATGCACCAATTTCAATTATTTTGATTATTATTAGGACTATAATACTAAAGCAATGTATGTCAAAATAATATTTGCAGTAAACTAAATGTTATTGTAATGCTACAGCCAAATCTAGAATATCTTATATTCTTTATTGATTTTTCACATGCGTTTGA
The DNA here is from genome assembly GCA_030141615.1 of Unio pictorum. NCBI lineage: Eukaryota > Metazoa > Mollusca > Bivalvia > Unionida > Unionidae > Unio > Unio pictorum. The sequence goes on from JARLTB010000442.1 coordinate 321,628, forward strand.
TGTTATACAGTTTGATGTTATACAGTTATCTCAGATGTAATTTTTTGTTTCTTGAAGCTGAAGCCATGATAGATCTGCGGCAAGGTAAATACGGAAATTTAACAATGTCTGAGGATGTCATTCAGCAGATTGCAGGGGAGAGAAATTTACAGTTGAATTGGGACGGTTATTATTCCCTTCTAAATTCACAAGTTGTTTCCAGTGACCCACAAGAACAAGAGGAGACAACCAAGGTGACTCTATCACTGGAGGTGTTGCAGGAGCTTGGTAGGCAACAGATTGCATATACTGATGACAGCCTGAAGTACATGTACACAAGAAACAGCTCTGGATATGGTAAGCAATATGGGACAATCACTCTTTATGTCATTTTTTTCAGGCAGATGTTTACATGCATATATTTTGAGGGAGCCAAGTCAAGTATATTTCTAAAGAAAATTGAAGGTCATGGACTGTTATGTTTGAAGACATGTCCTTGCATCAATAATGTGCCACATGTCCATCCAACATGTCCCTGCATTTATAATGTGCCATGTGTCCATCCAACATGTTCCTGCATCAATAATGTGCCATGTGTCCATCCGACATGTCCCTGCATCAATAATGTGCCACGTGTCCATCCGACATGTCCCTGCATCAATAATGTGCCAAATGTCCATCCGACATGTCCCTGCATCAATAATGTGCCACGTGTCCATCCGACATGTGCCTGCATCAATAATGTGCCACGTGCCCATCTGACATGTCCTTGCATTAATAATGTGCCACGTGCCCATCCGACATGTCCCTGCATCAGTAATGTGCCACATGCCCATCCGACATGTCCATGCATCAATAATGTGCCACGTGTCCATCTAACTTGTCCTTGCATCAATAATGTGCCACGTGCCCATCCGACATGTCCATGCATCAATAATGTGCCACGTGTCCATCCAACATGTCCTTGCATCAATAATGTGCCACATGCCCATCCGACATGTCCATGCATCAATAATGTGCCATGTGTCTATCTAACATGTCTTGCATCAATAATGTGCCACGTCCCATCCGACATGTCCCTGCATCAATAATGTGCCACATGTCCATCCGACATGTCCCTGCATCAATAATGTGCCACGTGTCCATCCGACATGTCCTTGCATCAATAATGTGCCACGTGTTCTTTGTCAATCCATAAATAGTAGCTTATTGTTCTGATCTGTTTTTGTAGCGGTTGAGTTTCATACTGAGCAAGATCAGTGTATATTGATGACATGATTTTGCATCTGATTGGTTGAATTTTTTTACCACTCTTCATGCCATATTTCAAATCCAGTGTTGATAAACTTGGAATATGTTTTGATTTCTTCTTTATACATGAGGAGTACACCCACATTGTTGCAAATTCAGCTCTTCCAGCATCGTTTTAGGAAGAAAAATGTTAAAAGTTGTTTGCCTGCTTATGTGGAAGTCAAATAAGATCGGTCTTCCCTTGGGTAGAGATACTGGCACTCAATGGTGTTCCAAGGGCTCTAATGACCAGAAAGTGTGGAAATAAAGATATTTTCCATCATAGTTTCTGTAGCAGTTACTCTTTTATGATAAATCCCAGGTGGTGGGAGACTTAAACTCTCCGCTATGCAGTAGAAAATATTTTGTCCCAACAATATTTGGGTATTACAAATCATCTCAAAGGGCCTTCACTACCCCTCTACCATTGTCTCCCATTACTACAGACGTCTCATGAAATGCATTTAGAGCTGACATTCTGCAGCAAGAGTGAAAGATATTGTTTGAAACCTGATCTCACTGGGAATCGACTCCTGACTGCTTAGTGTTCCCAAGGCAATCAACAGGCTTTGACTGGCCATAGATCTATCTCAACGTTTTCGTTTGGGCACCATGGTTCAGAATGGACTGGTTCTTATCGCTGTTCAGGAGGAGAATTCACATTCAGTTTAGACCATCAGTAAGTGTACCCTTCTAATCATCAAGTCTTCCATGAAGTTCCTGAGGTTTTAATTTGGTATTTGGTAACCTGACTGAGGGCCCTTCCATTTGTTCAGAACATGTCCCAGGATTTATATGAGAATTAGGAAATTTCATGTCACATTTCAGAGCCACTTCTATTCCCATGACTTCCAACAACATAGATGACTGTCTGAACAAAAACCATGTGTGTTATAGATGAGAAATCAATTTCACGTTTTGTTCTAATGTGATTGTTGTTGTTGTTGTTATGGGTTTTAGCACCATTTTTTCAGCACAAGATAGGCTATACATGGCGTCCAGTATTAATAGTGGAGGAAAAACCTGGAAAGACCCACAGACCCACAAGAACCTACCGGCAAGCTTTGTCACATATCAACATTGGCCGAATCCGAGACTTGAACCCACGTAGACAGAGGTGAGATGGCAGTGATCCGTAACGGAGAGCGTTTAAGACCACTCGACCACTCAGGGCCCCTGCTCTAATGTGAATTACACATCATAAAGTTCAAATTCAGAATGATTCCATCTCAACACTTTGGTCACCCTTGCTGTAATTAAATTAGGACCAGGTAGAGCCTGCACATCTTTTCCAGTAGTAATTGATGTATGGATGAACTTTGACATTAGTTGTTCATCCCAAGGGGAGATCACTGTCTTAGTGGGGGGGAGGTCAGACAACTGTTAGCACTTTTGCTGCTAAAACAAGCTTTTGGAGGGCTGGATATTTAATGGTTGTACTCCTATTGTATTGTGATGAGGTAAGTATTATTGAAGAACATTTTACTTAAAATGTTGCCATCTCCAAGATTTCATATGAGCTTAACAATGAGCAAGATCAATGCATATTAATGAGTTGACCATGTGTTTGATTTGCTGAACTTGTTACCACAGTGGAGACCATACATCTGATCTGATTTTGATCATGTGTTATACGTGCATGTATTATCAAGAATTTGGATGCGTTCATTAATGTAAACAAAATTCATGTGTATTACAAATCAGATTGTCTGATCCAGGTACCACTCATATTTCTGACCCTGTCTTGATTAAACTTACAATGAAAAGATCTTTAATAAATGAGTGATATCTAAACTTAGTAGTGGTGTGATCATGTATTTGATTCACTGATTTGCTTTTACCACACTAGCATAAATGCAAACCACTATGCTTTTTGCATAATCATTACGCTTTTTTTCACTAAATTAAGTATTTAAGGCCAGTGTGTATACGTGACAAGCTATTACTTTATTGTGTGACAGTATAATGGGATTTAAGGCCAGTGTGTATACACGACAAGCTATTACTTTATTGTGTGACAGTATAATGGGATTTAAGGCCAGTGTGTATACGTGACAAGCTATTACTTTATTGTGTGACAGTATAATGGGATTTAAAGCCAGTGTGTATACGTGACAAGCTATTACTTTATTGTGTGACAGTATAATGGGATTTAAGGCCAGTGTGTATACATGACAAGCTATTACTTTATTGTGTGACAGTATAATGGGATTTAAAGCCAGTGTGTATACGTGACAAGCTATTACTTTATTGTGTGACAGTATAATGGGATTTAAAGCCAGTGTGTATACGTGACAAGCTATTACTTTATTGTGTGACAGTATAATGGGATTTAAGGCCAGTGTGTATACACGACAAGCTATTACTTTATTGTGTGACAGTATAATGGGATTTAAGGCCAGTGTGTATACGTGACAAGCTATTACTTTATTGTGTGACAGTATAATGGGATTTAAGGCCAGTGTGTATACGTGACAAGCTATTACTTTATTGTGTGACAGTATAATGGGATTTAAGGCCAGTGAGTATACACGACAAGCTATTACTTTATTGTGTGACAGTATAATGGGATTTAAGGCCAGTGTGTATACGTGACAAGCTATTACTTTATTGTGTGACAGTATAATGGGATTTAAAGCCAGTGTGTATACGTGACAAGCTATTACTTTATTGTGTGACAGTATAATGGGATTTAAAGCCAGTGTGTATACGTGACAAGCTATTACTTTATTGTGTGACAGTATAATGGGATTTAAAGCCAGTGTGTATACGTGACAAGCTATTACTTTATTGTGTGACAGTATAATGGGATTTAAGGCCAGTGTGTATACGTGACAAGCTATTACTTTATTGTGTGACAGTATAATGGGATTTAAGGCCAGTGTGTATACACGACAAGCTATTACTTTATTGTGTGACAGTATAATGGGATTTAAGGCCAGTGTGTATACGTGACAAGCTATTACTTTATTGTGTGACAGTATAATGGGATTTAAAGCCAGTGTGTATACGTGACAAGCTATTACTTTATTGTGTGACAGTATAATGGGATTTAAGGCCAGTGTGTATACATGACAAGCTATTACTTTATTGTGTGACAGTATAATGGGATTTAAAGCCAGTGTGTATACGTGACAAGCTATTACTTTATTGTGTGACAGTATAATGGGATTTAAAGCCAGTGTGTATACGTGACAAGCTATTACTTTATTGTGTGACAGTATAATGGGATTTAAGGCCAGTGTGTATACGTGACAAGTTATTACTTTATTGTGTGACAGTATAATGGAATTTAAAGCCAGTGTGTATACATGACAAGCTGTTACTTTATTGTGTGACAGTATAATGGGATTTAAAGCCAGTGTGTATACATGACAAGCTGTTACTTTATTGTGTGGCAGTATAATTCGATTTTTAAGGCCAGTGTGTATACATGACAAGCTGTTACTTTATTGTGTGGCAGCATAATTGGATATTTAAGGCCAGTGTGTATACACAGTGGTGTTCGGGGTGCTCTGGGAGGGGTAGTACCTCTGGTGGGTGGCATGTCGTGCTCCTTCGGGAGTAGCCTGCCCATCTTTGGTCCTCACCAGGCGCTCAGCCCTCACCTGTGGCTCCAAGCAGCTGTAGCATGCACAGTGGCCACAACACGGGCAACGGCTCTGACTGGCCGGTTAAACCAGGTGGAGGGTAGCCGACGGGCCTTAAACCCTCAGTGACTTAAGAGCTTGCCTATCCTTGCATGTAAAGCCAGATTCGGCAGAGTGGGCGGAAGAGATCAACTGGGTGATCCAACGGCCACAAAGGCGAATCTGCAAACGCTTTGTGGAGAGCATAGGGTATGACAAGGCACGGAAGACGTCATAGCCATCCAATGCAGCCGAAGTAGTCCCCAGCCGTGACGAATCTTCGTACCACTGAGTTCTAACTACCAAGGCCGAGAGAGTGAGACTGTCTCTGTGCAAAGGCTGTTTCACTTTAATCTCCTTCATGCACAGGTTAAGTTGTGCACCTATCATTCATCCTTATCATCACACTCATTGTTTCTTACCTACACCTACCAAAGTCCTACGGCGATGGGCGACTGGCGACACAACAGGTGGAGATGACCACTGGGAGTTGTAGTCAGAGACCTGCACGTAGGCGGCCCTTGGACAAGTGGTCGCTCTGCTCTGTACCCAAGGCAGCAAAACAGTTCGGCAGCATCTAGGGGTGACTGAGCAGACCTTTTTAGGACGGCGCTGCTCACCCTGAATAGGGAGAGGCCTAGAAAAGGTGGCCTAAAAAAAGCTTGCCTTGTAAAAATCTGGTCAGCATACCGCGGCTGGCAAGATCATCCATATCTGCGGTCGAAATAATCAAAGAAAAAAACTTATTATTGGAGCATGGAACATCCGTACTCTCATGGACAAAGAAAACGTATCAAGACCCCACAGGAGAACAGCTCTAGTTTCTAAGGAGCTAGCACGCTACAATATTGACATCGCAGCCTTGAGTGAAACCAGGTTCGCAGAAGAGGGTTCTCATACTGAGCTAGCCAGCGGCTACACATTCTTCTGGAAAGGAAAAGCCCAAAATGAGGACAGGATCCATGGAGTCGGCCTGGCTATCAAATCAAGTCTTCTGAAGCAGCTCCCGGAAATGCCGGTCGGTATCAATGAGAGGCTAATGAAATTGAGAATACCTATAAGCCACAAACGGCACGCAACAATCATCAGTGCATATGCCCCTACCCTATCGAGTCCAGCAGAAACCATCGAGCAGTTCTATACGGACCTCAGCTCTGTACTTAGCTCAATTCCAGCTGACGACAAGATCATACTACTGGGGGACTTCAATGCCCGTGTTGGCTGCGACTATGTTCGATGGAAAGGTGTGCTTGGCAAGCACGGTGTCGGCAGAATGAATAGCAATGGCCTGCTCCTACTCAGCAAATGCACAGAATTTAACCTCCTAATCACAAACTCAATGTTCAGAATGGCGGACAAACACAAGAACACCTGGATGCACCCCAGATCTCGCCAATGGCACTTAATTGACTATGTAATAGTACGCCAGCGTGATGCCAAGGATGTCCAAATCACCAAGGCCATGCGAGGAGCAGAATGCTGGACAGACCACAGACTTGTCAGAACTACCCTACAGCTGCACATTGCCCCTCACCACCTAAGACGTCCTAAGCTTGTGCGCACAGCCCTCAACGTTGTCAAACTGCAGCAGCCTTCCACCCAGCTCGATTTCCAGAAGAGACTAGATGACATGCTGTCAACAAACGGACCGTTATGTGGAAACGCCTCTGAAAAATGGAACAAGCTCAGGGACATAATAAGAGAAACAGCTATGGCAACCATGGGTCCAAAGAAGCGAATACATCAAGACTGGTTTGATGAGAACAACGCTGCCATTGAAGATCTGCTTGCCAGAAAAAATAAAGCTTTTATGGACTGGCAGAATGACACAAACTCCATCCCCAAAAAAGATCACTTCAAATCCTATCAGGCTGAGGCTCAGAGAGAAATCCGCAAGATGCATGACCAATGGTGGGAAAAGAAAGCTGAGGAAGTGCAAAGCTATGCCGACACTAACAACTCCAAAGAGTTCTACAACGCCATCAAGTCAATTTTCAGCCACACAAAGTCAAGCTCTACGCCCTTACTTGCTGCAGATGGCAGTACACTAATAAAAGACAAGAATGGCATTAAGGTAAGATGGAAAGAGCACTTTAATCAGCTCCTAAACCTGCCCTCATCAGTCAGCCAATCTGTTCTTGACCAAATACCCCAACAGCCAATGCTCAACCAACTGGATATTCCGCCAAAGATGGAGGAATTGAGAAGGGCCATTAAACAAACAAACTGTGGCAAGGCACCTGGAAAGGATGGTATCCCAGCGGAGGTGTACAAGACTCTCAGTAAGCAGTCTCTGGAGGCATTCTATGACGTGCTAATCAGCATCTGGACGGAAGAAGAGATGCCAGACGACCTCCGTGATGCATCAATTGTGACCCTCTATAAAAACAAAGGCACACGTATGGACTGCAGTAACTACAGAGGCATCTCCCTGCTTTCCGTTGCTGGAAAAATACTTGCTTGCATCTTGCTCAACAGGCTTATTGCAGCAGTGTCAGAAAATAACCTCCCCGAGTCTCAGTGTGGTTTTCGCCCAGACCGCAGCACCGTTGACATGATCTTCGCAGTGAGACAAGTCCAAGAGAAGTGCCTTGAGCACAACATGAATCTATATGCTGTCTTCATGGATCTGACAAAGGCTTTCGATACAGTCAACAGAGATGCACTGTGGGTAGTACTCAAGAAACTTGGTTGTCCTCAAAAGTTTACCAACCTCATCCGGCTCCTCCACATTGACATGAATGGAGAGATTCTCTCAGATGGTGAACCCTCAGAGAAATTCCCCATATCTAATGGTGTCAAACAGGGTTGTGTACTCGCTCCAGTACTCTTCAACCTCTTCTTCACACAGGTACTACTCCATGCCATACGGGACATTGACACTGGCATCTACATTAGGTATCGCCTGGATGGATCAGTGTTTGATCTCCGTCGCCTAGCTGCAAAAACCAAGACACTAGAAAGACTCATCATTGATGCACTCTTTGCAGATGACTGCGCCCTCATGGTCCATGAAGAGACTCACCTACAAGCAATCGTGGTCAGATTCTCTGAAGCCTCCAACCTATTTGGACTCACAATTAGTCTAGGAAAGACAGAAGTCATCTTCCAGCCCGCCCCAAACACTGTCCATTCGCAACCCTGTATCACCATTGGCGACACGCAGCTGAAGAATGTGGACAGTTTCAAATACCTTGGCAGCACAATATCTAGTGATGGCTCTCTGGACAAAGACATCACTGCGAGGACCCAAAAAGCCAGTCAAGCACTAGGACGACTCCGAACCAAGGTCTTGCAGCACAAGGACATACGTCTGTCAACAAAGCTGAAGGTGTACAATGCAGTTGTCCTCACGTCTCTATTATATGGCTGTGAAACGTGGACACTCTACAGAAGGCACATCAGACAGTTAGAACAATTCCACCAGCGCTCCCTGAGATCCATCATGCGGATCAAGTGGCAGGACCGAATCACCAACCTGGAAGTCCTTGATAGAGCCAACACAACAAGCATCGAAGCCAAAATAATCCAGGCCCAGCTTCGATGGACTGGCCATGTCATCCGCATGGATCAAAGCAGAATCACAAAGCAGTTGTTCTATGGCGAGCTATTCCTGGGGAACCGAAACCAAGGCCGCCCTCACAAGAGGTACAAAGACAACCTCAAGACAAACATCAAGTGGGCAGACCTTCATCCATGCCAGCTCGAGCTCGCTGCCTCAGACAGAAAGCATTGGCAAGCCCTGACCAGAAAAGCCTGTTCCTCCTTTGAGGCTGACCGTCGCCAGCGTCTTGCTGCAACCCGTGAGAGACGCCACAGAAATGTATCCCAGATACCAACAACCACCGGTGTCCCATGCCCCACCTGCAATCGCATGTGTGTATCGGAATTTGGACTCCGGAGTCACATGCGCGTCCATCGTTGAAGGAAAGTGCACAACTTGTCTTCCTCGACTCGAGAGACTACCAAGACTGTATACATGACAAGCTGTTACTTTATTGTTGGGCAGTATAATTCGATTTTTAAGGCCAGTGTGTATACATGACAAGCTGTTACTTTATTGTTGGGCAGTATAATTCAATTTTTAAAGCCAGTGTGTATACATGACAAGCTGTTACGTTATTGTTGGGCAGTATAATTGGATTTTTAAGGCCAGTGTGTATACATGACAAGCTGTTACTTTGGCAGAATAATTGGATTTTTAAGGCCAGTGTGTATACATGACAAGCTGTTACTTTATTGTTGGGCAGTATAATTCGATTTTTAAGGCCAGTGTGTATACATGACAAGCTGTTACTTTATTGTGTGGCAGCATAATTGGATTTAAGGCCAGTGTGTGTACATGACAAGCTGTTACTTTATTGTGGGGCAGTATAATTGGATTTTTAAGGTCAGTGTGTATACATGACAAGCTGTTACTTTATTGTTGTAATCTAGATAGCTTAGGCCAAAGGCAGGATGTTATTTTGAGGTATTATAACTAAATCAGCAATCAGATGTGGTCATGTTGATCCTTATCTTTGATTGTAAAAATCAGCTGACCTTTGGCATTGTTGAGATTGGCAAAATGCTTGTTTGTAGTATTTTCTTTTTTTTGATTGTCGTGTGTTATTTCATTTGTGTTGTTCCAGGTGTTTGATGTTAAGTTGAATGAATAATAATTCAGCTGTGCACATACTTTAGTGTAATGAAATAGCGGTTAAACAAATTAAGTGGCACCTATCAAAGTTAAAAGTGTTAAAAAATAAATAAATCAACACTCAATACCAATAAACAGAGACTGTATAAATCAACACTCAATACCGATAAACAGAGACTGTATAAATCAACACTCAATACCGATAAACAGAAACTGTATAAATCAACACTCAATACCGATAAACAGAAACTGTAAAAATCAACACTCAATACCGGTAAACAGAAACTGTATAAATCAACACTCAATACCGATAAACAGAAACTTTATAAATCAACACTCAATACCGATAAACATAAACTGTATAAATCAACACTCAATACCGGTAAACAGAAACTGTATAAATCAACACTCAATACCGATAAACAGAAACTGTATAAATCAACACTCAATACCGATAAACAGAAACTGTATAAATCAACACTCAATACCGATAAACAGAAACTTTATAAATCAACACTCAATACCGATAAACAGAAACTGTATAAATCAACACTCAATACCGATAAACAGAACACTCAATACCGATAAACAGAAACTGTATAAATCAACACTCAATACCGATACAAACATAAATACTGTTTATCTATTGAGTAAGAAGGACATTGTTAGAAGAATTAGACAATGGCTGACCTCGGGACCTGGAGAAGATTATTGCATGAAATGTTTCATCATCCAAATAATCATACAAGTCAAGTTAGTATGATTTTGTTTCTAATTTTGGGCATATGGAAATTGGATTCAGGATCATGGAGTTTGAGTTGGGGCTTGATATATGTACATATATTACATACTGTGTACTGATATGCATGCATATATTACATACTGTGTACTGATATACATGCAGATATTACATACTGTGTACTGATGATATACATGCATACATTACATGCTGTGTACTGATATACATGCAGATATTACATACTGTGTACTGATATACATGCATTCATTACATACTGTGTACTGATATATGTGCATACTTTACATCCTGTGTACTGATATACATGCATATATTACATACTGTGTACTGATATACATGCAGATATTACATCCTGTGTACTGATATGCATGCAGACATTACATACTGTGTACTGATATACATGCAGATATTACATACTGTGTACTGATATACATGCATACATTACATCCTGTGTACTGATATACATGCATACTTTACATCCTGTGTACAATATTACATACTGTGTACTGATATACATGCATCAGTTAGATGCTGTGACCTTGTTTAAAAATGAAGGAATATAGAAAATGTGTTAGCTAAAGTCAATGAAAACTGAACAAGGATTAATGCAACTAATGGTTCATTTGATTTCATATTAAAAAGAATCAAACATTTTTAGCATGAAAAAAATAAGTTAAAAAATTAAATATTTCGTCAGAATTTGGTTCCTACCCACCCTGCCAGACAGTGTTCCTTGTGTCAGAGAAGGGCCAATCTGTGGAGACTGTGACAGCAGGAGCCACATGTGGTGTGGTTCTGGATAAAACACCCTTCTATGCTGAGGGGGGAGGCCAGGTCCCTGATACAGGCTTTATTATCACTGAGGTAGGCATTGATAAAAGAGACAGCATATCACTTAAGACAGGATTTCTTTTGAAATTGAGCTGGGATATCATAATCATACTAAGGGTCTGGAGAAAACGTTTTGTGGCAGATGTCAATGTCATATCTATGGAATGGCAATTTAGCATAATTTATCATTCTTTAATTTCATTGCTCTGCAGCTCTCTATCTTTGCTACAATATGCACTCATACAGAACCTCATTTCTTAGCTGAATAAAATTATGTTCTCGCTACATTTTCTGAATTTATTATATTTGTCAGATTCACAATTTCTTTGCTTTTGTAACAAGTACCTAAGTAATGAACTTATTTTCCTGCTCCATAAATGATCTCTTATATTCGGGTTTCTTACCAATCAGAATGGATTTATAAGTAGGTAAACAAATTTTGGATTTTCTAAAGGTAATCACTTATAGTATCATTCTAACACTTACTTGGAATTTTGATATGCCAGTTGTCATCTTTTCAGATGAAATTGCCTTGTTATCCAGTGAAATAAAACATTATTTATTATCCAGTCTAGAAAATAAAATAACATTGCAGTTATATGCTTTGTGGCCAGGTTATTTAGGAGCAGCCTAGGTATGTAATAATAGTGGCAAGTGGGCTTCCAGGTATGAAATAATAGTGGCAAGTGGGCTTCCAGGTATGAAATAATAGTGGCAACTGGGCTTCCAGGTATGTAATAATATTGGCAAGTGGGCTTCCAGGTATGAAATAATAGTGGCAAGTGGGCTTCCAGGTATGAAATAATAGTGGCAACTGGGCTTCCAGGTATGAAATAATAGTGGCAACTGGGCTTCCAGGTATGAAATAATAGTGGCAAGTGGGCTTCCAGGTATGAAATAATAGTGGCAACTGGGCTTCCAGGTATGTAATAATATTGGCAAGTGGGCTTCCAGGTATGTAATAATAGTGGCAAGTGGGCTTCCAAGGTCAAAGTGTATTGTTTATTGGCCATGGATTAACTCATGAATAATGGATTTGTTTCACACCTTTGTCATCCCATATTTGATCACAAGTAATTCCTGCATATGCACCGAGTTCTGTAGTTTCCTTCAAATTATACACATCAAGGTCTAAACAATAAAAAACTGTCTTTATGTAGATTTTACGTTAAAGTTTTTCAAAAGTCAATAATTTATAAAACTGTTTGTCAGTGAGATGGTGTTTTACAGAGCCTTTTTGTCCATTTTTATCATTCTGTGAGCACTGAAACCTGTTTGAGCAAATACATGAAACTTGTGAAATTTGTCTTGATACAGAGGGCATTGTTGTTCAAATATAACACTTAATAAGATCTGGTATATTCCATAACTTTGTTATTATCCATCTGTTGTCTATGAATTGTAAAATTTTCTTTTCACTGTAATTGCTTCCTCCCAGCTTTAAAAAGCAAACATTGTTTAGGTTTCATGTTGTACATGTATCAGTTTGTACATTCTTTCACTGAGACTTCCAGTTCACTTAACGTTCCTTCAATACACCTACTGAGACCTAAGTTGAATCTTTTGATAAAACATTTGTGGAATGCTTTCCTTTGTAGAGTGGAAGACTAGAAGTTTCAGATGTTCAGAAATACAAGGCTTATGTTCTCCACATCGGAACAATGATGGATGGCAAGATAAAGAAAAACCAGGAGGTTAAAACACATATTGATAAGGTAGGGTTTAAAACTTCTTAGTAATTAATGTAATTTTGCAATATTGATGGATCCAGGTATTACCATTTGAAGTATGGAGAAAACCACATGCGATGTTTCCTTAATTACTAAATATTTGTTATGCTAGTTTCCTGATCAAGAAAAGCCTACTTTCAACCCAGGTAAGACTTTTTTATCATGTTGTAGTCACCCACAGATGTAATTTAGAATTTTGTATTATTTTTATAGGTACTTGTGGAGTAATTAGAGTACCCTGGCATATCTTTTTAAAAACAATGCTTTCCCTGGGTAACATGCATGTTTAAATGAAACAAATCTAAGACACATTTTTCACCAAGTTTCCTTTCTTCAAAAGGAAGACTTATTCTTGATATTTTGAAAAAATTAAAGAACAGAAATAAGATGTTACATAAGATAATTTGGATAGCCATCTTAATTTTAAATATTGACAAAAAATATATATATATTTTAATTAGGTGCTTTCCTCCATTGTTATAGGTGTTGACAAGCATATTCACTTTGGGTAATATAATGTAGCATTTGGGTGTATGAAAGTCAGTTAAAACTGGAGAATTGTTGACATAAGTTCAATCAAATCTTTACATATTTATCACTCAAGACAGGTATCTATGATATTCAGGTAAGAGTTATTAGATATTTGGACTAATGGATCTGTAGCTAGATTGATTGATGAAATTGAAAATGATTATTTCTTTAACAATATTACCTGATACAATACATTGCCTTAAAAAGATGTTAACCAATCTGTCTGGTTGTTTTAAGAAAATAAGTGCTATTGAGTCATATAATCTCCAAGACAGAAGTCAGACAGGAGTGTGGGGCCCCGAGTGGCCGAGTGGTCTAAAGCGCTCTCCATTACGGATCACTGCCATCTCACCTCTGTCTGCGTGGGTTCGAATCTCGGATTCGGCCAGTGTGGGTATGTGAGAAAGCTTGCCAGTAGCTTCTCATGGGTTGCTGGTTCTTTCTGGGTTTTTCCCGGGTTCTTCCTCCACCATTAATACTGGCTGCCATGTATAGGCTATCGTGTGCTGGAAAATGGTGTCAAACCCTACAACAACAACAACAGACAGGAGTGATCTTCCCTTGGATGGAGGGATTGGCACTGAATCCTGAATCCTGTAATTTGTCAGTTTTCACTTTTACCTATTCTTTATGCTGATTCAAGAGTTATGACTTACCTTTCATTTTGTGACTATTCACTAGTTGGAGTGATCCTCTGTAGTTTCATGTTCTGCATGTAATAGATAATATATTCCAATCAGTCTCCTCAGCACTTTCCAGCTTCATAGCTTTGTCCCAATATCCTTGAGATCATGGTGAGTGATGCATCACTGCTAAGGTCCATGCTGCCAGAAGACCTTTCCAAAGCCACCCTCAGATTTCAACATGTGTCTTTGTCATCTTATGTGGATTCCATAATCACATGGGAGGTCAGAAATAGGCTGTTAAAAGAGGCAAACATTAAGCAGGCCCATTGAGTAAGAGCTTAGTCCTTGTTTCCCGAAAAGAGACCAGAGAAATAGGAAATGCCATTTTAAGACATGCTAGGCAAGAAAAACCTGCTCCAATCCTTACTTCTCACAGATGTCCTAGTGTCCCAGAGCAACTAACAAGACACAGGGAGGGATGGACTGGTTTTGGCTTTTTTCCTGTGCAGCCTTCCCACAAAAATTATTAGTAGTTTCATTCTTGACAAATCCAAATTCAGGTCTACAATATCCAGGCAAATCCAAATTCAGGTCTACAGTATCATGTTTCCTTTTCAAAATACACCAATCTGACTTGTCAGTGGGAGACCACTCTTGTTGGACAATGTATTGGCAAGCAGACAACTTTTGTTGTACCTTTATTTCTAAATTAAGCCAAGAGAGGAGTTTAAAATAATTTTAGCATGGAAGGGTTGCATTAGCTTTCCTAACAAATTATGATCAGGTATGTAACATATTGTACTCCAAAATATGGTTGTATCAGAAACAAGGCAGGCAATTATTTATACAAAATGGCTTTGTAAATCTGGTCAGTCAAATATAATAGAAAAATGAAGGATTACTTTAGGAAGATGGTACACGCTTTGTATTTTTGTATGACAGAGGAAAATTGGGGAGGACTTAGAGATGATTTTAAATATACTTTTATTATAAAGGGTTTCTCTCTATATTTTTTTTGCATAACAAAAACAATTGGGGAGGATTTTTATATACTTTTATTTTCTCATTATTAGGCAGATGTCTTGCTACATGTATGCAAAGTTAAAAACATATGAATTTTCTTTCCCAGGAGAGACGAATGAGCTGCATGAGAAACCACACAGCCACTCACATACTCAATGCTGCATTACGACAAATCATAAAAGAGGATGTTCAACAATTGGGATCTTATGTAGGCCCTGATAAATTCACTTTTGATTTCTCTTGTCTGGTAAGTATTTCTAAAGCTTTGTTTTAGAATTTATACAAGCGTTAGCTGAGATACATTCACAGTGTCATTATTGGTGTCCTGTTGATTTATTGATGCATCTACATTTTTCTGAGGCATTAATATTAAGGACAATTTATTACCCATCATATGTTTGTGTTACATGGAAAATAAGCATGTTGAAAAATGTATAAATAAATAATATTGCCCATCATATGTTTGTGTTACATGGAAAAAAAGCATGTTGAAAAATTTATAAATAAGTAATATTGCCCATCATATGTTTGTGTTACATGGAAAATAAGCATGTTGAAAAATTTATAAATAATATTGCCCATCATATGTTTGTGTTACATAGAAAATAAGCATGTTGAAAAGTTTTTAAATAAATAATATTGCCCATCATATGTTTGCATTACATAGAAAATAAGCACGTTGAAACATTTATAAATAAATAATAATAATTTGGAACAGAAACTTTTGTTCCCATCATCAGTTACAGCTGTTGCTTTTTTGTTACAAAAGTTTTTTTTAAACTGAGAAACAATTTGTTTCTACAGAATCTGCATTTTATTTGCAATTCATTTGAATTGCATTTAGAATCACTCATGTGTTTCGTTTGAATTCCATTCATAGAGAAGCCCATGGATATCTTAATAGGTAATGAATAGCTGATCAGTGTTAATCCAATAATAAAACTTTGATGGGTTTCCCATGAACCAGAATAATGCAAATTACAGCACTATCTTGCTTTCATATCATTCTTTATTTCTTGAAAAAAAAAGTTTTCCCTTTACAACTAAAGTAAATAGGACAAGTTTTAAATAGGTATTCAGCTGTTTTGTTTTCAGTCACTACGACTGTCCATTGCGGCCTGGTCAGTAACACGCTAATGCACAGTATTAGTGTTTCGCATTTCTTATACAATGAACAATTTGGTTTGGTCTGTGCACAGAGGTGTCCTTTAGTTCCAAGTTTAGTACAAGGTTCTTGCAATTGCTAAACATTTTAATTGTCTAATGAAAGCATTTACTTTTCGTCTTTTACGCTGTCTTAAGATTTAAATTGTCTTATCAGTTGATTGGTCATTTCTGGCTCCTGAAGATTACTTAAAACTAATTGTGATTGGTCATTTATCCATTCTGGCACATAAGATTACTTAAAACTAATTTTGATTGGTCATAAATCCATTCTGGCACATAAGATTATTTAAAACTAATTTTGATTGGTCATAAATCCATTCTGGCACATAAGATTACTTAAAACTAATTTTGATTGGTCATAAATCCATTCTGACACATAAGATTACTTAAAACTAATTTTGATTGGTCATAAATCCATTCTGGCACATAAGATTACTTAAAACTAATTGTGATTGGTCATAAATACATTCTGGCACATAAAGATTTACTTAAAACTAATTTTCAGGAAGTATTAAACAACTAAGAAACATGTAATGAATATACCACTGGTCATCATATTGTGACAGTTGCTAAAGATATTTAGTGAAACCAATTTAGAATTATAGTTAAAGTTTGACAAGTCAAACATCAATGTTTGCTCATGTGTATTTGTCATCACTTAGCAGGTTATATGGATATAGTTTTAAATCTTTACTAAATTGAGCATTTGCAAGGAATGCAGTTTTTTCTGACAGTCATTAGACTATATTAGTGCATTCATTTAGAGGACTTCTTTTCATGTCCATAAAGACTGTGTTTTCTATCTCTTGTTGCTGTTGTTGTTATAGGATTTAATGCCATTTTTCAGCACAAGATAGGCTATACATTGCACCCAATACAACTGGTGGAGGAACCTTGGAAAACACTTTGAAGAACTACCAACCCACGAAAAGAGTGCACTTGAATGTTCTATAGACATGGATCATCCATAAAATTAGGTTATCTTTATCTGAAGAGTTCTTTTGAATATTCATTAGATATGGATCATGAATATTCATTAGATATGGATCATGAATATTCATTAGATATGGATATTCAGTATAGTTTTTTTCTTTGAATATATCTCTTAATAGACTGAAAACTTCAGAGCGTTCTTTTCATCAATTTACAGAGAAATTTGAGCAAGTCTGATATAGAAGAGTTGGATGTGCTGGTGAAGAATACAATATCAGCCGGTCAGAATGTTGAAAGAAGGACAGTACCTTTACAAGAAGCTCTGAAAACTGATGGGATTGTCTGTCTTGCTGATGAGGTACTTTAGTTTTGTTTTTATCATTTACTTTAGTTTTGTTTTTATCACTTACTTTAGTTTTGTTTTTATCACTTACTTTAGTTTTGTTTTTATTGTTCTCATTATTTTGTTATTGAGACCTGGGGTAGTTCAGTTGTTATCCCAAAAACATGAATATTCATTAAGACCTGTCTTGAAAGACCACTGCACTGAAAGAAAACCTGTTTTGAGAGACCCATTCTCAGAGTACAGATTAGTTGATCATATAGCATTAAACATGTAATGCGAGACCACCTGTCTTGAGAGACCAGACATTTTAGGCAGAAGGAGTAGTCTTTTGAGACATGTTCTGTTGTATATTCATTACTGTAAAATAACAAATATTCATGGTAATTGTATTTGTATTTGTAAAAGATGTCATGAAATTAAAGCCATCTCAGAAACAAGTTCAATAGTCTTAATGAGTGGAAAGTAAATATTTACATTATATGCCATCACAAAATTTTAACCCCATGACTTGCTCCCAAATTACACAGTTGTATTCATTGGATATTTATTTACAGCAACTGGAAGGTGAACTAATTAAAATTCATGCTTATGCATAGATGTATCAAGAACTGAGGTTTTTCTGAGTTAACAAATTTACTTTTGTATGCAGCAGGGAGAGATTTGCTTTGACTTTTTATGATTCTACCGTTAATTGATATTTGTTGCTATGAGATTGAAATGTGTCTAAGTTCAACCAGTTTAATTCATAAATAAAATAAAACATTCATTATCATATCTTTCAGGTGTATCCAGAAGAAGTGAATGTAATTACCATTGGGAAGACACCCAGAAGTTGTTACTCTTCTGAACTGTGTGGAGGAACGTAAGCAAACTATATCTATCTTGATTAATTTCCACCCGAATACCTCAGATCATTCTCAAACATTGACACCTGATAAATCTTCAAAATTTACGAGATCATGCTTCAGGAAGTTTCTGTGGCTACATACTGTAGACCTGATAATTGCAAGGACTGGTGGGTAGGTTACATACTGTAGACCTGACAATTGCAAGGACTGGTGGGTAGGTTACATACTGTTGACCTGACAATTGCAAGGACTGGTGGGTAGGTTACATACTGTAGACCTGACAATTGCAAGGACTGGTGGGTAGGTTACATACTGTAGACCTGACAATTGCAAGGACTGGTGGGTAGGTTACATACTGTAGACCTGACAATTGCAAGGAATTGTGGGTAGGTTACATACTGTAGACCTGACAATTGCAAGGAATTGTGGGTAGGTTACATACTGTAGACCTGACAATTGCAAGGAATTGTGGGTAGGTTGCCAAGGTAACTTTGGACATGACCACAGATTCAGGTACAGACAAAGAAAAGTACCATCTAGTGTACTGACATATGCCTGATACCAAATAGTTATGAAATTTAGTGACAGAGTTTGCTATCAATCAGATGCTTGTATGTGTAACCAAAAATGTCTCCTAATGTGCCAAATTTGTGCCATTCAACACATGTTGGAAAAACAGTTGATTTTAGAGTGAAAACAAAACTTGCTATGTGGTCAAACTCAGCTGGACATTTTTAAAACAACAGTTGATTTTAGAGTGAAAACAAAACTTGCTGTGGTCAGCTAGACATTAAGTAAAATCCATTGTATCAGCTGAGTCTGGCTTAGAATGGACCAATTTAGAATGCACATAACAGAAATGATACCGGATACTGCAACAAAAAATTCATTAGTAATTTTGAGCTACCGTATTTTCCGGCGTATAAGTCGAGACTTTTTGACTTGAAAGTTCGGTCTTCGTCTTATACTCCGAATCGACTTATATATGGATTTTGTCATTGAAATTACATCGACTTATTTATGGATTACATATCTGGTATGCTATTGATATTGCTCTATAATCGGCATAATCGAAAACAGGTCGCATAGAAGTACCAATTCATGTTACATTACTATGTCAATAAATTGTCATAAAATAATATGACTGCATTTATATTTGTAAGTTTTGACATTTTTTATTTTGCATTCTGCGTGTTTTTTCTTATTTCTCAAACATAAAATAAAAGAAAACAATTACCGATAAAAACTTCACCGGGCCGCATAGCACACTTACGGTCTATACTCTATAGTGTACTGTACTAATTCAAAGCATATTGTTTGTTGCTAAAAAAAAAAGATATGAAATAACTGGTCCATTAATATTTGATTTTCCAGTATAATGTTGGACACACGTGAGCAATTACCGGCATAGCTTTTTTTTTTATTGATCCAATTGATCCTACAAAGGGATGTAATCCATATTAACTCGAGCGTTCTATGATTATTTATAAAATAATGTAGATCATGCATTCTACTGAATCCCCCAAATCATATGTTTCTAATTGTATTTGACAAAGTTTCTCAAATAAATTACCGTAGGTTTAAACTACACTAAAATCAGATATATAGATGGACTACCAGTACTCATAGATCATCAGTGATCCATGATTTTTAGTTTCGCAATCCAGTTTAAAGCAAATTGTAATGTCAACACTTCACCTATATTTATTCTTAACCAGCTGACGTTTCGGTGTCTCTTTTTGATTATACCGGTTGTTGATAAATTGGTATTTGGTTTCCAACAACAATCAAAGCCAGTTGCTGCAATTGTTTCGACCTTGATATTGGCTTTAGCTACCGATACTAGTTACCATATTGCCGGTACCCCATTGTTCTTTATCATTAATCAGCATCAATTACGCTACTCGTGTTTAATATCAATGGGAGTAAGTACAACAGGAAATGTTTCCCACTCCCTTCTCTAGATGTAAATAATGAATTTAGCCATGGGCATTGTTTTCATTGCTTTAGTACAGTGACATAATTCAGTGGTTAAAATACTGCCAGTTCTGCCTGCTGTATTTATTAGAGTACATCAAAAGAACATGATGCAAAAAGCTGGGCTAGCTGGGCGGCAAGTTCAAAGGACTTTGACTAGCAGCTTGGGTGGGAAAAAGTGCTGAAATTTACAATGCCTGAATTCAGAGACAGAAAGATCCTGAGACGTAAATGTAGTTATTATAAGAATACACTTTAACTTCCATTATTTAATCTATGGACAAGTATTATTTCATCATTCGTTACGTACACCCGTTACGTAATTTTTGTTATTTTCTTTTCATTGAATTCAGTCACATAATGATCTGTGACAAAATTATTGAATATTTTACATCCGTGTGTGGATATTTTCGATGGAAATATTTGTATTATGGATTCAATGGATGTAACAAAATTCGCTGGTGAGTACACGGTGTTGATACTCTTTTCATGCAATATGTATTATAAAATTGTACATTTGTGTAAATTTGATACTGCATTTCACTGATATGTTAAAGTATAATCAAAAGTATTTTTATTTATTTTTGGTTTGCAACTTTTGTTTTCTGTCTCCTCATTTTCTTCACATTTCTGATTTCCTTATGAACTGCCATATTTCCCTATTGTTAGCCTCACTGAGTTTATCTCATCTGTTGAGTCTTGCACTGGTTTCAACTGGAAGGAATGATCATAGCTCTTGTTGCAATGGATATTGCCGGTAATATGGAATATCATATGACGATACCATCAATATTCATGCAACCGGAAGTTACTACCGGTAGTATAAAATACAAAGCCAAGTTATTGACCTGGCCTCGTCTTATACTCCGAATCGACTTATATATGAACGAAAGATGGAAAATTTACAAAATTGGTCAATTCGACTTATACTCCGCATCGACCTATAGGCCGGAAAATACGGTAGATGAAAATTTGTAACATTAGTACTGTCTTATCCAGATTCCTAATATTTCAATTTTTTTTAAATTTTGTGCTGTTTGTATGTTGAGTTCTGCCTATTTATACAGTAAACTACATATTCAAGCCAGGAAATTATAAAACACTTTGAGTTTGAGATTACATTTTGACCAATCAGAAATGATGTTATTTTTTAAAGGTCTTATCTGATTGACTTGCCAATAAGTTTTGTAACTTCAACTATATTTGTTGTGTGTTGGGGTTTAGATGGAGAAATAAAGATTATTTAGTGAAAACGTTTGCAGCCTTAGATGGGGACCACTAACATGTGGGAACAGGGATTGAACCCAGCACAACAGATGTGCAAAGCAAATACGTTTCCACTCTGCTATCCAGGCCTTCATGGTGGCTGTAAAGAGATAGTGGCAATTATGTATTACTAGATTAAAACTATTCTTTACAGAGCTATCTCTTCCTATGATGTCACATTCTGATAAAGACATTGTCAGTGATGGTGATTGTTTGTTGTTCTTAATATTGTTACTGCTGTCTTTTATTATTATTATTATTATTATTATTATTATTATTATTATTATTATTATTATTTTGCAGCCATGTATTGAACACTGGGGATCTGGTGGAATTCTGTATCAGCAAAGTGAGTGGAGTGGCACAGGGCACCAAGAGGGTCATTGGTCACACTGGACAGCATGCCACACAGGTAATAGTGTAAAAGGTTTGTCTGGGTTTTATGTGCCTATATCAATCATGTAGTAATCTGTTTCCTGACCATACCTCATGTCCACTCCTAAAAAAAAGTAGAAATGAGTAGTACTGACTTTAATGAAAGACATGTCAAGATTGAAAATGTAGTCAGTCATTATTTGGATAATTGTTAGACATAACAGTTTCTTTATTGTATGTGTAGATATTATATGAAACTATCCTGATGCTGTGTAGATATTATATGAAACTATCCTGATGCTGTGTAGATATTATATGAAACTATCCTGATGCTGTGTAGATATTATATGAAACTATCCTGATGCTGTGTAGATATTATATGAAACTATCCTGATGCTGTGTAGATATTATATGAAACTATTCTGATGCTGTGTAGATAAATTATATGAAACTATCCTGATGCTGTGTAGATATTATATGAAACTATCCTGATGCTGTGTAGATATTATATGAAACTATTCTGATGCTGTGTAGATAAATTATATGAAACTATCCTGATGCTGTGTAGATATTATATGAAACTATCCTGATGCTGTGTAGATATATGAAACTATCCTGATGCTGTGTAGATATATGAAAATATCCTGACGCTGTGTATTTATATTATATAAACTATCCTGATGCTGTGTAGATATATGAAACTATTATGATGCTGTGTAGTCATAGAGTACATAATTAAAAAGACTATATATATGCATGTTAAGGTTTCTCTCAATCAGAAAATGAGGATAAATCTTTTTGCGGCTTTAGATAACTTTTTTATTTCGTAGATTTTAGACAAAAAATGCAAAATCTCAGATTCAGACCTTCTAGAAAGAGGAAGAATTCTGCAATGATATAAACAATGGCCCAACTTGATTCGATAACCCGTTCTAGCCCGGATTGTACGCACCGCCCGTTCCGTACTTGATTCATAGTAAGTAGATACCCCCGTGCGACCGTTTGTCACCCGTGCTAAACACTCCGGCCTATTTTAAACCAAGATGGCGACAGCAGAAGAAGACACGTGACATACACATTGCTATCTCCGCCATTTTCGCCGTATTTTTCTTCCTTGATTGGATCACCCGGTCAATACGCCGAATCACGTGATAGCATCATCACGGTCCTCCGGTCGGGCGATAGAATCAAGTTGGGCCAGTGGAATAATCCCATTCGAATTGCCTCCCCTTTTCACTGGTAGGTGGCTACACATATAATGAAAATCATCCAATTTAAGCTTTTGTTGCAGTACAAGTAAGACCATACCACATTGACCCACAGTATCCATCAATTAATTGATCTAAAAAAAATTGATATAGTATTTTTAATTGAGGTTTCAGCAAGTTATCTGTAAGTGAAGTTTATTTGATATTCATCATGAAAACTCCTTGAATTATGTGGTCACTGATGTTGCTGAGGTTAATGGTTGCAAGCAACAGATTTTGTGATACATGGATTGCATCATCACCCTGTTACGATTGACTTCATTTACAACAATGGCAGGAACATTAAAAACTTTCTCCAGAAGTTATGGTAAGTTCTGTTATACTCCAATACAGAAATGGTCTTCTCACATTTAGATCACAATGGATTTTAGTGAATTTGGTAAATTCTGACCCCTATCCGACATGTGCTTATATAGTTTTTCACATAAAAAAAAAATAAATTGTACTGTGAATTCCAAAAATAAATTGTAATGTGAATTCCAAAAATAAATTGTACTGTGAATTCCAAAAAGAAATTGTACTGTGAATTCCAAAAATAAATTGTACTGTGAATTCCAAAAATAAATTGTACTGTGAATTCCAAAAATAAATTGTACTGTGAATTCCAAAAATAAATTGTACTGTGAATTCCCAAAAAAAATTGTACTGTGAATTCCAAAATAGGGAACATCAGTGCTTAATAAGAAGACGGAATTCAGGGCCACATTTTAGAAATCATCATTGTTATGTTCAAAGTGAAAAGAACAAAACATGACTACAAGCTAATGGCTTGAAGAAAGGGTCTGATAGTTTCCACAAAGGAGTTAGTGCCCAGTCTTTGAATTCATTACTTGGAGAAAGAGTCTGATAGTTTCCACAGAGGAGTTAGTGCCCAGTCTTTGAATTCATTACTTGGAGAAAGAGTCTAATAGTTTCCACAAAGGAGTTAGTGCCCAGTCTTTAAATTCATGACTTGTACGGGGAACCTGATAGTTTCCACTGAAATGTCATTGTCTGTTTAGTCTTTAATTCTATGGCTTTAAGAACCATGAAATTCAAAATTATTACAAAATGAAAAAATATAGACCTCACAGTAGTTCTTCTGTTTTGCAGGCTTATGCCAGTGGAGCACAAATCCTGCATATGTACCAAGAATTACAGGAAGCAGTCCAAAATGGTCAGAATTTGGCCATAATTGAAATACTGTCCAAGAAAATCAACCAGGTAATGTGGCAAACTTAAAGGCCAAACAGTTATATTGTAAAAAAAAATGTACTTTTACAAGGATGAATATAATAGTAAAACTAATAATAATAATAATAATAATAATAATAATAATAATAATAATAATAATTGTAATACTACTACTACTAATAATAATAATAGATTATAAAAACAATGGTGCCTCAGAACACAGGATAATTTAAGCAATATATTAATTGATATACCTCGATTATATTTTTAATTGTAAAATGTTTAACATAAAACTTAAGGACAGTATAATATTATTTAAGAAAATGAATTGTTGTAAAAACTATATTTTTTTGTCTACTTTGCCACCAGGCAAGTAAATCAAAATTTGTTGTACCCAGTAACTAAACCAACTTGCCCAATGGAAGGTTATTTCCATATATAATGTTGGTTTTTCTTCTATGCAGTAAAATAATAGTTATCCATAGTTAGCCCCCTTTTTAAAAAAAGATGTCAACTTCATAGAAATATATATTAATCAATAAAAGTACATTTTTAAATGCTCGAGTTTGGCAGCACCAACTTGACATAATTATGATCATAGATATAAAGTAAATTGTGCTTTGGAGGCACCATCTTGACAGGATTTCAAAGTTATAGAAAAACTGCAGTTGTAGATTTGTAATAAACAAGAAAACAAGTTACTGTTTTTTATAATATGTTAACAGTACATGAATTATTTATCAATTGTTGTTATATATACTGACTTATAAGTTGTTTTTTTTTTGTTGAGAACTTTATTCATGCAAACTCATCTTAAAAGCATGTCATACTGTAAATGGTACAAATCTTGGGTAATACTGGAAACTATAGATGTTTACAGTATGTACAAAATAATGTCAAACATTTTTGTTTCCATGCCACTTTTCCTATCCAGAAATGCATATATGGTATGCACTTTGCTTATTTATTCCTTCTTCAAATTTATTGTCTGATCATTTCACCTTAGGAAAAGTACAACTATCAGGATATTCCAGCCCTTCCAGGTTAAAAATTATAGCTATGGAAGCTTTCTACCCACATAAGTGGTGGTTAGCCAGAGTAATCTGCCCTTGCTACAGTGATTAGTGCCCATTCCAATCAATATTTCAGTTATTACTTGTGTCAAATAGCATGCAGTCTTTGATTCTTCTGATGAGAGACTTTTCCAGATATCTCTGAGTATCTGAAGGGAATATATTAGCCTTAGAGAAAGTTGAAGTAATTTCTCTTTTCAGTCAACAAAATATTACGTGAAATTAAAATCGGGCAACAAAATATTATATGAAATTTAAATCATGCAACAAAATATATGGAAATAAAATCAGGTAGCAAAATATTATGTGGAATTAAAATCATGCAACAAAATATAGGGAAATAAAATTGTGCAACAAAATATTACATGAAATTTAAATCAGGCAACAAAATATGTGTAAATAAAATTGTGCAACAAAATATTATGTGGAATAAATATCAGGCAACAAAATACTATGTTGAATATATATCAGGCAACAAAATATGTGGAATTAAAATCAGGCTAACATTTTTATGTGGAATTAATATCAAGCAAGAATATATTATGTGGAAATAAAATCAGGCAACAAAATATTATGTGGAATTAAAATCAAGCAATAAAATATGTGGAATTAATATCAGGCAACAAAATATGTGGAATTAAAATCAGGCAAGAAAACATTATGTGGAATTAAATTCAAGCAGGAAAGTATTATTTGGAATTAAAATTATGCAACAAAATATTACATGGAATTAAAATCAAGCAATAAAATATGTGGAATTAAAATCAGGCAACAAAATATGTGGAATTAAAATCAAGCAAGAAAGTATTAAGTGGAAAAAAAATTAGGTAACAAAATATTACATGGAATTAATACCAGGCTACAAAATATGTGGAATTAAAATCAGGCAACAAAATATTATTTAGAATTAAAATCAGGCAACAAAATATTATGTAAAATGTAAATCAGGCAACAAAATATGTGGAATTAAAATCAGGCAACAAAATATTATGTGGAATTAATATCAGGCAACAAAATATGTGGAATTAAAATCAGGCAACAAAATATTATTTAGAATTAAAATCAGGCAACAAAATATTATGTAAAATGTAAATCAGGCAACAAAATATGTGGAATTAAAATCAGGCAACAAAATATGATGTTAAATTTATATCAGGCAACAATATATTACCATATATACTTGCGTATAAACCTGTTCGCGTATAAGCCGACCCCCCCCCAAAAAAAACTGAATCTGTAAAACTGTTATAAAGTGCATGACCCACGTATGAGCCGACCCATAATTACTAGACTACCGGTACATCACAAGACGCACAAAACGAGTTTTGAATACATTTATTTAGGCAAATCACATTATTAAATAAAATGAAAGTAAGAAAGCTAATTTATTTGTTGAAATATAAACAATTCTAAAATGTTAAGTCTTAATGGAAATTTAATTAATCCTCATTCTAAAATCATGAATTATAAAAGTTCAATCACTTTTAGAATCCTTCAAAATCGGGCTCTTTATCAGACTCGCCAAACAGTTCACGAAACTTGGCTTCTGTTATGGGCATGCTTTCATCATATATGTCGTCATTGTCATCATGGTCATCCAATAGTCCAGTTCATAAAACGAGAACACCAGCCGGCTGATGCCACAAATTTTGAATCTGCCAACTTATATTTATAATTTTTCGCTATCTGCATAGCATGTAGATGAATTGCCGCCATTCCCTTACTTGCTTCTCGTTCACAAAACATTCGCGTGTTGCAGCATAGTTGTTATTTGCTTCTGCATATTCAATAACGTTAAGTTTGAATGCTTCATCATAAGCAGAATGCTGTCTTTTACTTCCTATACTATTCATTTTATCTGATTGAATTGAATATAAACTTCTAAAGAGATTAAACTGAAATAATTTTTTATAGTGGTAGTGTACTATTTGTATACCTTATCCTGTAATTATTTCCATGTGTGATTGGTTATCAATTTGTATTTGATAATTATTTATCATTGTTGTTTATTTGTGGGTTTTTTTTAAACAATTTTTTAGTCATATCGCTACTATGTCTGCAGTGAGGCAGTTTATAGTGATGTCTAGCACTGGGGTATCATGCCACATTATCTTGACAGCAGGCTGACCAGTCCTAACACTAACCTCTTAATGCTGAGTGCCAAGTGAGGCAGCTGTTAGTACCATTTTTGTAAGTCTTTGGTATGACTCGGAAATCGAAACCACCGCTTCCGCAGCGGACGCTCTAACCACTAGGACACCGGAGTGGTATGATACCTCCAACAAATATGAATGCTCATCTAATTAATTGTACATGGCTCTTTACCACTTATTTTGATTCCTTTTCCAGTCTCTTTCAAATGATCTGCTTCCTAAGCTGTTGAGGGAAGACATATTGAACAAGATGGTTGCCATAGGGGAGAGCATCAGCATGGTGCAAAACAAGGCAAACTTTGGAATGGCACAAAAGGTTCTCCATACTGTTTTTATTTTTATAATTTGTTTTACTTTGAAACATAGGTAAAACATTGGTATCAGTTTTCCACTGGTGTTGACTCAATTTTCTCAGTATGGATCAGTCAGCATAAAATTCAGAAAACAAGTCACAATAATAGACAGTTTTCGTGACATAAAACAAATCACAATGATAGACAGTTTTCGTGACATTAAACAAATCACAATGATAGACAGTTTTTGTGACAGAAAACAAATCACAATGATAGACAGTTTTTGTGACAGAAAACAAATCACAATGTTAGACAGATTTTGTGACAGAAAACAAATCACAATAATAGACAGTTTTTGTGACAGTAAACAAATCACAATGATAGACAGTTTTTGTGACAGAAAACAAATCACAATGTTAGACAGTTTTTGTGACAGTAAACAAATCACAATAATAGACAGTTTTTGTGACAGTAAACAAATCACAATGATAGACAGTTTTTGTGACAGAAAACAAATGAGACTAGACATAATGAGAATCATCATATGCTAGCTGCAGTAAGTTAGTAGAGCATCAGAATTGTAATTAACCGGTCCAGGGCTCAATACCCAACCAAGGCAGTCCAAATCTGCTGTCTGTTTGTGTCCATGAAAAATTATCTTAGCTCCCATTTAAGTGGCTTGATGGCGCCAAACATGTATTAAAAGTGATACAAACAGTAACAACATAAAAGAAGATTCTCTATGAGATGCAGTTTCTTGTCAGATCTATATACCATTGTATGATAGATAGTTATAGGATTCGAAAACTACACACATTTGGGTACTATTTTTTAATTTGATAATTTCAAGTTTATAGCTCAAGTTTTTGTTGGACAATGTCGATTTGAAATACTACTTAAAGGACTGTATAAAAACAAATTCAATTTCTACCTTAAACAAAACTGATGCAACTCTGTGTATTCGTGTTCAAATGGATTCAAACAGTCAACTCTGTGTATTTGTGTTCAAATGGATTCTAACAGTCAACTTGACATGAGGATATCTTAATTTCATCTTGTCGATCCATCCGTCCATTCAGCTCGTTAGTCTGTTCGCATGAAAATTACTGAAGATAAGTAAATAAAATGTATAATGCATGCTTGTATCCTGACGAAGATGAACTAATTGAATTTTCAGGTCATTGCACTAAATTTTCAACCTTTAAAACAAAGTTGAACTTTTAAGGCTTTTTTTTTGTGAATCTGATAAAATTCATTTTGCCATGATTGTTCAAAATCAACTCGGCTGAAATTTGGCATGCATATTTGTATCAATACATAAATGTCCTGACATAGAAAAGTAAATTTGGCATGCATATTTGTATCAATACATAGATGTCCTGACATAGAAAAGTAAAATTGCCATGCATATTTATATTGATACATAAATGTCCTGACATAGAAAAGTAAATTTGGCATGCATATTTATATCGATACATGTCCAGGTATAGTCAAGTGAATATGACAGGGATATTTGTATCCATACATAGATGTACTGGTATAGTTAAGTGAAATATGACAGGGATATTTGTATCCATACATAGATGTACTGGTATAGTTAAGTGAAATATGACAGGGATATTTGTATCCATTTGTAGATATCCTGGTATAGACAAGGGAAATATGACAGGGATATTTGTATCCATATGTAGATATCCTGAATATTAGGCCATTACTGCAGTTTTGGCAGATACTGCTTTCACCAGTTTGAAATGTTTTGGGATTATTTATATTAAAACATTGTCAGTAGAACTAAAAAAGCATGAGGTGTTAGCAAATGAAAACTTTGCTTAGCATTTTTACATAGATATTTGATGACCTGATTGAAATTTCATATTGTTATAGCCATTTTAAAAAGTTATTTTTGTTTTGAAATTTTGAACTAATTTAATTTTGGTCTGTAATATGGGCCATATGTGTTATACAAGCATATATCACATCCTTTTGGTCTGTAGTGTGGTCTATATGTGTTATACAAGCCATATATAACATCCTTTTGGTCTGTAGTGTGGTCTATATGTGTTATACAAGCATATATAACATCCTTTTGGTCTGTAGTGCAGGACATAGTTATATTGTACAAACATATATCACATCCTTTTGGACTGTAGTGCAGGCCATAACATTTTTTTTGCAAACATAAATCACATCCTTTTGGACTGTAGTGCAGGCCATAACATTTTTTTTGCAAACATAAATCACATCCTTTTGGACTGTAGTGCAGGCCATAACATTTTTTTTGCAAACATAAATCACATCCTTTGGTCTGTAGTGCAGGCCATAACATTTTTTTTGCAAACATAAATCACATCCTTTTGGACTGTAGTGCAGGCCATAAACATTTTTTTTGCAAACATAAATCAAATCATTTTGGTCTGTAGTGTGGACCATATGCATACATGCCAATCCCTGACAAGGATAAGGTGTATTCCAAGTGGTCAAAAAGCGGAATCCAGGCAAAAAAAGCATAATCCACAAAATAACATTCTAAAATTTCAATAAACAATGATTTATTTGCCCCTCTCATCTTTTAAGATCCTTTACTGTTTCAAGTTTTCATATGTAGCACTTTTAGCTTTACACACACATCGGCTAGAATCCATCTTAAGACTTTTATCGCCAAATATTAAAATTCTTTCCACATAGTCTGAAATAGATGTCACTTAATGCTGCATTGCGTCTTCATATTTAGCAGATTGAGGTTTTTGGGTGGTTTTTTTTTTTTTTTTTTTCTAATCCATCTGTGAAATTTTTTAAAGGAGAAATTTTTTTTGATATATGCATCAGCTAAAATAACATATTTTTTAGCGCCAATAACCTTTAGACTGGTTCTGCAGTAAATACGAATTATTACAAAGAAACTGCGCGTAATGATTAAAATTTGAAAACCAATCTGTTCTCTCCTCAGTAAGCCATACAGATGCTATAAATAGAATTTGAGGTCGAAAGTTTGAAAGTAGAACAAGGTTTACTATGAAAAGAACATGATACTGTTAGAAAAGTGAACGCAAGTCCACGGACAAACGTACTCTTATATTGTAGTTGTGTAAAAGCCCTTTTTTTTCTAAAATACAGTCTGTGGGATTAATGTAATGTTAATAAAAACGAGAAAACAGTTTATATTTTGGGAAGGTGGATATACCGGAAAAGCGCAATCCATATATGTTTACGCGTGCGTAGCGCGTAATTTAGTGAAAAAAAGCGTAATGATTACGTCAAAAGCATAATGGTTGGCATGTACAAACATAAATCTCATCCTTTCAGTCTGTAGTGTGGGCCATATGTTTTTTTTACAAACATAAATCACATCTTTTTGATCTGTAGTGTGGGCCATATGTTTTTTGTACAAACATAAATCACATCTTTTTGATCTGTAGTGTGAGCCATATCTTTTTGTACAAACACAAATCACATCCTTTTGGTCTGTAGTGTGGGCCACATGTGTTGTAACTGATAATAATCATTTTTAAAACAATGTTTGTATCTTTTTCAGAATATTACAGAGTTAATGGAGAATACTGAATGTAAATTCATAATAGAAAATGTCAAATTTAAAACTCCACTGCAGGTATGTATTCCCAAATAGAATTGTAATGAAGCATTGGACTATATGAATTATGACTGACAAGGCAGGGACCTATAATTATTGTGAGTACTGCAAGCATTGGATTATTTTAGCCATGACTAACTAGGCAGGGACGTATAACTATTGTGAGTACTGCAAGCATTGGATTATATGAATCATGACTGACTAGGCAGGGACCTATAATTTTTATGAGTACTGCAAGCATTATATTATATGAATTATGACTGACTAGGCAGGGACCTATAATTATTGTGAGTACTGTAAGCATTGGATTATATGAATCATGACTGACTAGGCAGGGACCTATAATTTTTATAAGTACTGTAAGCAGTATATTATATGAATTATGACTGACTAGGCAGGGACCTATAATTATTGTGAGTACTGTAAGCATTGTATTATTTGAATTATGACTGACTAGGCAGGGACGTATAATTATTGTGAGTACTGTAAGCATTAGATTATTTGAATTATGACTGACTAGGCAGGGACCTATAATTATTGTGAGTACTGTAAGCATGGGGTTAGACGAATAATGATCAGCTGGGCATATTAAATTTTCCTGGTTTATTTTAATTGAATTAAGTGCTGATGATGTCATATTCCTAACAATGTTGCACATAATTTTGTAAAAAGTGTATAAATAAATTGTGAAAGACTTGGACAAATAGAAAACAAAATACATCACTGTGTAGACAAATTCATTTGGATTAATTGCTGAAAATTTCATGGATTAATATTGGATACAAGAAGAGAAAATAAATTAAGAGTGAAGGCATGTGCATGATATTTACAAAATTTTCCAAACAGGTAAAACACTCTGGGGCACAAGCAGCTAGATACAGCTTGGTGTGGCTAGGGCACAGTAACAGTGTTACTGATAAGTTTGTTAGGGCTGAATGAGTTAAAAACATATTTTTTAATAGAAAGTCCACACCTGGCTTAACACTTTAAAGCAAGGTAACAGCCATGTAAGGAAGGTGCACATCATATGTACTGATGAACTCCACAACACATCTGGTTCATACCAGGTAAATAATTATATTTTTGTGCATATTAAATTAGAAATAAGGAAAAGACTTGATTGTAGTTGCAAATAAAAATTAAGCATTTAAATAAACGAACATTAAAAGATTAAATATATGACAGTCTTCAGAAACAAATTAGGAAGGATAGGATGCTGATAAAATTTGTTGATAAATTCAATAATTTCTCAAAATCTTTCAGGCTAAAAAATTGATGTCCAAGTTACAGATTGCTAAACCTGTTATCATTGTGTCTGATCTGGAAGGAAAGATGACTGCTTTAATTTCAGCTCCAAAGGTGAGTTGTACATCATATAAGACACTGTGTATAATTATTATTTTTATTTTTTTTGTCTATATCAGGGTAAGTAAGTCTTATAAATTGCATCCCCTTGCTTTGACCTTTTTGGCTACCAATATAGAGAATGTTAACCATTGATGCATTCACTTGAGACTGGAAATAATAGTTATGTGTACTTCATAATCTAAACTGTTCAAGCCACCTGTGATTTAGACAATTGTATTCTTTGTATGTTGACTTTATTTTTGTAGTTATTTAGCATATATAGAGTGGATCTATTTTTTTATACCAATTAGTCCCTTTTCTCACCTGTGTTCACCTGGTTGTTTGTTACATTATACAGGAAATACTTTGGTATATTCATACATCTTGTAGATGTTTTCATGAATTTCATCTGGTGTGTGTATATTTATTGTATATTGGTATTTTCCACTCAATCATTGAAAATGATATAAAAATGTAGAAAGACCAAGCATTGATCACATGCAAGGTCTGCTTTATATGGTCAGAGTGAGATTGATCCATGTCTTAAGATCCAAGTCTTTGGAGGCATTCACATTCAGAATCTGCTGTGAGCATAATTTGGGATTTCATTATAGCACCATCATCCTTATACAGCACCAACAACTAAGGTCATCTTGGGCACCACAGACATCATTACACTGTATCCTGTGCAATGACTGATTACAATTGCATAGACTTATCAACAAACTGTGTGTGATATGATGGCTTTTGGGAGATTTTGCTTCATGTTTGTTGTCCTGCCTATTTACACGTTTAAGACATTTTGAGCAGTCCATAATTTGCAAGTCCTCCCACATGTCTGTACATGGCCAAAATGCTTGCATGACCAGGTGCATGGAGCTGCAGTCTGATCTTGCCTGCCATAATTATATAGAAGTCCTGTACCAGCACTGTACAGTTCCTGATCAACCTGACGATATATGCATTTGTTTAATATCCGACAGTATGATGCTGAAATTTAGCTTCTTAAATTAACAGCTAAAGTATCTGCTGATCAGCCCTTCCAGTTAATCCATCTTCAGTTTATTGATTAGACATCCATGATATCTGGTCAGCAGCATAATCTTTAATTGCTGCATACACTTTCTTTACCTTCTTGCTGTTTTTTTTTTCATACTGGATCTAGACTGGCAAAATTGGCTTTGTACCACACCACTCATAAAGATAATAACTATCACTTTCTTGAGGTAAGCAGTGTACAAACATGGCATGTATATAGGATTAAGATAATCTCTTTTTTAAAGCATGGGAAAACCTTGATTTGCCACTGCACTCTAACCTGACTCTGGAACAGAGTTTAGTTTCATGATGGCAGTAAATGAAATTTTGCCGCAGCTTTTTACCATACAAGTACTTTTCATGTTATTAATTAATTAATTAATATAATGGCAAGATTTCATTTGACATCACTGAGGAAGACAAGCACCAGTTAAATTCTAACTAAATTGTTAAGATAACAGAGATTACTAAGTAGGAAGACAAGCACCAGTTAAATTCTAACTAAATTGTTAAGATAACAGAGATTACTAAGTACCTTTCAGATAAAACTGAGAATTTGGTAATACCAAAGTGTTTTAATTTAGTTAGCCAACTGCTGGCATCATTCTCACTACATTTATTTTGATCTCACTCAGATGCATATCATTGTTTGTAACGGGACTCTGGTTGGCCAAGTGGTGTCAGGCACTTGCCATTGCAGATCATTCAGCCTGTGTGAGGTTGATTTTTGGCTTGATAAATGTGTGCATGTGAGAAAGCTTACTCATAGCATACCATGGGTTGGTCGTTCTTCTCAAGGTCTTCCTGGTAGTTTGCCATGGTACAGATTTACTTATTTTGTTTGAAGTGGCTGATGTATCATTTACTTTGTAGTTGGAATTGGTTGAAGTAATGGTTACTTTGTAGTTGGAATTGGTTGATGTAATGGTTACTTTGTTTGAGCCATGCATTAACCAAGTCTGTTGGTCACTTTTTAATAACACATTTATTCAAATTTGTATTATCAACAGGGGACTTAGGTTGCAACCAGATGGTAAACAGAAATCTCACTCAGTCCAGAACAAAATAGTTGCATTTGTAATTTTTATACATTTTTTTAGAAGCTCGGTTAATCTAATTTGTGGGGGCCCCAAGTAATGGAGTGGTCAAAGCGCTCTCCGTTACTGATCACTGCCATCTCATCATGTCTGTGTGGGTTCGAGTCTCAGATTTGGCCAATGTGGGTTTGTGAGAAAGCTTGCCAGTAGCTTCTTGTGGGTCAGTGGTTCTTTCTGGGGTTTTCCAGGTTCTTCCTCCACAATTAATACAGGCTACCATGTATAGCCTATCTTGTGCTGAAAAATGTCGTTAAACCCAACAACAACAACAATCTAATTAGTGTATACACATGCAGCTTTTAATTTTCTATTTGGCACTGTATTGGATATGCATCAAGATGACTGCCTCTTTTCTGGGTTTACTTAAATATTTACATTGATACAGAACTTATATGTACAATCTGACCTATGTTTACCTGTATCTATTCCACAAACTCCTATTTTTACCTGTATCTATTCCACAAATACCAATGTTTACCTGTATCTATTCCACAAACACCAATGTTTACCTGTATCTATTCCACAAACACCTATGTTTACCTGTATCTATTCCACAAACTCCTATTTTTACCTGTATCTATTCCACAAACACCAATGTTTACCTGTATCTATTCCACAAACACCTAAGTTTACCTGTATCTATTCCACAAACACCTATGTTTACCTGTATCTATTCCACAAACAACTTTTTGTGACTGGTCATAGAAAGACAATTGCTGCCTCATGATCTTTCCTTGACTAATTGCTAGAAGTAGCAAGTGTAAATTGTCCAAATCATTCTTCTTATCTAAAATTAAATATACATGCCTTTTGAAAAACAATTAGAAACTTTTAGCAAATTTTATAAGATTGTATTTAAGTTGGTTACATTTACATATATTGCCCAAAAAACTGGAGGTTGTGAGTTCATAAAACCAAAAAGTAATGACTTACATATTCATTTGCTATTAATGCTTCTTTGACAATATCTGTAAAAAAAATGCTTCAGTTCTGTTATTTCTTTCTTGAGATTCCTTGATCACTTTATTTTTGATTATTAGAATATAATATTTTACAGAATCGTTGAAATCATGAAGCTTGAAGTTCATTGACATACTTTGAATGGTCACAGCAAGGCATGAACATTGTCACTTTGTCCTTGTAACCTCATTTTTGTGCATCAGTGACCCATAAATTTGGTACTTGACCCATAGTATGGACACAAAGGATTGTTATTACTCGAACTGACCTCCAGTTTTTTTTACTCAAACTAACCTCCAGTTTTTTTTACTCAAACTGACCTCCAGTTGTTTTTACTCAAACTAACCTCCAGTTTTTTTTACTCAAACTGACCTCTAGTTTTGACATCAAAGGGCTTATTGACTGTAAATCTTCCATACCTAGTGAAAATGCTATTTCTAAACAGTAAAACCAATTTTTGGACTTTAACATTAAATTCAGTAAATTTGTACTACATCCTTATTGAAATTAAAACCAATAAACTAAATTAACACAAATGCTAATTTAAAAAATGCCTACCTTACAAACTATTTACTAGAATTTAAAGCAAGCAAAACGGTAACAAATTACACATTTTCTTAATGTTGTTACTTGACAACATTTCATTTATCTTCTTAATCTTTTAGACCATGATAGTTTCTCCCAATATTGTTTAGTAACCCCTGGACATGGAGTAGAACACATGAATCAATAATGGCTGCCTTTTACATGCTGTTTGCTAATTGTACTCTGTTTATTTACAGATAGTTATATTAAATAGAGACAACTTATTTTTGGAGGCATATATAGAGTGTTTTTTTAATAAACATAAAACATCATGTTGTTGAGGAATTCTGTCAAGGTATTTTTGCAAGGAATAAAAATATGTCATGTACTGTGGTTCATTTTTGGTAAATGCCAGGAGAAAAATGAGTTTCTAAAACTCTTATTTCAACCATTAAAACCCAGTTTTATTTAGCATCGAACCAGAAACGCTCATATATTTGAAAGCTTAATAGACATAGCAGCAACTAAGTACACTAAAGTGTGTTTCCAGGCCCACTTTGTTCTCGTGTTTCTAGAATAATCTGCTAATTGAATGAATTTATATTCACCTTCTTCACAAATATGAGAAATCAGATTTTCTTTACCACTCCAATTTTATCATTTTTGATTGCAGAAAAATATCATGTAACCAGTAAATAATGTATTTCTGGTCCCACTGGTTTGTTTATGTCAAATGACACATATACTGTGTTTATGTCAAAATGACTCCTAGTTTTTATGTCAAATGACACATATACTGTTTTTATGTAAAAATGAATTGTTTTTATGTAAAATGTCACATTTACTGTGTTTATGTCAAATGTCACATATATTGTGTTTATGTCAAATTACATGTATACTGTGTTTATGTCAAAATGACTCCTAGTTTTTATGTCAAATGACATGTTTTATGTCAAATGATTGATACAATTTGTTAGATCAAAAGACTTGTACTATTTATGTGTCGGATGACAAAAAAAGCATGCATGTTAATTACTCAGCGTTTATCTCAAATGACTCTTGCAATGTTTATCTCAAATGACTCTTGCAGTGTTTATCTCAAATGACTCTTGCAGTGTTTATCTCAAATGACTCAAAGAGTATTTATGTACAATGACTCTTGCAAGGTATTTATATCAAATTTCTCATTCAGCATGTTTATGTACAAAAACTCATACAGTGTGTTTATAT
This sequence comes from Unio pictorum, assembly GCA_030141615.1. Taxonomy (NCBI): domain Eukaryota; kingdom Metazoa; phylum Mollusca; class Bivalvia; order Unionida; family Unionidae; genus Unio; species Unio pictorum. Next base: position 359,321 of record JARLTB010000442.1, read on the forward strand.
CAAGTGATTTATAATGTTTTTATGTCAAATGATTTGCAGTGTTCTTTTGTCAAATGATTTGTACAGTGTTCTTGTGTCAAATGATTTGTGCAGTGTTCTTGTGTCAAATGATTTGTACAGTGTTCTTGTGTCAAATGATTTGTGCAGTGTTCTTGTGTCAAATGATTTGCGCAGTGTTCTTGTCTCAAATGATTTGTATAGTGTTCTTGTGTCAAATGATTTGTACAGTGTTCTGTGTCAACTGATTTGTACAGTGTTCTTGTGTCAACTGATTTGTACAGTGTTCTTGTGTCAACTGATTTGTACAGTGTTCTTGTGTCAAATGATTTGTAGTATTCTTGTGTCAACTAACTGATACACTGTGTTCATCAAATGACTCGAAATGTTTATGTTATCAATAATCAGTGGTTGTCTTTGATAAAAATCTTTTCTCCCTATTTAAGTTTCACTATCATACTTCAGACATGTTGATCACAGATTTGCTATAGGCAATTTCTAAGCTGCCGACCTTTTCAAAATTCTTATGCAGTCTAATTTACATCATTGTCTTTCTGTTATAATAAGTGACCTTATTTGTTCTTACATGTCATATATCCAGTTTGTTGGATATTAGGATCTGACCACCTTCAAAATTAATTTACTCTGTGAGTGATTTGGTTAAATTTAGACATTGATAAATGCCTAACCATGATTTTTTAATTCTATAATATTATCATCATTGGGTTTCTAAAGGAAAAAGAATATTCACTGTTTGGTACTACCATATATAATTTTGTAACAACTTAAAAATATTAATTTATATAGTTTGTTTCTGAAAATTATATATAATTGCTACTGAGAACATTTCACATTTTCAAGCCTTACCACTTTGATGTAATCAGTCAAATTACTGTCATCAATATAAATTATTAGTATATGTTAATAATCAATTCTTGATAAAGATGTCTATAAAAATCTTTATAAAATATTTGCTAAACTTTGTGTGCAATAAGAATGTAAACACCACAAGTTTCACTGATTGTTTTACAGGAGTTTGCAAATGAATTAGAGAGAGTTTGTGAAACTTTGAGTACAGCCCTTGGAATCCACAAAAGAGTCGTTACAGATGGACCTCCCGATGTAATACAGTACATCATAACAGGACATAGAAAACATTTAAAGACATTTACCGAAGAGTCAAAAAGCTTACTGGAATCAATAACTTAATTTTTGTAAGCATTACATTGTTTTGTATGTATTCCATCTCATGACGTGTGCATTATGATTGTTGTATATGGTATGGTACATTAAAAATGAGTTGCGTTAGCTTTTGATTTACCAAATACTCAAAACAAAAGCAGAGTACATTTGGTACAGTGGATTATTCTGATAAAATAAAACTGTATACACTACCCATCTTTTTTGACATTTCTGAGTCACTCTTTAGTTCTGCCAATTGATGTGAAAATATACATTATACAGGTTAGATCATTGTTGTTCTAAATTTTCTAAATGTCACTTTTTTGTTGGTAGCTGTAATATGAAAATATGTTCAGGAGCTACCATGACTCTTGGTTTTGTAGAGAAAGTAGACTGCATTGAATATGGGTCAGTTACGTCTTTTTCAAAATTCTAACCATGAACCTCTTCCAGTCTTTTTGAAGGGAGTTTGTGACACACATTGTAGTCCTTGCTTGATTTCAGTTTTTTCCTTGAAATTGGATGATCTTAGTAGATGTTTCAAATTTTCTTTCTCTCTTTGAAGGCACTGAGATATTAACAAAATGTTGATAGGTTTCCCATGCTACTGGGAAAAAGTCAGGAGAAATGCTAATTTTTTTCTGACCGTGAAAAGTCCTTTAATTTTGCAAATATTTATGAAAGTTGGGGAAAAACAGGAATTTTCTGCCACCACTTGACACCCTGCACAATTACGTAGTTGAGTCATAACTAAATTGATCATGAGTTTAATTTTATTGTGTTCTAAACTGAATATTCAGAGGGTGCATGTAATAAATATAAATAATGCTGAGTCCATCCAAATGCTTATTGGAATAGATTCATCTAATAGACTTTTATTTTTAAAGTCAGCATGATATTCATATCTTTCGTTACATACAAGTTTTGAATACCAGTCGAGCATCACAAGAGGCCAACATGGTTGTGGCAAAGTGTCACCACTTACCGGATGGCCAAGCAAACTTAAGCATTGTTAGATTGAGTGATACATGCATGAAACCAATATGAAACTTACTTATTTTCTCAGAAATTGTAAGTATTAAAATCGTTATGTCTTTAATCCGCTGAAAGACAAGATAAAACTACAGCATTGATTAAATGTTACCTGGTACTCACGATTTGCATTACTGATCGCATGAGTACAGAAATCTAACAATCTACATTTGCAAATGTTGTGGTGAAAATAATAGTAAATGAAAATTGATTGTAATAAAAATGCAAAAATGAAAGAACACAAAATTCTCCCTATTTATATATTATAAGAACAACTTCTGGAGTTTTGTTGTATCAACTGACTGCTGCATTGACACATGCTCTCAGCTTGATAAATCAGATTGGCCAGATTGATGGTTTTTACAAAAAGTTTCTGACTTTCATTTAATATAATTGAATTTCATTAAAAATTAGTTGCTGATATCATGTTAGTATTGGAAATCCAATATCATTAGTTGAGTTTTGTGAAGTCATGTGACTAGTAATGGAACTGGCAAGTACAGGGTCAGGTTTCATTTTATGCTGTGGTTTCATCTAGTCTGTCAGCAGATTAAAGACTCAACATTTATAATACTTGCCATTTGTGAGAAAATAAATCAATTTCCTATCGATTTCATGCAGGTATGAGTAGATATAACATAAGTTTATATTTGCTAGGCCCACTGGTAAGCAACTACCATATTTCACTAAGCACGATGGTGACAACTACCATATTTCACTAAGCACGATGGTGACAACTACCATATTTCACTATGCATGGTGGTGATGAATTCCATATTTCACTATGCACGGTGGTGACAAATTCCATATTTAACTTTGCACGGTGGTGACAGATTTCATATTTCACTATGCACGGTGGTGACAAATTCCAAATTTCACTATGCACAGTGGTGACAAATTCCATGTTTCGCTATGCATGGTGGTGACAAATTTCATATTTCACTATGCATGGTGGTGACAAATTTCATATTTCACTATGCACGGTGGTGACAAATTCCACGTTTCGCTATGCACGGTGGTGACAAATTCCACATTTCACTATGCATGGTGGTGACAAATTTCATATTTCACTATGCACGGTGGTGACAAATTCCAAATTTCACTATGCACAGTGGTGACAAATTCAAAATTTCACTAAGCACAGTGGTGACAAATTCCATACTTCACTATGCACGGTGGTGACAAATTCCACATTTTACTATGCATGGTGGTGACAAATTCCATATTTCACTATGCACGGTGGTGACAAATTCCATATTTCACTATGCACAGTGGTGGCAAATTCCATATTTCACTTTGCACGGTGGTGACAGATTCCATATTTCACTATGCACTATGGTGACAAATTCAAAATTTCACTAAGCACAGTGGTGACAAATTCCATACTTCACTATGCATGGTGGTGACAAATGCCACATTTCACTATGCATGGTGGTGACAAATTCCACATTTCACTATGCATGGTGGTGGCAAATTCCATATTTCACTTTGCACGGTGGTGACAAATTCCATGTTTCGCTATGCACGGTGGTGACAAATTCCATATTTCACTATGCACGGTGGTGACAAATTCCAAATTTTTCTTATGCAATTGCAATGACCCCACAACGCAACCTAAATGTCCAATATGAAAAATAGTGTGCCAATATTTGGAGGAAACCCAGATTAGAAAACAGACTGCTATTCGTTTTAAGCAAAACTTGTAGTCCAAATTGTTGAATCTCAGAGCTGAAATGAGAAATTGTCATCCCTTGTATTTTATATTATATATTTAAAAATACAATACGAGCCCCTGTATAAATAAGGGCTTGGCACTACATGTATTTTAACAAATTACAAAAAACAAGTTGATTTTACAGAAAATTCAGTCATTGTTTATTCAACAGTATATAATTTTGAAGGTCTTTTGTGAAAATTTACATCAACCCATTTTGAAAATGTTTTTTAAAGGATGGAGTTTTAACCAAAACATCTTAAGGAGATTAAGTTGCTTGAAAAATCTTGTTTGGGATTTTGATGGCACAGATAAATTTAGGGTTAAACTCTTTTCATTACAAGACAAGATTTTAATTATATATATATTACTTTAGAATTATTTATAATTAAAGATTTGAAAGGACAAAAAACTAATTTATGTTCATTATGTTGGTCCCACTTGGCAATATAATACAAGTTAGCAAAATAATATTAGAACTTTTTCTCTATACATTGAAATGGCTTTACATGCCAATTTATTGGAATATTATCAAACTTGTGTCATGTGATACATTTTGTAGTATTGTACGTGATAATCTTTTCTGACTAAGATGTTTTGGAGAGTCTTGAAAGAGAAACATCTTTAGATTTAGAAAATACATGTTTTATAATTCTAAAATGTGCTTTAATTCCATGCAGTAATGGTCATATGTGAATCTTGAAAAAAAATTTTTTTTGGGAAAACACTGGAAATTTATTTTTAGAAAAACGTGGGAAACATGTATCGAGCTTTTTTAGATCCTTATGTGCTGAACATGTAAATTTACTAATGATCCTACTTTAAATTCTAAATATCATTTATATTCATATAGCCACTAGGTAACTTTACATGGCATGTGAGATGACATGTATGCCATTTAACGTCAACCCCTTCTAACAATGATACAGTGTAACCCCCAACGTTAAACTTAGAGACATTTTTAATATAGGATTTCTCTTAAGCCATTTCTAAAAATATTTGTTTCTGTAGTGCTCGACCAGTGTAAACCTATGGACCAATGTTAATTCCCATTTGTTCCCAGACACCTCCAAACATGCACTGCTATCCAACACTCACACCTCCAAACATGCACTGCTATCCAACACTCACACCTCCAAACATGCACTGCTATCCAACACTCACACATTCAAACAAAACAAATGGGAAGGGAGAGTTACATTGCACACAATTGCATTCAAGCACTTATCTTTCCAAATAAAACAGATAATGGAATTTAAATATGAACAGAAAGGAACAATCTAAACACCAAAACAAGATTGAATTTTGTAATCAAACACACAGATAAAGTGGTGATGGGAAAGGTATAATTTCAGGAGACTCATACCTAGATACTGACAAAACATGTAGAGATGAGAGAACGTTGATAGGTGAGTGTCACTGACCTCTACTTATAGACAAACAGGATCTTACCCAATACCGATTCACATTCATACCAACGCATTTGAAAGAAGATATAGATTGTATTGTCAAGTAGTATTATAATGCAAATTTACAATATAACACTCATGCTATTATATAAAAACTCATGTGAAATGGGATTAAGAAATTTAATGGGTTGGATCACAGACACTCATCCTGCCAAAAATAAATGCATACTTTTATCATACAGCTTACACCCTTGCAAAACTCATGTGAAATAGGATTAAGAAATTTAATGGGTTGGATCACAGACACTCATCCTGCCAAAAATAAATGCATACTTTTATCATACAGCTTACACCCTTGCAAATAAAAGACAAGGGTATAGAAAGAATGCATGCCGTGGTTACTAATATACTTTCTTACATCAAATAATAGATGGTGTGAAAGAGAGATGAGGGCATTATAAAAACATCTGTTGCAAATTCCAGATGAAATTTGCTTTGACGTAAAATATGCAACCCATCAAACAGTTGCAGTAAAGCTAACGACGTGAGCTTAGACCATAAGAAGGTTATCGACTTTTGCAGCTGATGATGCAAGATCCACGTTTGTGGACTTTTTCTAAAAGAATGATCCTTGTCAAGACCAAACATACTTCTCATATAAGAGATACCACTCAATCCTTGTGATCTAAATACATATAAGAGATACCACTCAATCCTTGTGATCTAAATACATATAAGAGATACCACTCAATCCTTGTGATCTAAATACATATAAGAGATACCACTCAATCCTTGTGATCTAAATACATATAAGAGATACCACTCAATCCTTGTGATCTAAATACATATAAGAGATACCACTCAATCCTTGTGATCTAAATACATATAAGAGATACCACTCAATCCTTGTGATCTAAATACATATAAGAGATACCACTCAATCCTTGTGATCTAAATACATATAAGAGATACCACTCAATCCTTGTGATCTAAATACATATAAGAGATACCACTCAATCCTTGTGATCTAAATACATATAAGAGATACCACTCAATCCTTGTGATCTAAATACATATAAGAGATACCACTCAATCCTTGTGATCTAAATACATATAAGAGATACCACTCAATCCTTGTGATCTAAATACATATAAGAGATACCACTCAATCCTTGTGATCTGAATACATCCCTCCCAACTGTGCATATCCAACAAAATACTAGTACTACTACAAATCAAGATTATTTTTAAATTTAAACGTTTCACAAAAGTCAACTTTTTTCTTATAAATGCATTGTTTTGAATTTTTGAAGTAGAGTGCTTCTTCATATTCTTTATAATCTTCTTCTTTTGAATTACCTTCTACCTTCTCTCTTCATTTTCCTTTTGTGTGGAGGATAATCTGAAGTCCTTTGTCATCAAAGAATAAATCTTAGATTTTATCTTGGGACCTCTGTTTTGATTTTTTTTGTCATCTAAGAATAAATCTTAGATTTTGTCTGGGGAACTCTGTTTTGATTTTCTTTGTTATCAAATAATAAATCTTAGATTTTGTCTAGGGACCTCTGTTTCCATTTTCATTGTCATCAAAGAATAAATCTTAGGTTTCGTCTAGGGACCTCTGCTTTGCTTTTCTTTGACATCAAAGTATTCATCTTAGATTTTGTCTACCTTGGATCAGTTTTTTGCAAGTTTTCTTGCACTTGTCCGTGAGGTTTCTTTAAGAAATATTGTCTCTTTCATGCGGGTGTTCAAGGCCTCAGTGCGATGAATGTTTTTTTGTAAATATATACCTAAGTCACTCTGGAATCGGCTTCTTGGTCTTGTATAGTTTTAAGATAATAATTTTGCATTTAAACAACAGCATGTGTTATTGGAAAATAGGTCTTGGGAACTGCCATTGGTTAATGTAAAATATAATTGATTATTCATAGTAGTTCTTGTCTCTTGAGGTGAAAAGATTTTACTGTTGCTATCTTTCATCTTTACCTGTGCTGTTACAGGTATATTTCAGAGAGAGATTGGGAAGATGATAATTAATACAGGTATATTTCAAAGAGAGATTGGGAAGATGATAATTAATACAGGTATATTTCAAAGAGAGATTGGGAAGATGATAATTAATACAGGTATATTTCAAAGAGAGATTGGGAAGATGATAATTAATACAGGTATATTTCAGAGAGATTGGGAAGATGATAATTAATACAGGTATATTTCAAAGAGAGATTGGGAAGATGATAATTAATACAGGTATATTTCAGAGAGAGATTGGGAAGATGATCATTATACAGGTATATTTCAGAGAGAGATTAGGAAGATGATAATTAATACAGGTATATTTCAGAGAGAGATTGGGAAGATGATAATTAATACATATGCTGGGTAAAGTAGCCCAAATTTAGTTAGTTACCATGTTGTTGCAAACTCTGATCTCACAATACACTTGATGAAATGACAGAAAACGACCATTTGAGTTTTAGGGACATGTTCTCCACACCAGATTTACCGTACTGTTGTTCTCATTGCTTTTGTTGCTGCTGAAGGGATGGAAGGTGACAATGTCTAAAGGCACATATGTGAATTCTGCCTCTTTTTTATTGTCAATTAGTTGCAATACTGCAATTCAAAAATTGAAACTGGGTGGATATTATTTCTATCAGACTCAAATGATATGACGTTTACCCAGTTTGTGTATTCTTTGGTCGACAGTTTTTGTCAATATAGTACATGTTGTTGAAGTTTTTGGTCACCTTTAGCAGCAGAGAGTGTGAACAGACCACCCTTTTCAGACAAAAAATTGATTGAGTCCTCAAAACGGAAAATAGAGCCTTCCTACGAAATCTCATATTTTAACCAAAAAAAAATAAGTCCCCATTTAGCAAACGGAGACTTTACGATTTTTTAATCAATTTTGGTCGCAACGATGTGGTCATCACACACTCTCTGCTGCTGCAAGTTAACAAAAGATAATAAATGATTTCAACCAAATATTTGATTGAGTCTTTAGGACTTTACAAACAAACTAATCGCTAACACCTCATCTTGTAGATCAATTAAATTATTTGACTGGTCGGTGAGTCGGAAATTAATTCTTGTTAACGAATTATTATGGCATCGCATGTAGACAGGATTAATTGGGTTTTCAATAATTAGGAATCCTGGAGGAGCTGTTGGTGCAAATGAATAAAGAATATATCCCTGCTGAGCTTGATCTGATTGCTCTAGATTAATTTGATAGCTTCCTTCAATTGCATCACATACTAAATTGAGCGCAATCACCGTTGAAATATTCACATTGTGCGGGGCAATATGCCTACCGCCACCGTCTGGGTCATTATTATGTTTGAGGATTTTTATTTCCTGTGATGTTGTTTTTTTCCATGCATCATGAATTATTTTAAAACCAACATTGATGGTGTCGTTAAGTTGTTTCTTTAATTCTGGTGCTTTATATCCTGGTAGTTTAAATGTTGGAATATCCTTAACGGGGATATTATATTTTTTTGCAAATTCTGTTCTCGATAGGGGATTATCGTCATCTAATATATCCTGAATTATTTTCAAATTAAATGTTTCCATATCGTCGATAATTTTGTTGCATGTTTCTACGACGCTGATAAATTCATCTCGGGTAAGAGTACCGGATTTAAGAGATATTAACAACAGCGAAAAATCATTATTCATTGCTGTGAAATTTTCAATAATTCTAGGTTCGTTAACAAAATGATGTCCTTCTGTACTACCCCCTTCCTTCTCTCTTCCAGTTGGTTGGTATCCGAGACCAAAAAACTCTATAGTGGTTCTGTGATCTTTATAACTTTTTATTGGATTATCAGGTGCTATCACGTCGGTGACATAATCAGATTTTTTCGGTTCGGGTGTATAAACCGGTTCTTTTCGTTCAGGTCGTATTTCAGGCCATCCTAACACTGTTCTCAACGAGCTGTTATAGATATCTACAATGTATCCCTCTGTGCTTATTTCGATCGACGACGAGAGCGTTGGTTCATGAAGTTTAATAGCTATTTTTGATTCTTTTCCAGTGATTGATTTTATTCTACACTGAATTTCAGCATCAATTTGCACAAATTGGTACGACCAAGTTGGTAACGAAACAGTTTCCCACTCTGGAGTACCATCGGGTTTATTGTTATAAGAGAACACCAGTGCGTTATTGGGTTGCTGACCGCCAAATGCAACCGATCTGATATTAGGCCAGCTATGATATACTCGTAATTTTGCCAGCGCGATCTCGCGCACTGGAATCGGAGAAGGGAAGTTCACACTAAATTGTGGGTTTGTTGATGTTATTGATATCATTCTTGTTCGTATCGGAGTGGTATTTTCCGCGATTCGTTGAAGCAGTTCGAGTGACATTATTGTTAACGCTGTCTTCAATTTCCAATTTCAACATCGCGGAGTTATACAACTGGGTCATCGCGGAAAATTCAACATCGGATATGAACGAATTATCTATCGACAGCGAGATCAACTCGGATAATTTCGAGTACGCGTCAAATACCACCCGGTACCGAGCTGTATAATCACTGAGTTTTTTCTGAGAACACGATAACTTTTTAGTTATCGCGGTGGCGACTGCCGCAATTGTTGTTGCCACGGAGATAGCAATTGGAACTGCGATCGGAGCCATCATGGTCACCGTCGACAAAATAACCCCGGCGCTGGCCATTACACCGGACACCGAGTACACGGTGATGTCGATGATTGCTACGCTGCGTCGGTATTTTTTCATTTTTTCACGATAGCGCTCAGAAAGTGATTTCAAGTTCGCGGAAAACTCTTTCATGGTATCATATCGATATCGATGCGATTGTGATACCTCTGGGACTATTATCGGTTCAATTGATTTCATCGATGTCATTGTTATTTTAAACCCGCTAGTGTTTTCAATTATTCGCCATCGTTAAGGGGAATTGCTAGTAGCTTCAGCCGGAAAAAATATCTACAAGTTGTATACACCAGGCTATTTTTGATCTAATGGTGGAGCTATCAACCGCGACGAAGTGAAAGCTTGGTGTTTTGCCAGTCTCGATTACTAACGTCGCGACGCCACCAGAGTAGGTTCTATTATCGTCCATGATCATATTAAATTGATGAATAGAGGCCCACGTTAACCTGTAGATACCATCGACCTTCGCCTCCCCACCCCACAAGAGATCGACGGTAATTGTCGCCTCTTGTCCAATCCACGATTCCATGATTGATCGTATACACGATATTTTAATGCCCTTGTGCGGAATCCTTACCTTTTCAAAGGCTACTTTTAGTTTAAGAATATCCGTGTAAATATCGAGATAATTTGCCTTGATTTCATCTTCATTCATCATCCTCCCCGCGTCCTTGTTAAAAAAAGAATAAAGATAGAAAGTTTTTAATTTCAGCGAGAGTCATGCCAACCACAAGCGGGGTTCCAAAGAATTTATGTACGACATTTTTGCGAAAATTATTATAACCTCGTATATAATCCTCCAGATCACGGCCGTGGGCGGTAATCTTGTTGTCGTGGGTGACAATCTTGTTGTCGTGGGCGGTAATCTTGTTGTCGTGGGTGGCAATCTTGTTGTCGTGGGCGGTAATCATGCTGTCGTGGGCGGTAATCCTGTCGGTGATCGTAGACACAAGTGCGCCTGGTTTAAGTTGTCCACCGTTGGAATACAGCGCAATAGTTTCAAGCGGCGTCGCGCTGCCGTATCAAAATGTCATCCGCGGATATATTACTGCTTTTCAATTTACCCTGGCGATCTTGAAATACAACTATTTCGTTCGGGTCAACACTTGCTAAATTTAACGGCTCAGCGATTTCATCTTCAATTATTTTTTTTACATCCTCGATAGAACCCGCAGATGTTTTCGTGGTTGGTTTCGACATTGACAGAGATCGTCCCCAAATATCAATCATTATTGTAAAGACTCTAGTATTTTCAATTTATTGATTCTCTAAAATTACCTTGTAATTTCCCACTCGTGTATTTTTTTACAACCAGATGAGGTGGTTTCTGTGACGATGAAATCTCCGCGAGGACATTAAATACTTCACGGCCGCATATCGGTGGATCATTTAATTGTTGTGTTGGCAGCGTGGAATAAAAAATCGGAAACTCTTTGAGTTTCATCGAAGAATTTATATACCGCATAAACTCGTTCGATGGGGCTAGCCCATATGAATCGAAATAGACAATTCCACGTGGATCAATCGCGTATGCAACCCAGTGAGTTCCCGATCCGCTGCTGTTATCAAGATTGATGATACCGGTTTCGACGCGTTTAGGTTTTCTTGGTAATTGATCTCCCATAAAAACCCCTCTGAAGTTTTTTATCGCTAGTTTTTTAGCAGCATCAATTAAATCAAAATTGGACATGGGAAGAATTGGGTTTTCAACTAATAAACCGTTCCTGGTATTCTCAGGCCGGATCCGTGAACGGATCTCCCGCTGTACCATGAATACGGGGTTCCTGGTAGTCTTAGACCCTTTCCCTTTTTTTTATATCCTTTCCCAGTTGCCTTTTTCAACGCCATCCCTGCCGCGGTCCCAACGGCTCCCAACGCCGCCGCTTTCGCAACCGCTGGGGCAGCCGCTGCAATCAATGCTGGTATTGCAGCTAACAATGGAAATATACCACCTGATTTTATCATGTTGGCGACTGCAGCCTTTGAAAATACAATTTGAATCCCTCGCCGTTTCTTTAGCGCATCATTGAAATGTTTTATTTGGCGATCCGTCAGTGATATTTTATGTGTACCGCCGGACATCTACGTTGGTTTTAACGTTATTGTGGTTCCACATTCTTTAGCGGATTTTGATCGCAATTTCTTGACCTGACCATCAGTCAGCTTGACACTAACAACACTATATGTCATTTTATTGTAAAACATATTTATACTTTCAATTGACCTAATTGGAAACTCTTCAAGTTTCATTTACATATTTTCCACTGGTGCATCAACGATTCTCATTCGTCCGCCAGCCCCTTCTAACAACATTGATTTGTCGCTGAGAATAACAGCAACCGCTCTATAATCAACACCACCAGGATCTATACGAGCCCGAAAATGAATGTCAACAACGGATTGTCTTGTTAAATCAAGATGCTCCAGCGAAAAGTAATAAATCGGATATAGGTTTTTAAAATCAAGTTGCGATATTTGCAAACCAGTATCAACATTTTGATCACGGGCCATAAAAAATGACAGCATCCGATGATACACAAGTGCTATGTGGTTGTTTTCGTAATTAAGCTGTATATCCTCAGATGGTTCTTGTTGTCCGTTTATTCTCAGTGAAATCTCCTTGACTCCCAATCGATCAAATATCATATGACTGCGTTCTTGGGAGCCTAATCGATTCCGATTCTGCAGCGCTATAAATATATGACGTGGAGCTGAAACGCCTTGTGTTGATGCCAGATGCCATGTAAATGTATCAGCAACATTATCATCTTTGGCATCAGTTGTTGTTGTTAGCCAACTTATCAATGATTTGCCACATGTGTCCATAAATGAAAGTAGCCGCTCTTCCGTGGTAATTGATGGTGTCATTACTGGCATCCACAATACTATTTTACTCAAAACAACTTTACCATCAGCGGCACCAGTACGCCAAATTGCATCATTGTCATTGCCTTTTCGCACTAACGCGATTGTGTGTTTGGCTCCATAGATGACTTTTCTGACATTTCTGCAGAATCCAAATATGTGATGGAGTGGAATCGCATATGAAAAATATCGCTGCTGTCCGTGCAATGCTCCTTTTCGTGTTGCAAATCCTAAATTGAAATTACCATTAACGCCTCTGAGAATATCAAACGCAGCTCCGGGTCTAACTCGACGTTCTGGATTAGCTGCTTCTTGTTGATTTGCTTAAGCAGTATCTTGTGCTGTCAACACTTTAATGTATTGAAGGTGGTCAGCGTTATCAGTAGTATCTTTTGCAAACATCATAGACGGACCAGCCGACCTTGTATAATCATCGGAGTATCTTGCTAGCCCGATTATTGTTGTTGCAACATCAACTTCACGGTCTATTGATTCAATTTCTTTTCCATCAATGACATATCTTGCACTTTCAAGTAACGCCATTATGCCATTAATAACAAAACCAACTCGGATATTTGGATCATCTGCATATGGTGGATCATTATGAGCAGCATCGTTTGTTACGAATTTTCCCTCGATTTCAATAAATGCTTCACATGGCAAAAAGTATTTACTGGTATCTTGAACTTGTAGTTCAATTCGCGATCGTAGGTCGGGTTGTATTGCATGATAGGAATAGTATTGATAATCGCGGACGGAATCGTCTTTGCGCACTGGGGCTTCCATATCAAGAGCGGGATCAGCTGTTCGTTTAAACATTTATAACATTACTAGTGTTTTCAATTGTGAAACTCTTTGTAATCATCGTCGTTTTCTTTTTCGTTTCAAGCCACTTCCTGCATTCGCGTTCATGATAGCGCTATCTGTTACCGGCGAAGCTGTCAATGGCAACGGAGTCACCGAAGCAGCCAACGACGCTAGTTTTTCTTCCACTGCGCTATTTATTGCTTTGCTGATTTTTGCAGGCATCACTGTAGTTGATGGAAGCACCGTTGGTTTCTTTCGCACCAATGATGCTATTTTATCTTTCGCAGCAAAAAATGCCTTTCCGGCAAGATTTCCAACGAAATCTCCGATTTTGCTGGTTCCCTTATCACGAATAACATCAATGGCTTTCATTGATAATTGTTTAGCTAACGGCGCCACTTTTGGGGTTATTCTTGTAAATAACCCCGCAATGATATTGCCGAAACCATCTCCGTAATATGCTCTATAAACAGGCAATCGTGAGTTCACCACGTAGACGCTTACGGGTTTATCATCGTTGTAGTGTATAATCATCTTGTTATAAAACTAGTAGTTTTTCAATTAGTGATCAATCGCTAAGATCCATAGGATTTTCTTCATAACCATGGGCATCTTTGTGATTTTCAACTAATTCAACAATGAGTTCTCGATATACATTAATGTCCATGATACCACCTGCAAATAACCGCCTGCAAATATCAGCGGCCTCATTAATTATTTCCGGAGAGTTATTTCCGGCTCGTTTTCCGCCCATAAGTACTTCCAACCGTGATATATCACTGAGAATATTACCAGGACATGTCACTAGACCACTACCTGAAATTACTGGCGATTTTTGAGATTTAGAAAATCCCTTCCCACTACTATAATCAGGTGCTTCCTCCAGTTTTTCTAAATCCGTACTTTGTAAATAACTAAAAGGATCATCATCATCTCGATCAGATGGTCCAGGCGAAGGTCCAAGCGAAGCTTGGGGTTGTAGTTGTTGTTGAGATTCTACTTGTTTAGCAGGTGAAAAAGATATTTTTTTTTGCAGGTTGTCGTCGCTGCCGCTGCAGTCTTTGTGGTTTTCTTTGTGATTTTTGTTCTTCATATTTATTATACACTGTACTCACCATTTTGAGATATTCAATATATGACGCATTGTCGCCTTTAATTTTACCTGTTTTAGTTTTAATTTTGTAAAATATATTAGCCGAATGTTGTATATCTCTTACATACTTGTGCTGTTCTGGTTTTAACATTTTTTTTTTGTTTTCATACGTCGTAACAACAAGTGCAGGAAACTCTGCATGGCCAGTCTTATCAATTTCTGCTAACCCTTCTTCGTTAAATCGCGTGCGTAATTCATCTACTATTTCATCATTGGTCTTTTTCGGACCAGGTGGGTTTTTTTGTAACAACGCTGATGTCTTTTCAGTTTCGGCTGCTATCTTTTCAAGCACACCAAGAACAGGCACTTCTCGTCGCTTGCCTTCCTCAGGAATATCCCCAAATATTGCTCGTTCAGTTGCTGTTTTCACATCTTTGGTCGCACTTGTTATCGGAGTAAACAGTTGTTCACGTGACACAGAAAAGTCAGTCTGCGCTTGTTGTCGTTGTTGAAGTTTCTCACGAAGTCTGTCTCGAACCGGTATAAACTTTTTAATTGCTGCTAGCCGCTCTCGGGCTAATTTAGTTGTAAGCGATTCACCTACCATATAGTGTTTGTGAACTGAGTTTTCAAATGTGAAACTATAACAATTAAAAGCTGAGTTATTAAATAATGTACCATCAAGCTAGCGTATCCATCTCCGACAAGGTTAAACTGTACGACGCTATCCGCGAGTGTTTCAGAAATAACATCGCTGGGTGTTTCAGAATTGTAATATCTGAGAACGGCGAAGTACGATATTTGTTAACGACGCGGCAACAACAACAACTATGTGAAAATGGAGGCGTCGCAGTGATTACTTGCTACCACAACCAGATCATCCAGTACGCACATAACTGCATGAGCAAGCCCAAACTGTTGAGTATCCTTTCAGGAGAAAATCCTATGTAGTTACAAAAAACGCTAAAAAAAATAAATTTTTAAATTATTTACTGAAAGCCTTTTTTTAGTAACGCTCACGTGGTTAAGATACTGGTTTTTCCTCGTTTAATATTTTTCTAAGATCACAAACTTTAGAACTAATTTCAGCTCGTTTTTGATACTCTTGGCCGAGCTTTTGACGTATTGCTTCAACGGTGCTAAATAGCGTTATAAATACATCAATATCGTTACCGTACAAACAAGCATAGATGGACTTTTGAATTCCTTTCACGAGTCTGTACATTTTAGGTAAAACATAACGACCCCTACTAGACTGATACTCAATGTCTTCATATTCCGAGGCAATCCTGTCACAGTCGAGATCTTTAGATAATATTATCCCTCGATTCTTTAAAATTGAAATTTCAGCAATTATAGAATTTACATCTTTGATATCCATATTTTTATAAAAATATTAATATAATACATTTTACCTCTAATTATTAAAAAAAATAACACTCATTTGGCAATCCCGCTGGCGCCCTATGACGTCAGAGAGACCCAGAGGTTACTTTATTAACTTAATTAACAGGGTTCGTACGGTCTTTGAAGGTCTTTGAGAGTTTGGGAAAACTGATGTAGCATTTTCAAGGCCTTGAAAGTTTGGGAAAATCGAGCATATTACCCTGAGGTCTTTAAAAGTCTTTGAAAATTGAAATAAACCCCAAAATTTTAATTTCTTTCCAGAATCAAATAAAATTATCCGAGGTCGTTAGATTCGGATGTAATCTAGTTATCCTGGTTTCTTTCTTTTGATGACCCGTTCAGTTTCATTGCCGCCGCAACAACAAAAGAGGCTTTTGTTTGGCCATCGAAAGTTGGCCTCGGCTGCGACTTCAATAACCACTCTTCATCAAAGCAAGACGGCTACACACTTCGTCAAAGGAAGTTACAAATAAAATTGCCTAAGGTCCTTAGCTTCAGATGTAGCTGGTTTTCCTGGCTTCTTTCTTTTGACGAATCGTTCAATTTGATTGGACGAGTCCATCTTTGGCCAATCAAAATATTCTTTACACTAATTCACTCTACGTAGAAAGTGCGCGAAAGTATAACACGCTCGAGAATTCGAAATTTTGTTCTACATAATAATGTTCCTTGGTTTAATATAGAAACATCCATTGTGATAAATTCAATTCACGGATAAACAGTTTCAAAGTGCGCATGCGTACACTATAGTAGAGGTGATCAAGAGTTGTTGTTATTGAATTGCGAGTATATAAAAAACGTGTGCTGTGAAGCTTTAACGTTAGGAAGTCAAGTCATTTAATTAGGCAAGTAAAAAAAATTAAAAATTAAAAAAACGTATTTTCAGTTGACGGAATGTCCCCGTTTCTCATTGCCGACCATCGACTTTTTCCCCAATGATATAATTTTTTTAAAATTGCATTGCCGAAATTGATTTGTGTATCTATAGTCTGACTATACATCCCCGTTTGTTTGTACCCCTATCGATTTCAATAACGATAATAATTAAATGGTAAAAAGTGCACAGAACTAAGTCAACTGAGTCATTGATATATAATTTCTAACTTGAATGTGACCAGAATGGCACTAATACTGCCATCTCCTGCACAGTTCATGATTAACGGACTTCAGACTATAATTGAGCCCGTTTTGCCCAGTACTTTGAAGTGCTTGAAATATTACTAGATTTATAGATAATGTTTATTTAAAAAATGGAGAAAAATACCGCCTAACCTTGATGAATTATTTTATTCTGTCCTTTCCAAAAGAAAGGAATATGTCGAACTTTGGAATGTGCTCTAGAAAATGTTGTTGTCACACGGGCAGGCAACAGTGGAGAGAGGATTTTCTGTCAACAAACAGGTATCTGGTGAGAACCTCAGCAGAGAAAGCCTAAGAGAAAAGCAGGTGGACCTTTGGAAATCATCATTAGCAATGAAATGACGACATATGGTTCATATGCAAGACAAGAGTACCATGCCTATCTGGATAAGAGGAAAACAGAACGATGAGAGAAAAGCCAAAAAGGAAAGAAACGGATGTTAGCCTTGGATGAAGTGGAAGAACTTAACGCCAAAAAGCTGCCTCTTGAAGCTAGCATTGCCAGCCTACATGCTTCCTTTGTACAGAAAGCAGAAGAGGCAGAGTTAAAAGGACTCTTTGTGCTTGTCACAGAGTCAAATGCTCTTAGGAGAAAAGCAGAGGAAAAGATGAGAGAGGTGGCGTCTCTTTCCAAAATGATTGAAGAGAAAAAAGGCAAATATAAAATTAATAATGCATTTAAAGCAATGCTGATGTCTGTTAAGAGAACAATTTATTTTGTATTAAATCTGACACGTATGTTACATATTTCTGAAAGAACAACGAATGTTAACCTATCTTCCAGATAATTATAATACAGTTTTAGGAAATTATAGTTTGACTTTAATCAGTAATCAATATTGTAGTATTTGGCATTCATTGTTTTCTCAAATAACCTGTATACACAATATTAGCAAAATAGGTCTTGGAAATCTCTGTTTGTGGTCTTTGAAAGTTTGGAAAAGTCTTTGAATTTATCATTCATCGTTCAGTTCGAACCCTGATTAAGGACAGCACAACACGCATCTTTGGAACTCCTTGGGTGCCTTTGCATCCAAGTAAGCCCGAAGTAACCCGAAACATACATCTCCGGCGGGAGGCCTAACGTGGCAAACATCATCTTAGACCGCCCAGAAGATATGCTTGGGGGACACATCACTACATGTACTTAACTAACTTAATTAAGGAAAACCCCATTTGGCAATCCCGCTGGCGCCTTATGACGTCAGAAAGACCCAGAGGTTACATATACGACAACACATCTTTGGAACTACTTGGTTGCCTTCACATCCAAGTAAGCCCAAAGTTGGGGGACGGCACTACATATACTTAATTAAGGATGGTATTATTCAATGAAACGATGATAGAATTTGTGATGTAATGATGTGGGGGCGGCACAATGCCATATATATCTCCGCTCGAGTGTTGTGGCAGATTGTAGTCATACATATACTTAATTAACTTAATTAAGGATGGATTATAATTCAATGGAACGATGATGGAATTTGTGATGTAATGATGTGGGAGGGCACAAGACAGCACAAACATGAAACGACGGGACAGATTTTCTACGGCCAATCCAACCAATCAAAAGCAATCAAACTAAATTAACCCGGTTGCGTGATTGACAAAAGACAACCACACGCCCGTGTTAATGGCGTTGGTTAGTTTTGATTGGTCGATTGGCTTTCGAAAGCCCCAAGCTTATTACGAGTCATAATATATATAAGGCGACTAATACAGCAGCGTTGATTCACGGGTGTTGTTATTTTATTTCCTTGAATTACTTATTAATGCTGTTTCACAACATTTAAAACAGACAAATATTTGAATAAAACACTAAACAAAAGAATACAGTTGTTAAATAACAGCGTATATTTACTCTGTTCTAATCCTCTAGACAAAATGCATTATCGATTAAATCACAAAGAGCTGTATACAGAGGAATTTTAACCACGCCTACCTACTTCAATGAATGGGAAACACTAGTGTTTCATACTCGTTCCGGCTGAGCGAACATAGGTAATGCGCTGGATTATAAAGAACGTTTGTACTAAAAGTGTATTATAGATGGTGTAAATAAATACAACTGTTTAAATAATGCAGTTTTAGTCAAAGCGACAATAAAAGGTTTTAGAATTGATAAATACATCTCTACCGAAACTATGTATTTACTCCATTAAAGTCACGTGTGCGCGCCTAGTCAAGGTATATACTCTCTCTACAGGTAATAGCAGACGGCACAATTCCTTTGACGTCATAATACAAGGGAACTTAGTGAGCAGAGTGTGAGTTGCGGCGGATTTATCCATAAAGGATTTATCTCCCTTGAATCGTTTTAGGTGTATACGAATTTTATCCTGTGACCTGTCTTTTTTGACAAAGCAGTTTTAATTATATTTTCTGCAACAAATCGTATTGAAGCCCTACAAATGTCAAAGTATCTACTGGCTTCATTTATTGACTGAAATATTTTCTCCTCTTTGGTTTCTAAATGAAACGATTTGACCCCCCTAGGGCGTTTTGCGTGTTTGCCAGTTCCACTTAATTTTGAATTCCGACTTTGTGAGACGGCTTGAAGATTCCCAAGACAATTATCAGTCTTCACGCCATTTATGTGATCAATAACAAGGCCGTCTTCGATTAATCCGTTATGAAATTCAAAAATAATTCTATGACATAGATATGTTTTATTTCTAACACTAAACAGCAAATATCCCATATTACTCAGAAATCCAACCCGTTTTTTTAGTCTGCGGTGCCTGACAACACCATCACTGGAGGCTTCGTAATTAACAAGCACTGGATGGGGTCTGAAATCTTGGCTCATTTGTATAATAATACTATTTGTCTAATTTATATCTGCTTTAATTATAAATCTCTTGATATAATCTTGAGGGTTTTTTATGATTTTGTCATCGTTAGTGCAAATGACGTTATTTTTTATTCGTTTGTCATAATAGCGTTTTAGTTCCCTGTATCGTTTGCCGCCGCAACTGAGGCATAATTGTGATTTTCCTCTAACGCCCACCCCACATTGGAGGCATGGGAGAGGGCCGAAGGAACCGTTGCGAACGCTTTGTAAATGATACCCACAGAATTCGCTTCTGCATGATTTGTTACACGGGGTTGTTAATCCAATCATAAGCCACTTGCAGTGATTCATTATACTATATTTTTCTATTTAAATACTTGTTTTAATTATAACATGGAGGAGTTCAAGAGATTATCGAAAATTAAGCCCTGGAAAAATGCTAAATTCATTGATTATACCATGAAAGAATTCCAAAGATTATCGAAAATTAAGCCCTGGAAAAATGCTAAATTCAATCTTGATAAGGAGTTCCAAAGATTATAGAAAATTAAGCCCTGGAAAAATACTAAATTCAATCTTGACAAGGAGTTCCAAAGATTATCGAAAATTAAGCCCTGGAAAAATACTAAATTCAATCTTGATAAGGAGTTCCAAAGATTATCGAAAATTAAGCCTTGGAAAAATAATAAATTCAATCTCGATAGAGTCTGTGATACACCAAAACGTCTAATCGGTGATAGAACTATACTGGGTAAAATCAGGGAGTGTTTTAATGAATTCTACCGAGACGGTGCAGTATACTGTTGGTCGACATTTCGAATTATTGATGAAGATGTCAATGTACCCAACATCGATGCTACTATGAACGATGAAAGA
This sequence comes from Unio pictorum, assembly GCA_030141615.1. Taxonomy (NCBI): domain Eukaryota; kingdom Metazoa; phylum Mollusca; class Bivalvia; order Unionida; family Unionidae; genus Unio; species Unio pictorum. The sequence goes on from JARLTB010000442.1 coordinate 380,330, forward strand.
GCAGCTGAGATAATTTCACACCTTGGCCCGCCAAGGGGCTGGAAATCCAAGGGTAAATTGCAAAGCAATTCCCATCAGAAGTATTTTTTCAGAATAAAATTCATTATCGAAGTCGAAGGCAAATGGATTATCAGGGATAAATTTGAACCAATCCTCAAGGATAAAAAACTGTCATTGTGAGTAGAGATTCCAAACCAGGAATTCTAACTGGAATTGACAAACCATACTACGAGAGATCTTATCCTGTAACAGCAATTGTTTATGGGATATATCCGTTAAATGATAAACCCGATATTGCAAAACTAGCTCCTATGAAATATTCTAGTTCACTGAATTGTGTAGCAACACGGGTAATGGAACATTTCACAAATGCATCCCGAGGAAATAAACTAACTGATCTGCGACGTAGAAAAATAACCGAATGGGAACTGACAGTGAAACAGCACGGTGCAAAGATTTCTGATATAGCTAAATTAGAAGCATCATTAAAATTCCCAATATCAGTAACGACAATAACCGGAGAAGTATTATATGAACCGAAATATCAATCGCGAGGAGCTCCAATTAAAATTATTGATCATAACGAACACGCGTGGACACCTGCAGTAACAATATTTCCACGAGATAGAACCGTGAGATATATCCCTAAGGAGTTCGTCGGGGATGTTTTCTATGAAGAGAAATTATTTGATGGTATTCATGCGTTGTGTAAAGATGATCCTGTCTCAGTGTGGTTACTTAGAAGTGATGAAGATCCCGAAATAGGATTTGATCAATTTGTAAGACCAAATGGTGAATTATATCGCGTTGAAGAATTAGATAACAGAATGAGAAAAATCGCTAGTGATTTTTCACCGGAGAGTTCCCATGAAAAACTATTAACGGATAGTTTTACTATTCCATCAGTGGTAGCTCACTTCGCAAGAGAAAAAAACTCATGGCGTCCAACACGAAGTGATTTTCTCGAGGACGTTAAATTGAGTTGCGTCGAATTTGGTCATGGAGGACTGTGGAATACGAAATACCATCGTGATGGTATGATTTCAATTGATATATCCGCGTGTTATCCTGGAAGTTTTCTCGGGTATGGAGAATGTAGTAACTATTTTAAACGATTTGGACACCCCACGCATGAAATGACTCGTGTTGCGATTAATGGTCCATTGCTGATTTTGATTTAACTGGATTCGCTCGTGTGATATCATTTGAACTCGCTACAGGGTTACATCCATGTAGTTATGTTTGGCTTGGTAGACATATATCTGAAAAGGCCTGGATGCCAATAGTGTTACTACGATATATGATTGATTGTGGTATGCTAATATCGTTGATTGTTTCCGAAGCTATTATATGCTATCGAGCTCAGAAAGAAGTTTGGCTACCACAACCCGATCTAGATCGTATAATTAGCGAACAGCGAAAACAGTTTCCAGATTTCAATGAAGAACAAATCATGAATTGGTCTAAGGAGTTATTTGAAATTAAAAAAAGAACAAGCAAAAGATTTTGGACGAAGAATAATCGGTAAATTTACCCAGGGTGGAAGATACGACAATGCAAAATATTCTTCGCGGTTGATCATAGACATCGCTGAATACGATTTTATTGTAACGGATTTAACGAAACAGGGAAAACTTGTAAATCGTAAAGACGCTTTCCTATCCGATGGAAGACGATTAGGTACAATTGTTACCTATTGTGATGGATATATTAAACAATATACGCATTTGAGAAGTTCTATGCTAGCTTATGCTTCTATCAATTTATTTTCGATGATAAATAGATTTCCTAATACCGCAGTTAGAGTAGCCACTGATTCTATGTATATCCACGAGAAATACAAATCAGATGTAGCTAAATTCACAGATCCGGAGGCAAATTGGGGACGTTGGAGATTTAAAAAGGAAACGCTACATGAGTATTGTGAATCGGCAGATGTTACCATGGATGAAAAGTACTTAAAGTGTGATGAGATTCAATCCGAATTTTCTAATGCACCACCGGTATCTGATCCAATATGTAGATGCAAGACAGTTTATTTAAACGGTTGTGGTGGGTCAGGAAAGACAACTCGTGCAATTGAATTATTTCGTCGGTCAACCATGATTGTGTTAACACCAACTCACAGACTCGCCAGAGAGATGAAACAACGAGGGGTAAATGCCTGTACTTATAGTTTCTTTCGATGGAAAGGCGATGAATGGACCCCTGATCGAATGGGTGATAAATTAATTCCTGAAATCATAATCTGGGATGAAATATGCACGGTATCGTTGAGAGTATTACAGACATTTCTCGAGTGGTTGTTAAACAAAAACACAAAGGTCGTCATGTGCGGTGATCACGGCCAACCACCACCATTTATCGGTGCATCCCCACATGAATGGCTAAAGGGTTTTGTAGACTATTATGAAGAAATTAATACCGACCATAGATCACTTGATGAACAATTACGAGAATTCAAAGCGCTAATTAGATTACAACCAGATAAAACCCAATGTGAAATAGCGCGTGAAATAATTTCAGAAACTCCCATGAATGATTTTTGGGAAACGTGGAGACCAAACGATTTGATAATTGCAAGTAGAAAAAATAGTCAGAGACACACTTCAGATGAAGTTATTTGAATTGCATAAAGAAAAATTTGCAACACTTCCAGTACCGTTGTTATAGGCCTTCGGATACACGAAAGCAGAATATTGAAGTTGATATTCCAGGGAAGAGTGAAAAGCAGATTCTCGTGTTAAATGATATTGTGCTGGTTGATATCAGCGTCGTCGAAGATGCTTTGCATGCTGATAAATCCCCATGGACGTTAGGTTACGCAGCGACAATACACTCTTCACAGGGATTGACTATATCAGATACAATTGTTTGGATGGTGGATAATCACATCGAATGGTCGAATTTAGTCTATCTTGCAGTATCCAGAGTACGAAGAATAAATCAACTTCGAAGAGTTGTCCTGGATGATAATGACACTACAATGGATGATGCTAGCATCGTTGATGTTAAAATTATTGATAAAAAACTCTCCGGTTATAAACAACAAGACAAAAAAAAACAACGAGAATTTGACATTGATGCTGAATTAATAATTACGCTGAAGCAACAACAGAATAATCACTGCGCGAGTTGCAATTGTATAATGCGTTGGCAGTATTCGGATAAAGATCCTCGCCAATTTACCGTAGATAGAAAGAATAGCAGCATTGGTCATATCAGAGATAACGTTATGCTGACTTGTCTTGAGTGCAAAAGACGAAGGGGTGCTAGTTAAGACCACGCGGTGGTAATTGAGTATCCTCGGGAATTACCTGTAGTTGTTGTCGAGTAAATCCTCGCTGAGGAGCAGTTGAATTCAGTTTATAGATTGGAGGTCTACCAGTAGATCGTGTTATACCGGATATCTTATGCGTAGTGACGCTCCAAATGGGATCGGTAGCTCTTTTTTTACCACCCTCAAGCTCTCCTGGTTCGTATAAATACCTAACAGTGACATTATTACTACCAAGAATTGGTTCTTTGAAATCTTTTTGTGAAATTCCTGGGATTTCCATTTTTGGTATAGACGCTTTCTTAATCGCGTTGACAGGTTTCATGTTAATTGTTCGAGTAATCTCGTTATTGAGCGCGGTAATCACAGCTGGTAATCTCTTAACCTATTCACGGGATCTTTTATCCTGAATAAACTCCTTCGCGTATTGATATCCAAATAACAGTTCAGCAAGAGTCCGATTAAATCGTTCAACAATTGCCTGATCGCGATGTAGCGCAGTATGCCCTCGTCTGATGGTGACATTGTGATGTTTCATCGCTGATAAAACAGCGCCTTGAAATTCCCTGCCAGGATCAACTTGTAACAGATTTGGCCAGCGTAGTGGGCCTCGTCGATAAATCTTTTGAAATGCAGAAGCAGCTTCAGGTGATGATTTTGTTTTTAGCGGTTCTGCTTGTTTGTATCGACTCGCAACGTCAACTACGGTTAGCGCGTATTTGTAACCGTTGTCATGTGGTAAAAACAATAAATCAGCTTGATGAACTTCATTGGGTCCGGTAACATCAAAATGCGAGAAATTGATTTGTTTAGGGCGCGGTAGATAAATTTGCCATATAGCCTGTTGGGATAACCAATTAGCCGCAGTGGCCTTTTTCACTTTTGCAGCGCTAGCGAGTTTATTGATTGCTGCTTTACCCCGCCAGTATCCTTTTGGAGAATAATAAATAGATTCCATGTTGTTATTAATTACCGGCACCTAACATCAATTTGTCTTTCATAGCTGATTTTACCAACCATGAAGCCAACTTTTCTTTGAAAGATTTATCAGGAATAGCATTTAACGCATGAATTAATTTCACATCCGCGAGATGCCTGTGTTGCAAATTGCTGCTTTTATATGCGACATCATGAGCAGGACACGCCTTATCAATAGCGTTTATCGGATACTCGCCGGATCTGGGTTGATTTTGATCATCAAGTCTGATATCTAATGGTGTTCCGGGGCCACAGTAGCTATATCCTGGAAGGTGCTTTTCTCCTGGATACTTTGCTCACGGCGTTCCAGGGAGTTTTACTAACTTGGCTGCAGTATCACCTCCTCGTTTTTTTTTAAAACATCTCCGGATTTCATAGAAACAAATCTAAACTTTTTTATACCACATGTTGCACATCTACCAGTAAGTGCTTATCTGTTATTCCTTGTTGTAATCGTCGTCACATCATTTGTGCCAGTACGCGTTTTACACTTCACACAATATAGATCCATAATTTATGTATAGAGATATGGATATAATTGATTTTTCAGCGACTAAAACAAGAGAACCAGTTAAGCATCATGCAGCGCTACCAAACTCTATCCGCGCAATTATAATCGGGCCATCTGGATCCGGCAAGACACAATTGTTGCTCAATTTAATAATGAGATGGATGAAGTGGGATAAGTTGTATTTAGTTGCTCCAGCGTAGATGATCAACGATGCTATGAAGTGCTAAAAGATTTTAATGAAAACGCTTCAGAGATTAAAGGTGAGAACGTCGTTGATTTTATAACTGATATTAACGAGGCACCATCCGTGGATGACCTTGATGGGAACATTAACAATTTAGTCGTATACGACGATGTGATGTTAGACAATCAAAAAAATCCAGCTAGGATCTTTTCCAGAGGCAGGCATAAAAACACTGACGTGATATATGTCACTCAACGCTACACTCAGATTCCAAAAGTGATCAGAGATAACTGTAATATTCTTGCTGTGTTTAACGGTGTTGATACACATACGCTACGAAATATTTGGCAGACATGGTGCTCTGATATGGACTTCAATCAATTTAAAAATTTCTTTAGTAACGCTCAGTCGACTCCGCACGGATTTATAACAATACATTTACATGATCCTCGGACACGATATCGTATCGGACTCGAACAAATATTTGGTTGAAATCATTTATTATTTTTTGTTAACTTGCAGCAGCAGAGAGTGTGTGATGACCACATCGTTGCGACCAAAATTGATTGAAAAATCGTAAAGTCTCCGTTTGCTAAATGGAGACTTATTTTGTTTTGGTTAAAATATGAGATTTCGTAGGAAGGCTCTATTTTCCGTTTTGAGGACTCAATCAATTTTTTGTCTGAAAAGGGTGGTCTGTTCACACTCTCTGCTGCTCCTTTTGTAGCTCGGGTAAGTAAAATGTAAGTAAGTAAGTAAGTAAAATGTTCTCTTTACATTTCTCCGTTCAGATCTTCCAACTTAAAGACAGAGTGGCCTGGTAGTGCAAAGAACTGCTGAGAAGCTCTAAGAATCAGAAAGAGACTCTAAGTTGCTCCAAGTGCTATAAATTGGGCACTACCAACATTGTAAAGCATTACCTGTAAATTACTCCAAAAACAAATGGTACTACAATAAATCAATAAATATTGTTGACAGATAAATCGTATTGGGAGTTTTATTTATCTAACGGGCTAATTTTTTTTCTTCTAATTGTATTTATAAAAAAAATCCCGGGTAGTTCCTTGGTTATATTATGATTAAATAAAATTGATTATATTCATTTTTTTCCTTCTCTCTTATGAACATCGGAAACATACGTATTTCAATCCAATTATTTCAATTATTTCTTAATGATTTATTTCAAACTTTCTCGAGGATGGCCTTGAATCCTTACTATTGGGAGGTGGTAACTCTCCACCCCCACCACTCACGTCGCTACGTGACGAGGGTAATGCCGTCATTCTTTTTCGCGTTTGTGGAAAAATGGTGTAGTTACGCGACTTGCATCAATAATAAATCTAAAGAGGGGAGGGGGCATGGGACACGTGTTATAGGCCCAACGCTTTGTTGAGAATTCCTTGAATTTTTATATTAAAACAAGTATATAAAAGGTTTCATTTATATTAATTTCCATCATTAAATATATTTTTGCTTCGAGAACTGAGGCAGGGAAGGGTGCCAAATATGCTTCTAAAATTTTATTTTGTCGATTTCTTTCAAAATGTATGTTTATTTTAAATTGAAAAATGAGTGTTTAACCTACTTTATCCCTTATATTTCGCTGAAGTATTTGACTGAACACATTCAGTTTCAAAAGTATGTTGAAACCAAATTCAAATATTCATGCGTTTGCTTTTGTTCTATTTAAATTTGTGTTCCTAGCCTTGAGAAACGATTAATTCTTAATGTCCACAAGCAAAACGTCATTCTCTCATTTTCTTTAATTCAAGCAACGAAATCTGGAAGCTGGTAGTCAGCATGGACTTTGTACGTAGCATGGGATACGATAGGTCATGACATTCATGCTCTGTGCCACCAGTTAACGGCATGAACTACACTGCTAAGTTACTGACACGTTTTCGTGCAAATAGGAATAAATCCAATCGGGAACCTATCAGAGTGATGTGGTGGACGAATATGTATCCACGTTCAATGACTTCCTGCCTACCAAATCACTTTGTTTGATTGATAGCGGTTACACAAGAAAGATGGCGAAAGACTGAAACCACATGAAGCAGGATCACAGCACAATTCTGATTCAGATACCAATGTACCCGATCTAGTACTTCAAGAATCCAATTACAGAATTTCAGAGAAAGATTTATTTTATTCATAGATTCAACACGCTGATGCCGAAGACATTGATAAGGACAACAGTGATTCGCCAAATTATTATATTTTAAACATTCAAGACGAGTTTTCCACATCTGAAGATACCATTGATGAAGTTGCTACATATGCAATGGAACATATATATAATGACAAGGAGTATATTCCAGATGCACCTTTCAGTCTGGCACAGACAGACAATGCTTCCTAAAGGCAGTGACATACATGGAAATCTGTCAACATGATGACTGTGGCGCCTGGAAAAGTAAGAAGTCAAGAACCTGCATGACTAAGTTTCTATATTTCCTTTAAGAAATTTTGGAAATCGTACATCTGTCTGGTCTTTGGACCCGCGATATTAAATACCCTATTAATGGTAATATGTACCAAAGAAACGTTTCTTTTGTGTTAAAACCAACATAGTACAGAAACTGTAACGTTGTGCTTCTTTTAAACTACGTAGCTAAGTACGCATAACCGCTGACTTTTTAAAGGCGGTTAGGAACTCCATAAAGTGTAGCAAGACACTAAATAAACTGTAAATAGTTTGATTTGCTTTCACCATTAATTTCATCCGTAGTAAAATTCAAAAACAGATAAATAGAATTTTCTTTAAAACAAATGCAAAACATTAGAAAAGGCATATATGTAAAAAAATAGTCACATCGTTCCTGTTAAAACTGTCGTGTTCATACGCCATTTTAGTTGCCATGTAACGTGCGCAAATCCGGATGGAAAAAACACAAAAGGGACGATTGTTGTTTCCTTCATTTTGTCTGAGCTCTCCTAATACCCTGGTCTTGAAAAGTAAATCCATTGACTTACACAAAAAGCAACCCACCCCATCCCCATCAAACCGCAACCTAATTTAAATAAACCTGCACTGTCTATTCATGATTTATAAACATTAATGCTGGTCAAGTCATTTTCTGAAACGCAGATAACACGCTTTGAAAACATACATTCATGTCGGCTGCCATATCAGCAATCATTATAATAATAAGACCAGATAATGCTAACCTAAGACCAATACACGATTGACCATTTTACGGTTAAAAAAACCTTGCATGTTCTTACCTATATGTTAGTAAGAATTAACTTTGGTTACAATTTATTTGGAAATAGTTCCAGGTGGTATATATTTCAGGAATCGATTAAAAGTGATTCTGCAAAAGTGTAATTATCACATTCAATTCATTGATAAGTTTAATAAATAAGTTGGCTTGATGTTTTATCTGTAAAAAAAAACGAGAGAAAAGAAAGTTCTGGGGGCCCTTAAAAGTGATATTACTTTAAAAAAAATGTTCTAGCTGAAAAGCTGCCAATGATCTTAAGATAAAATCCTGACGAAATTTTGACTTCGTATCATCGTACAGTCCGTGTGTATCCATGTATAAAATCAAACATATCGATTATACACATAACTTTGAGATATAAATGATTAATTTTGTTTTTGTTTGGTAAATAAATTATAAACCATTTAGCATGCTCAAGCAATAGTTATATATGTTTTGGAGACGTGAGTGCAATTTATGAAACTGCACAAATAGATAAGCGTGTGTAATTTGTTCCACTGTCTCACATGAAGAACAGAATAAATATTGGGAGTGATCACGTTCGTATCAGCCGGTCTAAATTTTGAATCCAAACATTATTGACAAATATAGGTATCTGCTTTTTTTAGACCATTAATAGAAGAATGAATTACAATACGAACCATAGCCTTATATCAGATAGGTGGGGATGACCTTTCTAAAGAGAAATCTTGCAATCTGTTCATTTGCTTTTCAATCATTGTGTAAATTCGTTGTGAAGGAAGATATGTTATTGCTCAACATTTATATTTCCTTCTTGTATAATTTTTTTACTCATAGGTGGGGTAGTTTCTTTACCCAGTATTTTCTTTCTCCAGTTTTCCACCTCTCTAGCTTTTTTTGTGTGCTCCCTGACGTTTATGAATTGCCACGTAAGGAATAAGTTGTTGAAAAGAACTAGTCAATGTATAATTAAGATAGGAATATAAAATATAACAATACTAGCAAAACCACTACAAAAAATTGCGTGTTGAAGGATTGATATATGTGTGCTGAAAGAAGCGTATTATGTAAATGATTTATTGTGTCTTTAGATAGATGTGAGATGAAACATTTTTCAGCTGTAATAGTAAATATTGTCTGTGGTAGCGATTTTCTGTGATTACAAATTTGAACCAACGATAAATGGTTCCCGTAAATTGTTGAGTGGATAAATTGTTATAGTACAAGGTATCGTGTATGCTCATTTTCTTTCTCCGTTACCACTACATGGCCGAACTTGTCCAGCAGTTTTACATAATGCACAGCCTCATCTTGCACGACATGTGTGTCAAAGCCTAGCATCGTGTATTAGGAACTATTTATAAATTATGGTGTAGCGATGCTTTAGCTTTCTGTTTCGTCTATTTAAAAAAACAAGATGATAAAGTTGACGATGTAGACGAATTTACTGCGTCGCCAATGAAACTTTCAAACAAACGAACGAATTAACAAGATTGTCGCTATTTTCACAGCAAGCAAATACATACCATTCTGATCATTTAACAGCTATTTAGGAAAAATGTTACTACATTTTCGTGAATACAATATGACCACTACCCTCTGGGGTCTATAAAAATGGAATTGAAAATCATGTTCAAGCCAAGGGCTATCGAACACACACACGCACACACACACACACACACACACACACACACACAGATGTGCCCTTTTATAAATAAAGGATCTCAACTATGTGATGAACAGAATTTCCAGTGGATAATGATTTAATATGGAATTATGATATTTGAATAATGGCATTTGCCAGCTTTGGCTCTCAAAATCTGGACATTATTCAACGAGTTTCATAAATTTAATATTAAACCATTATCCACTGGAAATTCTGTTTATCACATTGTTTTGTTTAATTGTAATATAAATACAATGAAAGAAGAAATATTTTCGTCCAATCTGACTCAGACGACACACCTTTCATTTGTTGCGCGTAAAAAATGTCCTAAACTATGTTCGATTTTTGGGGCAGTTTTATAACCAATATAATTTAAAACAGATTTTCTTTTACAAATTAGAACTAAAACAATAATTGTCGTTCAGAATGAATGAAATAAGTGACTCAGAGAATGTGTATGGAAGTTACGTGTTATAAGACATAATTTGATTCATTGAGGACGATCAACTTCCTCTTCTAATTGGATTGTCTCACAGCATCTGCTTTGCAATTTTCCTCGTCAACAATGTTGTGGATTTAGGCTAGCGATAGAAGCCGTTCAGGTCATTACATAGATAGGGTCCCTACAAAGAACATGCAAGTGACAAGTCATACACATGTCTTTTGCTAATAATATGAATAGCATAAATATACTTTTGCATCTTAAATTTCTCGAAATGTACATTCTTTGATGACTTATGTCATGGGGTTCCAAAACTTGATACACACCGCGAAATGTACTGTAATTTCGACTACATTTCCATCTGCAATCACATTCTTCTTATTTCATTCAAAATTAAATCAACGTGATATTCAAGAGCTTCTATTTGATAATTTCTATTGAAACCATTCGCATTTCCACACTGTGTGATTCCAAATAATCAGTGACAGAGCATATACAGACATGCAGCTGATTCAAGGCGAATCCACTGCTCACGTCACACGGAATTGACAGCCAATAAAGCCCATCCTTCACAAGCAGAACGGCAGAAAGGGTAGAAAAATGAGTCCAAATCCAAAGACCAGAGATATTATAAAGAAATGAAGAACAAAAATGGTCTTACTGACCTATCGCGTAATTCAGATCCCACGAGACGCAATTTTCATGGCACTCGAACCATTTTTCACCTCTGTATATTCTGTAGACTGAATAATATTCTCGTATGCAACTGATCAATAGATAGTGTTCCTGGAAACAGAAGTATACCTATTTGTTCGGATTACGTGGTAGTTACATTTGACTTGAAGCTTTTTTGTTTGAAAGATAAATTAGGTCTTGGATACTTAAAATTGGACAATTAATTGGAAAACAAGAAATTCCACTGATGCACACGATTGATTGGATAATTTGAGTTAATAAATTACAAGCATTCAGTATGAGATATTGTAAAGGTAATTAGGAAAATAAACATCGGAGCTGTAAAATAGGAATCGATTAAAGCATGCGTGTCCGACCCGCAGACTGCACGCGGCTGGGTCCTTCAAGTAGTGCCGTCCGTGGCTTTGAGCACAATCAACTTGAAAATATGAAATTTAAGTAATACTTATACCATGTTTATGTATTGCTTTTTGATGATGTTTTATGTATCTACCACAACACGTGACTGTCTTATATAACAATATTATTACAATCATGTAAATAAGAATGTTATTAGTGCCATGATTGTGTTGGATTTTCGTATTTACTTATTAAACTGTTTTGTGGATGTGGTCCGAGACCATAAGCATTTTATCTGTTTTTGACCTCAGCAAAAGATGAAAATAAGTTTGGACGACCTTGGATTGAATGTATTATCTGGAACAAGACTACTCCATTTTCATCTAGTAAAATTAAAATTAAGACGGGAAAAGCAAAATGATATGAAGAGGCAAACAGAAATATAAAAGTCAGATTGTAAAAACAATTCAAGTGAAACAGGAATTGAGAGAAAAGTAGATAGGACAGACTGAAAAACTAGAGAAAACTATAATGAGCAAATAAAAGTGGTTATTCTTAGAGCGAAAGCATGATAAATATTAAGGGGGAGAGGTGTGTGAAAAAACCCAGTAAACACTTCGCAAACAGAGAAAAGAAATTTTTGCAAATCATAGGAAATATAATAATTCAAGTAAAATAAATATATGATTAACTAAACAAAACATCTTAGAAAATAATAATGGAAATTTATACTGCGATAAGTCAGTTAGCGAAACAAACTATGATTGTTGCATCGTTAACATGAAAATAAACTCACTGGGGATGAAAACGTACGATGCAAAAAAGTCTTTCAACACCTGATGAATGCACTGCAAAGTTAAGGTTAAGTGTTCTGGAAGGAAGACTGCACAGTTTACAGGATTTTGATACCGTATCTGAAAAAGTGAACATGATTCGCCCTATTTTTTCCAATTTTATACCAATCCAATGAGCATATATATATATATATATATATATATATATATATATATATATATATATATATATATATATATATATATATATATTAACAGTTTTCCTGTTGGTTGTTTATGAAGGCCAGACAGATTTTCTCTTAAAAATAGACGCAAAGGCCACAATATTCGGCTTTCTGATAATATTAAACATGCTGGAGAAAAGAATCAAAATAGATACACTTGTCGCGAAACCAAACACACAATTGTGCCTAAATTGAACCGATAACACACACATTTCGGTGAATTAAAATTTATCCATAAAACAAAATCATCTATTTGAAATCTATTTACAAATTTTAAGTTTACCTCAGAACAAATATTAAGACTTTGAACAGGTAAGAAATATTGAATATCTTTATTCAGAACGATATTCCTGTTAATTGGGATTCATTTACAATCAGACCATCTACCGTTTGTACATATCATTTCAAGTATTCTGTGACGTGAGTGTAATTTATCACCTGTAAATTATTAATACACGAAGTAGAAAGTAAACTTGGCGAGTGGTAATATATTTACATGTCAGATCCAAATTATGTTAACACAGGTATGACGAATACTTTATAGCGACCATAATTAACATAAGTAAAGTATAAAATGAGCTAATGAATTGATTGATATGTGAATCGCCAATAGTAAAAATCTAAGCAACAAAGTCACCATTTTTTTTGTATTACAGATAAATCAAAACCAGGTAACTACATTATGGTTGATAGTCCGAATACGAAAGACGATCAGTCCTTAATAAACAAATCGACTTTTCTACTGCCATCATGGCGACATTGATAAATTTTATGTAAATAGACAACCCCGGTTTTACATGTATGTATTTAATAAGATATGTTACATTCTTATGTCTATTCAAACGGTGTTGAAATATTTCGACCCTAAACGCGATGTTGCTTTTGAATGGGCATATTAAATTATTGCCACGAAGCAGTTCTGTGTTCGTGAATTTTACTATACCGTGAGAAATCAAGTTCATATCACTGCTTTCCGCGTACTCGCAAACACATTAATATGACTGGTTTCATAATAAAGAATCAGTTGTGTATGCAATATAATCAATTATAAACCGCCATAGAAATATCCACATAGACCCCACAAATAGAATATTCATAAATGTAAGCATTAGTTTAATAAATATACAATTAAAGTAGAGAAAATAAATTATTCGAAACGAATTTAATATTAACATCCATGTACATGAGCCAGTAGAAATAAAATTATAAGGTAATTTAATCATATTTGAACGAAACAATTATCATTTTTGTGGAAAAGAGGATCTATTCATCCCAAATAAGGAAAAAAGAGCACAGAAACACAGAAGTATTAAAAGTGGTTTATTTTTAACAAATAAACCCAACACAATTCCGAATTAAAATTGCAAGAGCACAGAAGAATAAAGACCGTACTGTTGTTAAATTCTCAGACTACCTAAACACCATAAAGCCTCATTTGTTATTTAGTGTAATTAATGAAATGATTAAGCCACTAAGTATTAATAATGAAGACCACAAACCAGTCCCGTCATCTCTTTCGAGTTGTCATTGAAAGTGTTGTTCTTTGTCATTCGAGTTCGAAGATGAAAATTACGCTACCATCAGGTTTAATTTCTGTGTGTGCGTAAGTGTTTGATCACGGCAATTTGTGCTTTAAACTGTCTACGCCTCACTGTACAAGAGATGCCGTTTGGAGTCGCTTGTTTAACAGAGGATGTGCTGCAGTTCTGGATTGCAATTCTCTTCAGTTCAAAGTCTGTAACTCTAGTTTGTAAGACGATGCAACAGATGGGGCGATCATGTGTAACTCTAGTTTGTACGAGGATGCAACAGATGAGGCGATTATGTGTAACTCAAGTTTGTAAGAGGATGCAACAGATGGGGCGATCATGTGTAACTCTAGTTTGAAAGCGGATGCAACAGATGGGGCGATTATGTGTAACTCTAGCTTCTAAGAGGATGCAACAGATGGGGCGATTATGTATAGCTCTAGTTTGCAAGACGATGCAACAGATTGGGCGATTATGTGAAACTCTAGTTTGAAAGAGGATGCAACAGATGGGGCGATTATGTGTAACTCTAGTTCGTAAGAGGATGCAACAGATGGGGCGATTATGTGTAACTCTAGTTCGTAAGAGGATGCAGCAGATGGGGCGATTATGTGAAATCCAGTTTGTAAGAGGATGCGACAGATGGGGCAATTATTTGTATGAGGATGCAACAGATGGGGCTATCATGTGTAACTCTAGTTTGCATGAGGATGCAACAGATTGGGCGATCATGTGTAACTCTAGTTTGTATGAGGATGCAACAGATGGAGTGATCATGTGTAACTCTAGTTTGTATGAGGATGCACAGATGGGGAGAATATGTATAACTCTAGTTTGTAAGATGATGCAACAGATTGGGCGAGCATGTGTAACTCTAGTTTGTGAGAGGATGCAACAGCTGGGGCGATTATGTGAAACTCATGTTTGTAAGAGGATGCAACAGATGGGGCGATTATCTGTTACTCTAGTTTGTAAAAGAGTGCAACAGATGAAGCGATTATGTGTAACTCTAGTTTGTAAGAGGATGCAGCAGATGGAGCGATTATCTATTATTCTAGTTTGTAAGAGGATACAATAGATGGAGCGATTATGTGTAACTCTAGTTTGTAAGAGGATGAACAGATGGGGCGAATATATGCGGATCATACCAAGACTCCGAGTCAATGCTGAAAAGTTTCAAAAATAAAGTGAAGTAATCTTTAAAGCGTTTCATCGGATCAACCTGACAACACTTTCTCTCCCTCAGATCTTATTTGGTAGCAGCTATTCAGATAGCCCTGTCCATGTCAGCTGTGATTTCGTCAGCAGAGTGTGGGTGCTTGCAATGCCGCACCGTGTGAGAATCGTAGCGTCTGGGACACTCATATAATCGTATCCTTGCCAGTTTCCCTCAGACAGACCATGTCGAGGTTGTTAATCTTCTTGGTTCTTCAGTTCTGTTTGCTTTAGTAATTCTGGGGTTAGCTTTATCATTAATGTGGATTGCACGTGACAGTGCGGAGCCGAGATAGATGAACTCCACTGCAAGGAGGGCTTGGCCATTTTACTGCAATGACAGGCTTTAAGTAAGGCTTTCTGGTGCCGGTTGGTTCATCACCTGTCTTTTTATATACTGACTGTGAGATCGGAACTGTCATAAACTGAATTGAAATAGACCATACTTTTCTGCATGTGAGACTCAGATTTGGTATTCAAAGAACAGTCATCAGCAAAGATCACGAGCAGTCACTTGCTGTTTCTTTATCTTTACCTGTAGTCTCCTCGGATTGAAGAGCTTGCCATCAGTTCCGTATCTGATGTGAATCCAGTTGTCATAGTCACCGCAGGCAATAGCAAGCATTGCAAGGGACGTCATACTGAATAGGTTTGAGGCCATCACACAGGATTTCCAGGCTCTACTGATGACCAGAAATGTTTAAGAGAACTTAATGTCGTCCACGACACGAGCGAGAATGCTTTTCTTTCTAATTGTCTAAACATTACGATGAATTTCTCATGTCAACCAAACTTTAACATTATCTTCCAGAGGCCCCCACTAATGACCTTGTCAAAGACGTTTGTCAGTCGATGAATGTCGTATACAGCTTGGAATTATGTTAATTTTATTTCTGCTAGAGTTGACGAGTTGCAAACGCCATATATGTGGTCCATCGCTGTGTGCGAGAACAGGCTTTGTAGACGTCTTCCGGTATAACATCTGCTCCCGGCCCTTTGCCATTTAACAGTACTTTAGTTGCTTTCTCAGTTTTAATCAGCTCTGCAGGATCAGCAAGTAATGTTTTGATTTCCATTTCGGGCATCGATCAGTTGCCTCCTCACTGATTGATGATTGCAGAATAAAATATTCTTCCGATATTTATAGCATCTTTCTCTGTTAGCAGTGTGGTGTTGTCAGTATTAACTATTGCAGATGTTGGTGATGACGGAGTTCCGTAGATTGCATAAGAGTATTATATAAATAATTAGAATGCGTTACAATGAATGAATCTGATATGTCTTGTTGTTCAGTCATACTTTTTTCAACTCTGCGTTTGTATTTGAGAGTTCCATTGATATTGTTCAAGGTTGCATTCTTAAATGATGAAGTGCCGTCTTCTATGCTGGAATGTTGAAGCTGATATTTCTCATTCTAAAGTCCGTTTACGGCATCATTGGTTTCTGCAAACCAAGTTTTATGTGGACGTGTGGTGGAATACAGTTTTGGATGCAGATGAATGCGCAGTCACTGAAGAATGCCCAATCACCCACCCCCAAAAAATAAAATAAAAAAAAAAACAATTGTCGGAGTTCGCATCAGTTTTTTTAAGTCAGCTGCACAGTTCAATACACATTTATATTCCCTTTCTCGCTGATGTGGGCTGGAGGTAAATATGCTATGACTTGAGTTGTCTTTAAGTAATAGAAAATTACGCTATGCCTCCCTCAATGTCTCGTCGAGATCTCTGAATGCCGCGGTAACGCATGGTCAAGACGCATGGAGTCTAATCTGGATGTCCTTCATGTCTTAATGAACGTATGCTGATGCCCCGCGCTTTATGAAATAGATTTGGTAAACGGGTTGAAAACTCTTTGTGAAATTTTTATAAAAAGAAGTCACATTTTAATAGACAACTTGATAAATATCCCAAGGATGACGAAATGACATGATCTGTTAAAAATAATGTTCTCAGCTTTAAGGTACATCAAAACTGAGGCAAGTTTAGTAAAGATATTTATCAATATGAATTTATGGATTTAGTTGAAAAATGCATGTAACTGACATGACAATAATATAGAAATATTAATCAAAAGCTCACCGAATTGAGACTTTGCGCGGAGGTTTACCTGTATAGAACAGATGTTATGAAACATTTCCAGTTAAATTTTATCTATGATTTTCATCACTACTACGTAAAGAAAGATAATAATATTTAATAATAAGTATAATGATATTTACCAAGAATTTTAATATATGACTTAACTATTCTTTCTAAATATATATTATAATATAATAGTGTTGTTTGTTTAAAGTATGTTTTAATTTTTCTTATTCTTTAATTTCAACTCCTTTATTCATATTTATACTCTCATACTTAATTATAGTAGTTACACTATAAAAACAAAGCTCTAAATCACATACATAGCTGAGATTTAAGTTAACACAAATTGAATACCTGATTTTTTTTTATATATGGACAGAAGTCCACATCGTGTAACTTTTTCAGCTAATCGTGACAGAGCGTAATCAGTCTGTATTGGTAGAAAGCTAATGTTTGCGATGTTGTGAAACCTGAGAATAAGTTTTAAAACCACTTAATATTTACTATTTTACCGTCTTCATTTCTAGAAATTGAATATTGTTCGTTTCGTGCACTATCTAAAATAACACTTTATTTACTTTCAGATAGATTATGACCAAAAGCAACTTATCTTGCATTATGCTTAACTCGTTCTAATAATTTATGTTATAATTTACTATGCTATTGATTTATGTCACCATATAACTAGTTATGTAAAATACACCTTTACTAACAACAGAATATTCTCGTCTAACTATCGAATGTGATATCTATCTATCCGTCAGTCCATCCATCCATCCATCCATCCATCCATCCATCCATCCATCCATCCATCCATCTATCTATCTATCTATCTATCTATCTATCTATCTATCTATCTATCTATCTATCTATCTATCTATCTATCTATTTTAGTTAAAACTTATTGTACTGTATTGTATTATCAGTGTTGTAACGTTTTATACATAGAGTAACTATTGAAACATGTTTACTGCGTCTTGTACAGTTAATTCAGACTCTGTCATAAGTTTTCATTTTTCTTTTTTTTTTCGCTCTTTAGATCCTAAAAAGATATCAGATATGATATGATGGGTGTGTTTTGACGCTCTGTTCGTTCACTTATTAGTCTGCTGATAACTCGTGTGACTCATGACATATAGTCATCAAGCGAGACTCACGCATATCAATTAGATAATTTTGCGTTTGATTGACTAGCTTTGCTTACCAATCAACATGTCCCATTTCCGACTCAATATGAATCCAGTTTGGGATATATGTCAACATGATCTCAAAAGGTTTCGATGACTGTTGGGAACCACGCTCAATATTGAGGTGATCTTGGATCTGAGGTCATAATTATGTTCCAGGCTTGATAAAACTTGGTTTATATGTTTATGATCAAACTCTTGTACAAGTTCAATAATGAGCGACATAAAAGCATATTAAAGACCTAATCTCCCTTTTGACTGGCTGAACATGTTAGCACACCAGAAGTCATAGTTATGATTTGATTTTGATAAAACTTCTAAAATTGGTTTATATCATTAACGTCATAGAAGGGCTTGATAGTGAATGAGCTCCACGCATATTGATGATTTAATCTTACATTTGATTGGCTGAGCTGGTAACCAGTTTGTTTTGTTTGATCAATCTTTAAATACATGCTTCAATCGTCAGGATCTTGGAGTGTCTCAATAATTAACGTGATCGATGCATAATACTGAAGTGATTTTATATTTAACTGACTGATTTCTTAACACTCTTAAAGCCATAATTCGATTTTATGGAAATATCATATTGATTATGCCTTCATCTTTAGACATTTATTTAAAGAAATACTAAATTAGATAAAATCAGCAGGATATCAAATTGGAGAGATAGTTTGCACAGCTCTTGCACAATTACCTATAGTCTGCTTTGTTAATGATTTCTTAAATTATGTAAGCTAGGTGAGCAATTATCATCCAGCTTTGTCATCTTGTGTTAGTATGTTATCACCCAAGAGGCCAAATTTATTTACTATTTTTTTACATGCGTAGATTGAGAACTTAATCCATTCTATGGAATTCGAGGAATGTTATTGTTTGCATAACTAATACTATGAGGATAAATAAAAAAATACTTTTCTAGTACTTGGTCTTTTGAATTGATTGTTACTTTTTAAAAAAACATTTATTGCGTTAAAAGGTGTAATACGTTGTAAACATCATATAGTATACCTTGACATTATGGTCTTTATACGGGGGCTTCATACACATAGCTATGTCATATACATATATAGAGCATTATTGGTCCTGTGTCCAGCCCTTCATGCAACAAGAAGTTATAACCTTAAAGCCATGCAATACTTGTATTACTATGAAGATCATTTACGAATTCTAAAATATTACAAAAACTGCCACAAAATGAAAAAAGGATGAAAATGTATATTTCTTCCTAAGTAGATAATAGTTAATGCGTTCTAATCGACTGTAGCCAATCCAACTTGTCTTGCTCTTTATATTTGGGCATGCTATTTAATGTTTAGTTTGAACATTACCAGTTGAAAAAAGGTCACAGTTGCCTACTATGTATGTATGCCTCAGTTATGTAGGGGCAGGACTTCGTAGTAATCCTCTGAATTTCATTTGAGCAAACTACTCGTGCACCTTTTGATGGATTGTCATCAAAACCTGGAAAACAGCATGTCCATCACATGAAAAAGCATATATCAACAAATCATATTGGTCCAACAATTTTTGTTACGGATATTGTGCTATTGTTTTGTAACATGACACGATATTTTTAGTACAACTAATCGCAAAACGTTTGATGCATTGCCTTAAACGTCGTAGCCTGAAGATGCACATAGTAGTAAATCATGTGGCATACCACATTATCTAATACAGCTACTGCCCCCATTAATCTTGTAACTTAATGTAATATGTTACAATCGTATTAGCGCAAAGAGCCATGCAGTTTTTAATGGATTGCTGTGCAACTTGGTAAATGCGGTGACCATTACCTAAATATGTAATATCTAACAATCAGTGTGCTATCACTAGTTCTGTTAGTCATGGTACCTTTTTGTTTTGCAGCAGAAGGCAGTGTACAAAAATATCTTATTAACGCATGTCTTGTAGTATTCTACTGAGTGCTCTTTTCATATAAAGCTAAACTTATTGAGAAATCGTTATGATCCCATGATTTGTGAGAGGTTTTGCCCTTTTTCACTTAACCACTGCATGCAATGTGTGATCATGTCGTGAATGCAATTACTATTGCATTTTATAATGTATATCTGTTTCATTGCTGATCTATCACCAATTACCAAATTTTGTGGATGCTTTACACTTGGGTTACTTCGGTGGCCTAAGCATCCGACTCTAATGCAGGAAGTCGTGGGTTCGATCATCGGGCGAGACATAAAAACGACTTACAAAATTGGTACTAACAGCTACCTCGCTTGGCGCTCAACATTAAGAGGTTAGTGTAAGACTGGTAAAACAATGGACACACAACAGGGGAAATGGAGTGCAGTGATGTAAACAAGAATATGAGAACAAACTTAAAGAGAGCAAAAGAAGATCGGATTGGACAAAAGTGCCCAGAAATAGAGAGCAGTTTGATAATGAATAGCAGCAGAAAAGCATTCCAAATTGTGAAAGACCTCAACAGACGGAGGCCACCAAGAGTCAATTCCATTCAAGATGAAAACGGAAAATGCATCACAGAAGCGAATGCATTGCAGAAAGATGGACTGAGTATTGTAAAGAAATTTACAACCATCCTTCCACAGAAGACCCAGAGGCGCTTGAAGTTCCTAACTTCACAAACGATGATGATTTCCCCATCCTCAAAGAAGAGGTGGATTCAACAATAAGAGCACTGAAGAATGGGAAAGCAGCTGGAGTAGACAATGTTAGGGAATCGGTGATAGAGCTACTAACAAAGATCTGCAACACTCGAAAGGCCAACACAGTGGACCCAGTCACTGATTATAGCACTCATACCAAAAACAGTGCCATATGGAAAGCCGCAGGTACCCCGGCGGAGATCATAATTTTCCCTATTATTTTATATGAGCAACAATTAGCGGCTCCAACAACAATTAGCGGCTCCTAAATGACGGTGATTGCAAGTTTTCCTATATTTTGATATGAACTACAATTTGCGGATCCTACTACAATTAGCGGCTCTTACAACAATTAGCGGCTCCTAAAACACTTTTAAATCTACAGCTCCGTTTATAAAAACCACAATTAACGGCTCCAAAACATCTGAAGCTCAGTCTACCAACTACAATCACCGGCTCCTTAAAACAGCAACGCCGCTGATAATTTTGATCTCCGGCTTTACTGACGAACGAGATTTCAACTCGAAAACGAGATCTACTAACTACAATCACCGGCTCCTTCATCAGTAACGCCGCTGATAATTTTCAGCTCCGTTTTCACAACAGAACCGATCGAGATTTAAACTCATAAACGAGATTTTAATCACGTGCTGTCATATTTGGAATACTATCATCTTATCCGCATCATTGTCTTTAACTTTTATCGAGGGAAGTTCAATATTTGTTTAATTTTAAATTTATTTTGTTATTTCCAGCCATTTGTGTTAAGTAGCCACGTCAAGATCAGACTTTCATATGGCAAGCCACAGGTACCCCGGCGGTGATCATAATTTTTCCTATTATTTTATATGGGCAACAATTACCGGCTCCAACAACAATTAGCGGCTCCTAAATGACGGTGATTACAAGTTTTCCCTATATTTTGATATGAACTACAATTAGCGGCTCCTACTACAATTAGCGGCTCTTACAACAATTAGCGGCTCCTAAAACACTTTTAAATCTACAGCTCCGTTTATAAAAACCACAATTAACGGCTCCAAAACATCTGAAGCTCAGTCTACCAACTACAATAACCGGCTCCTTAAAACAGCAACGCCGCTGATAATTTTGATCTCCGGCTTTACTGACGAACGAGATTTCAACTCGAAAACGAGATCTACTAACTACAATCACCGGCTCCTTCATCAGTAACGCCGCTGATAATTTTCAGCTCCATTTTCACAACAGAACCGAACGAGATTTAAACTCATAAACGAGATTTTAATCACGTGCTGTCATATTCGGAATACTCTCATCTTATCCGCATCATTGTCTTTAACTTTTATCGAGGGAAGTTCAATATTTGTTTCATTTTAAATTTATTTTGTTATTTCCAGCCGTTAGTGTTAGTTAGCCACGTCAAGGTCAGACTTTAATCATCATTAGTTTTCAACATTGTTACAAGGTATTTTCCATTAGAGAAGAATATTAACTTTTTTTTTTTAATGCAAATATTTTGCTTTGACCAAGTTCTCATGTACAGTATCTACCTCTAAATTAAGTTCCGGAGGGGGGAGGGGCTTATTGCGTGATTAATAATTGTGTGTTATAACCATTGGGTAATTCTGTAAATTTCGATTAAATGTGAAATGTAATGATACATTTTATCCCCATTTTTGTCACTTTTATTAGAATTTATTAATTAAGGAATGAAATAAGTTTTGTACGTTTTTTTATATCGTTCTTGTTTGTTTAAAAACTATTATTGGGGGTACAAGGTGCAGTTAGGGTGAGCATAAACTATAGTGTCTGAATGTGACAATTATAGATTGATTTCAACTTATGTTGCCATATTTTTGTTTATAAAAAAATCTGTAAATTATATGTTTCCACCACTTTCAGATGTTTTGCATTGGATGTTCAGAAAAGCTCTACGATGGAGCCAAGTTTTGTCACCAGTGTGGAACTGCGGTTCCAGGTAAAGGTACATACCACTTTTCATATACAGGGTTCTCAATAGATGTAAAAAATTATGAATCATTTGATAAATTAAGTCATTTGACCCTTGACACCAAACTTGCATGAGTAAATATGAAAATCTTGTGTCAGATTTGAAATCTCAAGAGACATTTATATCTGAGTCATGACCTTTTTTTCCACATGTACAATGAAGGGAAACAGTATATTTTAATTGATGCATAAAATTTCTTACAACTTTATAAGCTATATTTTCTTTATCCTCACAATTGTTACTAACTTTTGTTTGTGTTCTTTGGGTAAGAATGATCATCATTGACAAGAAATAAACTATACATTTTGAGTCATTGTGATAAATTGATATCAGCCAGTGAGTGTACAGTTCAGTAAAGTAGGAATCCAGAATTGTGCTGTATGGTACATAATTAAGAACGGTAACATGAAAATTAAAATAAATTGAACCGATTTAAGGAGACTATCATATTTATGTTACTTAATCATACACTGTTAATGTGTCATTACTTTTATTTTAGCAGCCTCAGTGTATAAAGGTAGCACATTATCGGAAGGTTTGTAACTGATCATTTTTTTACATTTTCTTCACTTAGTTCAGGTCATTGAGTACAACTCATTTTAATATCACTGGGTGATTGTACAAGACAATTTTAGTGTTAGGTATGATTGCGAAATCTGTTGTGCATTGCTTCATTTAATTCATGGAAAGAATTTGTATTTGTTTTGACTACTCTAGATGGTACCTTGTTTAACTTTGTTACAAAAGAACAATTTGCACAATGAAGAGAATATTGGCATACCTCTATGTTACTTTCATGTACTGTGGCTGAAATATAATTGGATATTGTACTTGAGATTGTAAATGTAAATGTGTCATATAATTTGTACTATTAATAATGCATGACGCAGTTAATACTTGTAGATGTTGCTGTGTATATATATATATATATATATATATATATATATATATATGTATTTATGTATATACTTTTGTGTTTAATTTTGTTTTTTTAACTTTATTTTTTTTTTAATTTAAAGGTATGGACTTTTTAGCCTGAAATATAGAATTCTTATCTGATCTTAAATGATCTAAGCACACAGCAAATTAAAATGACTGCTCCATTGTTCTAAATAATCAGCCTGAATTAATCAAAAGTATTCTATCTTTAGCAGTTATTTAAATTGGGAAAATGAAATTTGCCAGACTTGACAAAAACAGCTTCTGCAATTGCGAATGAATTACCAAATATATAAAATGTATTTTTAAAAAAAGTTATCTGCTTTTTGTTTTACAGTTTACCTCGGGGCCCCGAGTGGTCTTAAGCGCTCTCCATTACTGATCACTGCCATCTCACCTCTGTCTGTGTGTGTTTGAATCTAAGATTCGGCTAATGTGGATATGTGAGAAAGCTTGCCAGTAGCTTCTCGTGGGTCGGTGGTTCTTTCCGGAGAGGTGGGGGGGGGGGTGATACCGGGTTCTTCCTCCACCATTAATACTGGCCGCAATGTATGACCTGTCATGTGTTGAAAAATGTCGTTTAGCCCTACAACTACTACAACAACAATTTACCTCTGAAGTCCAGGAACTGAAAATTATCAAGTGAATCTAGCAGTTTTATTTCTAAAGGTGCATATTTGAAGTAATGCCATGCTGTATACTCTATATCCCATATTACACCCATCAATCATATACCAAAATAAAAGGAATTAAAGGTTCTTTGAATAATATCTAAGATATACAATGTCCTTTTTAAATAGCCAGTATAACCAGTGAGGTCACCTGGTGAAATCTTTTTCTTTAAGATTCTAACTATGCAAAATACAAAACTGGTGAGTGCTGTCATACGCTTGTATAGAAAGCCGTGAAACTCGTCTTCCAGGGACCAAGTGGTTTCACTGGAATAATTCACATTTCAGTGGACGGGGCCAGTACTGGCAAAACATGGAAGGAGCTTATACAAGAAAAGTTTAGACATTGCAAATTGGCCATATGTCGTTATGAAGAAGGTGTTTTTACTAAATGTGTAAATGAGGAAGATTATAGAATCGGCGACCTTTTAGAAGAAAAAAGAAAAAAACATCTGAAGGAACTCAGATGTTACATGGTGGTGGAGGGAAAAGGTAATATTTTTACTGTTTAGATATAGCATGTAAAGAATTACATTGTTTTAAGAACAGTTTAGTTGTTCCATAAAGTTATGCTAAAAACATTTAATGCCCATTTTTATGAAAGTTTATGCTTTAATGCTTGGATATTGTGATATCCTCTTCCATCTGTGTGTCATTAGCTCTATCTTCTCCTAACTCCCTAGTTGTAACATTGACCAAACTTGGTAGACGCAATGACGAACTGAAACCGGTAGCAAGAAGTATATAATTATCTGTCCTTTTGATGAGGTGAAAGGTGTTTTAAACAAATATACTGCAAGTTCCTTTAATGTTATGTGTATCCGGTCTCAGTGTTTGTGACTATCAATTTTCACGTCTTGCTTTTTAAATGGTATGCATAATTATCTTTGATTGAGGAAATAAAGCTTCTGTTTCTTCACAAAAAAGATAATTGTTCATTAAGCACTTACATTTTGTTTCATAAAGACAATGACATCTTATAAAAATTAGTTTTTGTGAAATCTATGGAACTAGTGATGATGAGAATGAAACGTTAAACAAAGAAACGTTAAACAATGATGAATCATTGAATTTTCACTAATGTCAGTTTTTATTTTATAATAAATTGTTTGCACAGACACATGTACACCAAAATCGTGATAATATCAATGTGTATAAAGATTAATACTTTGGTCACTGCAGTATGCCTATACTTAATCACAATTTGTAATAGTATGGCATCATTTATAAATAATGTCCAGATGCAATCATTGCTGCAGATCCCTCACAAATTTAGCTGAGGCTGGTTGACACTGAAATCGTGTCCCTAATATTTCTTTTCCAGAGGTTATAATGTTGAAAAATACTTCCAATATTTCACCCATGAAAATGTAAATGTTCTGAATGAATTTGATGCACATCATTGCAAGGTTCATATTGAAATGGTCATGACAACAGTCCTGCAAAGTGTAAAATTTTAAGGCATTTTCATTGTAGGAGTGTATTTTTTGAAATATTGAAGGGTTTTATTTTGCTTCAACTTCTAGCTTGATATTTCATTACCACTAAAAGTGTATGTTGTATATTTGATTCATGCCTCCGAGTTTTGCAGAGTGTGTAAAGTGATTGTTGTTTTGATATTAAAACCAAATTACTTTTGAATTACAGGCCACACATAATTGCTTAAAAAATTAATTGTTTTAAAATATTTTTTTACATTGATTAAACATTGAGGTATATGTATTTGGTAAAGACATATGTACTTTTATGGAATCATTTTTATAAAAAATTAAGAATGTTGCTTTCAAAATGATCTTTTACATGTATTTATTTTTATTTGTTTCTTTTTTCATTGTTGTATTAATGTTATGTGGTGTTTTTGTGTGGTTGAGTCATATGTTTTCTTGCCACTTCATATTGTCTATGTCTACTATGTCTATCATCATCATCATCATTATCTTGATAGAAAATATAATGCTACCTATTATTTTAAGACTGGCTGTATTTATGTTAATGTTACATTGTAGATCATATAGCATGTCTCAATGCTCAGTTATTTTCAGCAACTTGTCACAAATAAATCAATAAAGTAGTTGTAAAGTCAGCTGTAGTATTCTTTTTGTGGTAGATTTATGCATGTGTGCCAGTTGGAATGGGTAGTAATAATTGCAAGAAGAATTTGATGCAGATTACTGGTTGTAGCATATTACTTTATGACTATGATAATCATTCTTTTAGATAGGGATCAGATTCAAAAGTACTTCCTGGGGCAAAACTCCAACTCATCAACCAAGGTTTTTTTTTTTTATTAAGTCATCAAATTTTATCTGGGACCAACAGATACAGGAATTGGAAACTATTTTGTACAAAGTCAAATGAAATATATTATTATATATAAAACGTATTCAAATCAGGGCACATATCACCTGCAAACTCGTTGATTTGCAAAGAAGATTCAGTGACATATCCAATATATACATGGATAGGTTAAAAGGTTCTTAAAGACTCCTTTATATGTGATGCATTAATGGAAATAATGTTATTGAACTAAATACACTTAAACACGTATTGGTACTAATATTGCTGAAAGTTTGTTCTTTCTATTCATTTTTAGACCATTAACTAAAATCACATTTTATACATGGTCAGACATAATACATTGCTAACATAACTCAGTTTATATAACTTGAAAATTATGGTACAAAATTCTTTGACTGGAGTCGAGTGGTATTTCTGTTGGCAGTACAATTGCAGCTGCATATGAGGTATTTATCCATATTTTGTCTTCTGTATACTTAATACTTGCTACAGATAATCATAGGGCCCCCGAGTGGCCTAGTAGTCTAAAGCGATCTCCGTTACGAATCACTGCATGTCACCTCTGTCTGCCTGTATTTGAGTCTAAGAGTCTAAGATTCTGCTGATGTGGATATGTGAGAAAGCTTACCAATAGCTTCTCGTAGGTCGGTGTTTTTTCCGGGTGTTTTCCCGTGTTCTTCCTCCACTATTAATACTGGCTGCCATGTATAGCCTATCGTGTGCTGACAAATGGCGTTAAGCCCTACAACAACAACAACAACAGATAAATCATAGTAGATATTTTTGGCACCCATATATGGTGCAAAATGGCATGGTCACTCCTGATTTATATTGGATTACAATGGGCAATGACAGCCATATCTGCAAATCCTTAAGGAATGGGTAAATAGTATATGTTCATATTTGCATAAGAAAACTGGTAACAATGAGCAATTTTAGTGATGTGCAAAAAGGTTAACCTCCAAAGTTTGAGCAATATTTCATCAGTGCATTTGAAGATATGACAGATTAAAGTTATTATATATTATTTATCTATTATTTTTCAGTATACCAAATAAAATATGCCTAAAAATGTATGTACCAATGCATAACACTTTTTTAAAAATCAGGACTGATAAAAAAAATATCAGTATCTAAATTGTAAGCATTCATATAGAGGATTTAACAGTAGAAACTTGTTAATAGTTGTTAGGAAAATACACCCATCCCTACACACATAAATATATATATAGCTACAATATAAATGATCAAAGGTAAAAATGTTCAAAATTGTTTAAAAAGATACGTGTTAAAATGATAAAGAATATGGTTAAAAAAGTGAATCCTTAAAATATGGGGTCAATATTTGTTATGTAGACTGCATTCTTAACAATGTCAGGAGATGCTAACTAATGATTACTTTCTGAGAGTTCAGTGGAGTTATATCTGAGAGCTCAGTGGAGTTTCCCAAACCTCTAAGAATGTTAGTCCCAGATGATATATATGTTGTTCCTTTTTTCCCCAACTTAAGTACATTTTTTTAAAAATTTTGTTTACGTTTTTCAAAGTTTTTACTGCATACTATTTTGAGAAGTTACCACATTTATCTTTTATTATGTTCAAAATATTCATTATTTTGTAAGAAATGCAGCTGGCTATCTATATTGGTATACAATTACCCTTCAATGAAAACAATGCTACATTGATATGGTGTTTTATTTCCAGTTTGTTCACTGGTTCATCATAGATGATTACACATTTTGAATTAAATATTGTTATAAGTCATGGTGTTAAATGATGGTTACTATATTACTGAAAGATATACAACTTAATAACAATGTTTTGCTACCTATATCAAATTTACTGCGTTACGTTTTCAGACATGGAACTTTATTTTTGCTGACGACACTTGACTCTGTCCCATTCACGTCTCTGTGAAGTTATTTCCCTTTACTGCCTTCACAACAATGATAAATCTGCTGTGACTTCAAAGGACTTATTTTGTGGCAAGAAAATATCAAGCTGTATGAAATTTCTTTAATTTCTTGTGATTATGTTATTCTATTCCTACTGCTTTCTTAGGTCACCAATTATTTTAGGAACAATCCATGAGAATAAGATGAACATAATGGAAAGGCAGTTTGCATGTTGTGCTGAAGAGCAAGTTTCATTTTTAAGCTTCAGTTATGGAGCAGCTTGGCATATAATTAAAAGAAGTTCTTATTTGGCATAAATACCTTCCTGTGGTACCAAAACTTATATTTTTTACCTTCTGGCTTCACCAGCCATTAAAATATGAAATTTTTGGTGCCACATCATTTAATATATCCAATGCTAACGTAGGGAAAGAATTGTATTTTCCCCAAAAAGTATCTTTAGCACAAGTTTATTTGCCTTTCATATTCGAGGATCAATAGAAGTCCAACGTAAATCTTCAAAAATTTTGGAACAAGTACATTAAGATAAATGTTTTGCATCACAGGATTTAAAATCATATTAAATAAGAATTTTTCTTAATATTGATCAATTGAGGCTTTTGTGTCATGTGATATGATAGCTGGCTACATTACTTTCAAAACCTTTGCGTTTTTCTTTTGCCCATGTTGTTTTTACTCTGAATTGTTATATATGAAATCATTGTAGATGTGCTGTCAAATTTCTACATTCATCATACTTTTTGTGGTGTTTTAATAACTTGATCTTAATTCATTGATGCAGTGGTCTAAAATGTTTTTTTTATAGTGGTCAGCAGAAATGACAATAAAACGTACACTGAAACCACTTGCCAAATCCTTTTTAGAATCCCTGAATGTTTATAAATGTTTTCAGGTATACATTGTACTCATTATTGCGTAGTGAACTATTGTGCATTGGTTTTTTTAACATTTTATAAGAACAAGATCCAGAAATAAAGTTTTTTTTCTTTCTTTTGCACAACATGAACAGTTTGTAGTTTTAGATGGCCCAAAATATAAGTTCAGATAATCTTAATGATTATATTTTTTACCAATGTACATAGTCAGACAGTGTCAAATAAAGATGATGGGAAAGTGAAAGGTGACTATTTATAAGAGTGTGTATTTAAGTGGTTCATATCAGTATGTCTTTCGATCATACTTTTGACTTTCTATGTCCATGGAATCTCAATTAGATCCCAACCCCAAAAAAAAAATTCTTAATATTATACTTACTTATTTGGGCAGTTGAAGTTTCTCTCAAGTTAATCATAAATGTAGACATAATAATATTTCTTAATACAGTAATGAAATGTTAAAAATTTGTAGATACTTGAATGCAGTGTTTACTTATAAAATTAATTGACTTGTCAGTATAAATAGACCTTTTCAACAAGGTGTAGACTTTTTGAATTGAAAGTGTAGTGATTCAATAACTTAGTTCTTAAGTACAATTTGAAGATACATGGGAGTAAACAAAATCATACCTAGCAAATACCTTTTGTGCAAAGCTTATGAATGTATGAGCTATGAGGATTTGAATAATTCCAATGTAGCCATGAGAATTTCTAATACCCTCTGAAAAGTACCCTTATGACTCAGTGTCACTCTTTCAAACTTCATGGGATTTCCAGATGCTAAAAGTCATATTCGTATGATAGGGGCAAATCCTATTATTGAGTTACTTAAACACTGTTGCTAGTCATATTGACTTGATCATATTTGTGATGAGAAGCTTGTTAGCATCTTTGAAACAAATCACTTAGCATACTAAAATGCAATTTTGCTTACTTATTTATATGTATATGATCTGGTTAGATTTTAAGCAAGTTCTCCATCTTTTACACTTTTGTTGTGACATTTTGTTTTGTACAGGGATTTTTTACATCATGCAGCTCTGATGTTGAAGTTGAACTATTATCAGCAGTTACCAAGGTATTTTATTTGTATGCTATGTATGGTGGGAATTCTTGTAATATTTACAATAAGACATCCTATTCTGATATAATTTAAACATTTTAATTTTATTTCACCTTGGCAACCATGGTGGGTATGTAAGAAAGTCTGCCAGTAATTTCCAATATGGATGGTGGTTCTTCCCTCACCAAATATACCAGCCACTTTGCTTAACTGGTTATGCTGAAAATGGAGTTATAACACGCACAATGAAACTAAAACAGTTGGGGCCATCCATTTAGTACATACGCAAAAATCTGACAAAAGTCAATCCATCTCCCATCGCTGTACAAATGCATACTTTTTACACACACACACACATTCAACCTGCGTGCGTACGTTTATCAAAAGTCACTCATCCCCCCCCCAAATCTATAGAACAGACTGTATTTAATCCATGCAGAAACAATCAAGGATTAATAATATTAACATGTTTAATAAAACATATAGTCCACTGATGTTGAATGACTGGCTGATTAAAAGAAATGAGCTGCGTAACTTTAAAAAGTTTGTCTAGTGTCCGCAAAAATTCAAACGCTGACTGAACCCAATCGAACAGGTTACTAGGTTTCACCACCAAACCCCAAACCCTGTTTCCTATGCGTACATATATTATCAGTAGACACTTCCCCTCCCCGTATGCAAGCGTATGCATTCGGGTTAAACCCCCTTCTATGCGTACATACTAAATGGATTTCCCCTTGTTCTATGGTCACTTGGACCTAAATGAAAATAGTGCTAAAATGACATCCACAGAAACTAATTTCAAAATGTTCTTGAAGAATATACCTTTTGTTTCCCACATTTAGCATTTTTTCCAAAATGGTCGTGAATTTCTGGTAGTTCATTTGAGCCAGTGGAGTATTTGTTCATTCAAGTTAATCATTTGTTAATTTTGGCTTAAAGTTACTGTCTCATAAAATACATTTCTTAAATTACATCTATCAGGACCGTCTTGATGAAATATTTCAACAGGCTTGCATATTCTGTTACCTTGATAACAATGTAACTTTTGATTATCATACATATTTCTTGTTCTTTCTCATGTTGATGATTTAATTATTGTCTTTGGCAGAGACCTAGCATGGTGAAAGCTCAAGTTAACATTATGTTTTTGTAACATCACACCTGCCCAATTGCACTTTGTACTTCCTTAAATCATCCCGGCCCCCCACCCCTCATGCGTACATATGCTTCTGCTTAGTACCCCTCTCCCCATTTGCGGTATTGACATGGGCAAATGTTTTTTACAAGCAACATATATATCATTCACCCTCTTTGATAATTTTCATCATTCTTTGCACAAATGTGTACAAAGTTCCTCCTTTAAATTGGTGCAGAATTTTTTAGAAATGTGAAAAATAGACATTACAAATATTGGAGATATATGGCAGTTTTGACTGCAGTAGACTATTCTGGGAACCAGAAAAAGACAGTGAGCAGTCTGTATTTTTGAGAGATTGCATTAATTTTGAAATGCCAACAAGTGATACACTTTCTGCATTTTTTATATATCTGATGGGTCTTCATTTTTAATATTGAGGTGTCCAAAATACTATATATTCTTTGTTGTTGGCTAAGGCACATGGCTTTCAGTTGTAGTAGCTATAATATAGTTTGTGTTATTATGTACTTGCATAATACTTGGTCTTACTCCTGCTCCCTCCCACCCTTCCATGCACACCTCCCCCCAAACCATATGTTTACTTACTAAATGGATGGCCCCATTGGTAAAAATGGTGGAGAAATTATATCTCAAATTGTGAAAAATATGCAGAAACCGCTCCGGTGGCCTAGTAGTTAGAGCGCCCGCCTGGGATGCAGGAGGTCGTGGGTTCGATCCCCGGCTGAGTCATACCAAAGACTTACAAAAATGGTACTAACATCTGCCTTGCTTGGTGCTCATCATTAAGAGGTTAGTGTTAGGACTGGTCGGCCAGGTGACTGGGTGGGACATCATGCTACATGTCTGCGGCATGATGCCCCAGTGATAGACATCACTATAAACTGTCACACTGCAGTCATCATAGCGATATGACTGAAAAATTATTACAGCTACATTAAAAATCCTATTAACACACAATCACACTCCCCCCCCCTTCCATGCACACAACTCCCCCCCCACCATATGTTTATTTACTAAATGGATGGCCCCATTGGTAAAAATTGTGGAGAAATTATATCTCGTATACAGTTTTTATTCTTTTATGATTCTCTTTCACTTGTTTTGACATAGCCTGAAGTTTTGGACTTGGCAAACATAACTTGGTTCTGGGGCCCCAATTGGCTGAGTGGTCTAAAGCGCTCACCATTCCAGATCACTGCCATTTCACCCATCTGTGTGGGTTCGAGAGAAGGCTTGCCAGTAGCTTCTTGTGGGTCAGTGGTTCTTCATGGGGTTTACCAGGGTATTTCCTCCACCAGTTATGCTGGTTGCCATGTATGGCCTATCTTTTGCTGAAAAATGGCATTAAACCCTACAACAATAACAAACTTTGGTTCTCATGCTGCTCTGGTAAATTTGTCTACATACTACATTTGTATGGCTTTTACCTGAATTTTTTCAGTTTATTGTTTTTAGTATGTCATTTAGAACATTTCCCTGATTGCATTAGTGCATATTATATTCTTTACAATAATATAAAGTTGACTAAACAAATTTTTCAGATTGATATCAAAGCATAATGGATGCAGATTAATTGGTAATAGTCAGTTTCTTTACTTTTAAAATTGTATAGTTTAAAACAAAATGCATTTAATGAAACAGTTAAATTACAGTTTCGTTACTGTAAATATACGGGTTTCAAAATATTTATCATAAACCTATATTATTGTAAAATGAACAGAAGGAAGAAAAGAATGTGCAGCCCTCAGCATTGTGCAAGTCTTCAACAAAGTCAGCTGTGTCTTCTGCCACTACAGTAATATGTACATCAGATTGTGTAAGTTCGGTGCGGATACATATTTATATTTTAGAAACCTTAAATCAACTTTTATAACCATTACATGTATATGTACTAGTATATAAAGACATTTTCAAAGAGAGCCTTCAGATATCTTGGCAAATTTGCTGTTATGTGATTTTTAAACAGGTGAGTGATCTCAGGCCTCTTTGCTATTTTGTTTTCTTTAGACTTGTATTAGATACAGTGTAACAAATATTGTTTACAAGTAAAACAAAGTACAAGGGGTATACGTATTTTGATTCACATAACAATCTGGTGGTTGCAAAGCAGTTACCTAGTAATTTTACAATTATAAAATTTTGCTGTATTTTTCTGAATTTTGAAAATAATGCATGTATTGAAAATAGTGGTATTGAAAATAGTAAATTCCATTTACTTAGTTATTTAAACAAAAAGGTTATAAGGGACCATACACTCTACCTTTATTCTTGTATAATCAGCAGAATGAAGATGCAAGTCTTGAACTCCCTACAAAGAGTGAATCAAAAAAATCAGCTGTACCTTCCCCAGCATTAGTTGATGACAGTTTGGTGAGAAACTTAATTGATATTAAATGAATCCTGAGAAAGTGTATCATTTTCTTACAAATAAAATATTTGTATTCATGATTCCGTAAACTGTAAAATATACGGGATATATGTTTATGCTGATGTAGAGTTTACTAGTTTTTCTTATGTTGAATAGAGTTTTATTTCTCTACAATTGAAACCATACCATAACAGTGAGATGAGTAAAGGTTTTTAGATTCACAATAAGAGTACAGCATACTGTACAACTTGTATTTGGACATTTGACTTTTTTATGGAATTGCCCCCCCCCCACCACCACCACCACCAATAATAAAGATAATAAAACAATCAATGTCCATCACCTTTGCTCTTACAACATATATGCCAATTAAATAAAAAGTTGCTGTTGTCATATTATCATCTCTTTAATTCCACTCATAAAATTGAGAGGATTCTGAATAAAGTGAATGCTGCATAAGAATAGCGTAATAGTACTTTCCTATTATGCTTTTTTGTAGCAACTGTATATGACCATTTCCAAGAAAATAGACTTGTTACTTCAGAAGTGAACTTTACCTAACGAATTCATTTTATTGATAAGGTAGCTAGTTAACCAGTCTATATTTTTCAAGAAAATGATGCCTGATGTTAAGTGAAATGCTATACAGTGCGAGTTGGGTATGTTATTTGATGAAGGTGTTAGACCAGGTGGATTTTTTCATACTTCAAAACAATACTCCGAAAAAAGGAAAAATCAACACTTCTTTAAAACTTTAAGAGAAGAATATGAAAGTAGTGTAATAAGCTCACTCTCAGCACCTGATCACAATCATTGCAGAATTCCAGTTCATTATCATTCAATGAGTGCTGAATATAAATAATGTTTCAGTATATTTTGTGCTTGTATTCTGCTTATAATCAATATGGATTTTACGCTTTGTTACAAAAATTTTTATCAGCTGCAAGTTAGTAGTAAAAGTGTATCTTTTTTGTATGTGCTATAGTTCTGTAATGTAATATATAGATTACACTTATTACGTCCAAATTACGCTTTTTTGCCACTTATAATACAATAATTATATTTATACCTCATGCTGTGATGGCTTATATCTTATAGTAATAAGTTGCATACATATTCTTCCTTTACCTTTATTATAGTTTACAGAACAAACAGAAGATGCAAATCTGCAACCTTCAGATATGCCAGATATAGAATCATGGACAAAGGGAGCTGCATCGTTCTCTTCAAGTTCATTAAGAAGTACATCAGATGTTGTAATTTCAGTGAGTATTCTTTTTTATTCTGAAATGTCTGTTATCTGTCAAGTTGAGCACCTTTGATCAATCAGCCATCATGGTACCTTTATATGTGACTAAATCAAGTCAGATTGTCCAAAACATATCTGGTAATATCACATTCTTCAATACAGAGCAAATTTTCTTTAATTTTGGTAAATGGTAAATTTTATAATAGTAGTAAAATTACAATAATTGTAGTTAACCCCACTCTGGTAATCTTTTTGTCATTTTGATAACAATTGTATGGAAATGTTTTGGTAAACATATATGAAACTATAGTGCATTATTACCACTGGTGACATTTTTCATAATGTTCAACAGTTTCTTTACTTTGCTGAATGCTTGTTTTCATATTTATCAGTTTAGCTTGAATGACACATAGAATTCGAAAATTTATCCAATTAACTCTGATAAGAATCCAAGGAAGGAGAAATGGTATCTGTATCTACACAAGGTTAATTCACAGAAATGCAGTCGTTTTATAATGAGTACAGATATAGCGATTACTATTTTAGACTAAAATGTCATGGTCATTTTGCCCCATGTTATATATGTGCATGTATATTTTGATTATTAATTAATTGAGGGGAGGCATATACTATACTATATATGGTAATTTAAAAAGTACTTGTTTTGATGCTATAGAGTAGCTGCCTGTAGCAAGCAAAACCAATAAAAAGAGCATATTACAACCATTTGATCTTAAATATGACTTCCATGATGTCCAAATGCCTTGATTTGAAAGTAAAACTTGCATATGAACAATTTAAATAGGTAGAACTGATTTTTGCACATGCCCCAAAAATTGTTACCATTTAACTTCCAATTTAAGTGTAAAGAGCACTCTTATTGGATTCATTTTTTCAGCTGCAGTCAGTGAACTAAACTTGCAAAACTTCTTCACCTAGCAACATAACTATAACTAGGGTCATGGGGACCAATGTAAATTGACATTTTGTGGCTCATGAAGATGATGGTTCTTGGTCAATTCAGTTTTGTCTATCTGTATATTATTATCAGCTCGAGTATACATCAATTGTTCAGGCATTCTATCATATTATTTCACTTTCAGGAACATATTTTCATTTTCTTGCCACTTAGCTGTAAAACGTATATAATTTAGTTACAATGGTTACATATTTAATAAATATCTTTTCTTTTAAGAGTATGGAAACCTCATATGACATATGGTCACAGGAAGCGCCAAAAACCTTTGATGAAGTTGGTTGACAGGAAGAAAATGCGATATGATGCAAGTCAGTGATGATGCAAAGTAAATGTCCTAGTATCTATATGTACTTTACACGTAAATAATTGCATCTTAAGGTTTATATACATCTAATACCTTTATTACCATTTATGTTCCCATTTAAATGTAACAAGGTAAATTAACGGGAATAGCCAAATCACCTAAATTCGAGCATTATTAATGTGAATACTTGTTTATACTTTAATACCTTTTGTGACTTTAAAATATAGAAATATTGAACAAATGGAGCAAGTACGATAGCAATCGCTTCCCATTCCGTTTTTGTCTGGTCATAATGATATCTGACATTTGTGCTGAGTTTCATGTTCAGCATTCTGCATCACAATATAATCATTGGCCCAACCCACCTTTTTACACCATAATTCCATAATAATAGAAAAAAATCAAACGTGTGGTAACAGAAAGCTTTGCTTTGCTGCTGTCCATCTGTACACCCAGCATTGTAAGCATATCCCTACTCTGCTGATGAAATTACAGATGACAAACAGTTCAGGAACAAATTTAGGAGTAATATAGTCACTATATCCTTGCACAGCTGATACAATGCTGTGTTGTTATACAAGTTAGAAATGTAGTATTAATGTTTATTTACAGGCATTGTACAGTTTGATAGCAGGAACAATAAGACCAGAGAATCTTCCAGCCCAATTTGAGCTAGTTTGTATGTCAACATTCCATGATGTGGAATGTACCGATTTTGGGTGTGAGCATACATATCCACTTGAAACGGAAGCTGATAGGACTCCATCAGTGACACTTTTGCCTGAAGTTCTTGTGATTAAGAAGATTGTAAGTTTATTTTCTGGAGCATTGTTGCTATTGTGTGGTATTAAATTTTATGGCAGTTGTAACAATATATCAAGCAGATGTTAAGAAACATACGTTCAGTTCCAGTTATTACTATCGTGTGTGTGTGTGTGTGTGTGTGTGTGTGTGTGTGTTCCTTTGTGTTCTGTTCATAAAAAGCTATATATATCAACAATGAGACTATTTGCAGGTAAAACTAATTTTTCCACTTGCAACCTAAATATAAAACACATTTATAAATATAAAACACATTTATAAATTATTTGATCATTGTGTATTTGCAAAAATGTCGATATAACGCCAAAGTGTTTAAATGACTAAACCTTTCATTATACTATTGTATATATATTGAGTTCATCAGACTTTGTTTTCATATCAGCTGTCCACAATCCAGTAATTTTAACCAGCAGAAGACTAGCCATTTGTGTGCTAACAGATTATAAATCATTGCTTGATTCGTCTTGTGCTGATGTAGAGCGTTGAGTTTTTTCTTCACTAGATATGCCCCTTTTGTTGTTGCAGCATAAATCGGTATTTAAAAGTTGCTATCCAATGGCAGTCAACAAAATACTATACAGATTCTTTTATTGCCAACAGCTTATATTTTAAATTGAGACATGTATATCAACATATCCTTCCTTCCTTCACAAACTGTTGGTACGGTATTTTCAAAAATATAATAGTTCATTTAGAAAAGAGTTAGGCTGCAAATTTTGTAAATTATTACCTGTTATTTCAGGATTGCTAAAAAGAATGTCCGGAATGCCATTAATTACATCCCCCATTTTCTGTCGACGTATATTATGGCTGTTCCACATTTCAACCACTTCTCCTAGATGGTTCTGAATGAGTGGTATATATACAAACTGCAGACACAGCCTGGAATAATGATACAAAGTACAGAATAATAATACAAAGTACATGTTTTCTGACGTCTATAATCAGTTGATCGCTTCAGTGAACCTAATCAATGTGATTATAGAATTTAGAAAGTGTAAATTTTGAGAGCAAAATCTTATAAAGAAAGAAAAATGCTAAAAGGCATATATATTTTTGTGTGTATGTGGGTTGGCATAGTACATGTCACATGTACATAAATGTAACTAATAATGCCAGTGTTTTAATCTAGCAATTTTAGGACCTTTGCAAAATTAACTTTAACAACTTTTATCATAAAGTTCAATGGAAAAACAACATCCATGTATAGAATATGCAAAATTTCTCTTGTATCCTATCTTTCCATATTGATGACATTTTAACTTGTAAGCATTCCACAGAGTTTATTATTTAATTACACATTACACTTGATAGAGCCCATAATGCAATAGATTCATAGCTTTCAATTAATCAGATCTGAAACAATACTGACCCAAATGTATATGTGATGTTTAGAGATGTTGTAGGTTCACACATGCCAACCCCTAAGGGAGGCATAATTTATTACTAATATAAGTGGCAAAAAGCATAATCTGAGTATAACACGAGCAATCTATACACTACATGCAATAATTACAGAAAACCATATGAAAAACATACATATTTATTTTATTTGACGTACCTTATAGTTTGCTACTTACCTGGATCTGCAGTTAAAAAGTTTTGTCAAAATCTGCTAAATTCAAGTGCATTAGTTGTTGTTTTAGGGCTTAAAGCCATTTTTCAGCACACGATAGGCTGTACATGGCGGCCAGTATTAATAGTGGAGGAAGAACCTGGGAAAATCCCCAGAAAGAACCACCAACCCGCGAGAAGCTACTGGCAAGCTTTCTCACATATGCATGTTAGCCGAATCTTATACTCGAACGCACACAGACAGAGGTGAGATGGCAGTAATCTGTAACGGAGAGCGCTTTAGACCACTTGGCCACTGGGGGGGGGGGGGCCTCAAGTGCATTAGTAGGTAATAAAAGAGCATACACAAAATATTTTGAATAATTATTAATGCATAACACTCACTTTAATTAGTGTACATGTGTACATTAAATTTTGAGAGTAGTTGTAAAGTCCACAAATGATCACTTGTAGTATCTTCAGCCTGCCATGGTTTGTACCTTAACAATGGTCCGGTACAACATGGATGTTTTTAAGTTTAACAAAATCACTCTCCTCTGACATTTTTCAGCCAGATAACATTCAATAGTCACATCAATACAACTCATTTTTGTTTTTTTATGATATTTGGTGGTATTTTGTTTCAATTTAGACTGGTCTGCTATGTATGTACTATCAAAATAAAATGAATCTATGATGAGTGGTTTCACATTCATGAATCTGTTTTATTGGAACTGTTACAGAATTAATGCAAAAATTACCATATTTATACAAAATGGGAGTGACAATGACCCAATTGTATTGACCCATATGTAATGATTGAAACTGATAAATATTAAGGCAATGATAAGTTTCAGTAACCAGCCCAAATATGCAGTTTGTGTTTTTTAATGTGCCTAGTCAAGACCATAGTAGAAAAACAAACAAAATACATTATTGTTACTATGTATACTCTGTAATCAAAGTAAACACCAGAAACTTACAGGTGGGTTCGATTGCCTCTGACAAGATGACCATCACTTTCTAATGTCTGTAAATGAAAAAGTTAAACAATATAAGTTTGCTTTTTATTGCAGTTCAATGTTAAGATTCTCTTTGCATTGCTAATCAATAAAGTGTTTGTTTATATTGTATACCTTTCAAGAGGTGTATTGCATAATAAAATAGCGTTCTGATTAACAATGTCAACATCAAAAAAAAGGTTTTAGAGTTTTCAAGTTCATCAAACTTTCATTTCTGATAGAAAAGTTAAAGAATTATGAAAAAAATAGATAAAACTTTTCTCAATATTAGGAGACTTATAAAGGTCATGATCAAATTATTGGGGCATATGTTGGCATATATAACTGATACATTTGCTGATGACATGATTAGATTTTTAAATCATTATAGCATTTTTTTCAATTTCATCTTGCTTTTCATAATTGTTTATGGACATGGAATTTTTTGTTTGCTGTGGGGACATCCATGTTATAAAAATAGATCTAGTTCTTTTCACATTATAATCTCAAAATGTTTGAGAAACTAAACTAGGTATACTGAATGTATCCTTTCTCGGAAATATACAGCTAACGATAAGTTAATTTGTTATTTAGCAGCTTGGCGGTCATGTATCTCACATTAGAGGAAGTGGACTCTATGACAACATCTATTCCTCATGAATTAATTTGCAGAACAGCTACACTGATTCCAACGTGACATTTATATTTTACTGATAAAAGTGACATGTTGCTTCTATACATGTGGATCACTTGCAGCAATTTGTGTTTCCTTAACAGATTTGACATGAAATACACTCCTTGTTGAATTTTTATGTATGCTGCAAATATGTTCATCAGAAAACAATGAACAGCTTCAAAATTACAAATAAGAGTAATAACCACCTCAGAACTGACTTGACATTTCATACCAAAAGTCACTGTTTGCAGTATTTCATCCTATGTAAATTGTTTACCTTGAAATGATCAATAAAGTAATTAAGCTTTGCATTGTCGTAGTATTCCCCACCATCGTTCTATTTGCTGAAAAACAACACACAGGCATGAGATAGTCCATTTACAGACCTCACCCCCTCTTTTAGCATAAGAATTTCTTTTAGTTATTGGTCTGACATCTGACTTGGCTATCTCATCTGTAATTTCATCAGCAGAGTAGGGATATGCTTACAATGCTGGATGTACAGATGGACAGCAGCAAAGCAAAGCTTTCTGTTACCACACGTTTGATTTTTTTCTATTATTATGGAATTATGGTGTAAAAAGGTGGGTTGGGCCAATGATTATATTGTGATGCAGAATGCTGAACATGAAACTCAGCACAAATGTCAGATATCATTATGACCAGACAAAAACGGAATGGGAAGCGATTGCTATCGTACTTGCTCCATTTGTTCAATATTTCTATATTTTAAAGTCACAAAAGGTATTAAAGTATAAACAAGTATTCACATTAATTGTATTTGCATTTACACCATCAAACATGTAGCACTCTTTCACAGCAGTCTTTTGTTTTTGTTTTCCACCAGATGAGGATGCATATCTGAACTTAACGGCATTACAACTATAAGATCTTAAACATAAGAATGCGAAACAAGTAAAATTCAACAAATACTTTATCTTCCCAGAAAGAATGTAAATTTAAAAGGAGCTTGCATTATTATGAAGCAAATCCCAAACAGTCCTCTGAGGTCAAAAAGTAGAGTGGTCCAAAATAATTACAATGGTGTTCCAACTGGAATGCAATCTTTAATGTGCTGATCTACCACTAGTCTTAAATGTGTCTATCTGCTAACAATGTTGATGTATCACAATGATTTAATCTAAAATGTCCTTGAAAGAATTCACAATAATCCCAAAATAGCAATCAAGTCCAAAATGTTTAATAATCACTTTGCAATTTCATTGAATAATTGAAATAGATAAATCCTGTTAAATATAACTGAATACAAAATAGAGTCCACTAGACAGATCATCAGATGGTACAAGAAGATTATGTTGTTAACTATGTTGATCAAAACCTTAATATAAAATTCTAACACAAGAAGAGGATGTTTGTTGATGTGGTTCCTTTCCCATCATATTCAAAAGTAAGGTAATTTCTGTTTACTTTTAGCTTGCTACCTGGCAAACTAAGAATATTTTGTGCTAAGGGGAAAACAAAGGTTCTGAATTCAAATGCATGTAGACATGTTTACAAATATCATCTTAGACAATAATCTACAATCATGGAAAATAATTAGCTATGTATCTTACTTACCAATGACAGTTACAATCATGGGCAACAGTTAATATATATATAGATATACAATGGGCACTTCCAGTGGTTGCTAAATGACCTGTATTACCCTTTTTTCAATTAAAGACCTACCTGGTTTGCATGTGATGTACCATATATAAATGCATTTTCATTGTTATGAAAAGCCATCTGCATTGCAGCAAGAATGCCATTTTCAGTACCTGGGTCACCTCTCACTTTTCCTGGACACCCTGAAAAGTAGGTTAGTATAACATTATTAAAGTATCATATGTAACATGTAATTTATATTGGCTTAAGTTGAAATCAATCTATAATTGTCACATTCAGACACTATAGTTTATGCTCACCCTAACTGTACCTTGTACCCTCTAATAATAGTTTTTCAACAAACAAGAACGATATAAAAAAACGTACAAAACTTATTTCATTCCTTAATTAATAAATTCTAATAAAAATGACAAAAATGGGGATAAAATGTATCATTACATTTCACATTTAATCGAAATTTACAGAATTATCCAATGGTTATAACACACAATTATAAATCACGCAATAAGCCCCCCCACCCACCCCACCCCGAAACTTAATTTAGAGGTAGATACTGTACATGAGAACTTGTTGGTCAAAGCATAATATTTGCATTAAAAAAAGTTAATATTCTTCCCTAATGTAAAATACCTTGTAACAATGTTGAAAACTAATGATGATGAAAGTCTTACCTTGACGTGGCTACTTAACACAAACGACTGGAAATAACAAAATAAATTTAAAATGAAACAAATATTGAACTTCCCTCGATAAAAGTTAAAGACAATGATGCGGATAAGATGATAGTATTCCGAATATGACAGCACGTGATTAAAATCTCGTTTATGAATTTAAATCTCGTTCGGTTCTGTTATGAAAACGGAGCTGAAGATTATCAGCGGCGTTACTGATGAAGGAGCCGGTGATTGTAGTTAGTAGATCTCTT
Organism: Unio pictorum; assembly: GCA_030141615.1. Classification (NCBI taxonomy): domain Eukaryota; kingdom Metazoa; phylum Mollusca; class Bivalvia; order Unionida; family Unionidae; genus Unio; species Unio pictorum. The sequence continues at coordinate 423,692 of JARLTB010000442.1, forward strand.
TTTCGAGTTGAAATCTCGTTCGTCAGTAAAGACGGTGATCAAAATTATCAGCGGCATTGCTGTTTTAAGGAGCCGGTGATTGTAGTTGGTAGACTGAGCTTCAGATGTTTTGGAGCCGTTGAAGAATTGTTGTTTGACCACATGATTCAGTGGGTAGAATAGCAGACTGTGGATGTGGAGCCCATCTGGGAAAAACTCTCTGGCCATATTCGTTTTTTATCAATGAGTCTTGAGTACTTCATAACAAAATGCTTACCATTAAATGTTTTGCCAAATCAGGTAAGTAACCACATTTTAATGTATCTTACAGTTTTGGAACCTATTGATGTTCAAGGAATTAAGGTTAATGTTGCTTCAAGGTGTATTACAACAGGAAATGATGTTTTGGTGAAAAGATTTTTTTAGAAAATCGGTTGATGCCTCATGGAAATCGGATGCAATGAATGGAGATAGGATTAATTTCATTGTTAACACAGGTGCTGCACTGAAAGGAGTTTCATTGTATGGCAGTGCAGGACAGTCATTCCTGTATACAGTGTCGTTGCATGAAGCTGAGAATGGACGTTTGATTCAGAAATCCAAATGCAAGCTAGATTTTGTTTCAGATGTTTGTACATTCCCCTTTAAAACATCCTGTCATTTAGCTGCTGATGTAACTTACACATTAGTTGCTATAAAGGAAGGACCTACAGTCTCTTATGGAGTTAATGGAGTATTGTCCAATCATGTGCATTTGAAAGGGGGCAGACAACTGGAAATTAAATTTGAGAAACCAGATGTAGGTAGTTCAACTGTATTTGAAGGTCAGTTTGAGGGGCTTTTATTTTCAGCAGTAGATTAGTACATTTAGTGGGTGTTTGCACTGTTTTGAGGGAGTTAAAGTGACTAATCATTGATTGTTCCATGTTTCCAGATGTCATGTGTGTGATTTAGATTTTTAATGTAGCTTTAACAGGTTTGGTCATATCACTACAATATCTGTAGTGTTATAGTTTACAGTGAATTCTAGGCCTGGGGCATCATGCTAGATACACATAGCATTATGTTTAACCCAGTCAGATGATCCTGATACCCAGCTGACCAGTCCTAAAACGTATCTCCTAATGCTGAGTGCTAAGCAAGGCAGTTGCCAATACCATTTTTATAAGTCTTTGGTATTTTTGTAAGTCGTTGATAGGACTTGGCCATGGTTCAAACCCATGACCTCCCACATCCGAGGGAGATTTTCTAGCCACATAGGTCTCCAGATGATATACTTAAAACTATGGTTAAATTTATGTATGACATAAATTTTCCTTTGCAGATGTCCAACATTCATGATATCATTTAGTGTTGGGATTATTTTGGTGTTAGTGAACTTCTACAGAAATTCATTGAGGTTTTGATAATATTTCATGTGACAATATTTTCACAATGTTAGTGATTAATGAAACGTTTTCTTTATTGTCTGTAAAAGACCAATTTTTATAACATGGTAAACCAAACATCAAAATGCAAACTTGTTTTTTTTTGTTTCAGATGTTTGTACATTCCTTTTTAAAATATCCTTTCTTTTAGCTGCTTAAACATTAGTTGCCATAAGGTAAGGCCCTATGGCTACTTATGGAGTCAGTACATTGTATTTGATTGGAGAGAGAGGGCAGGAAACAGAAAAATGTGTTTGAGAATCTTGTAGATAGTTCAGTTTTTTTTGGAGGGTTTCTGTTTTGTACAGTTTGTACTGCAGTTATTTGTTAAGAAGTTAAACCGACTCTTTCACCACCAAGTTACCAAGAAAAGATACTGACATGTTTCAGTTAGAGTTATGCTGATAGTAATGTTCACATTAATATGCATAGCTTTGTCACAGCCAACAAAAATACCTATTATCAGGCATAGGGTCCATTTCTGGTGCTTGATTACTATTACAATTTTAGTTTGTTTGGCACTGATGATTATGATTGCACTTTTTTTAGAAGCCATGATTACAATCACGATTACAGGGGGATGATAACTATGATTATTTGCTTTTTATCTTTTTTCTGTTATGGACAGATATCATTCATTGTATAACTAAGACACCAACAATTTTAACTATGTGTCCACCTAAAGTTATCCATTTCTTATTGTAATAGTTTACATTTTTTGTGTAGTGAAACTTTTCAATATTCTTACAATTATTACCAATATAATTCTGGATTTTTTGTAATAATTATTAGACGATGCATTTACACTGCCAATGAAGGATGATTATAATTACAAACTTTCTGAAATGAATGATTATGATTATGATTACAATTACATGATAATAATCTATTGTTATGTATATTTGATTTATGTTTGTTAGTTTTAACTATCATGGCTATTGTTGATGTCAATGACTGACACTGTTAACATGCTTCTACATTAAGCTAAGTCGGATTATAGGTGTAGTGTATCTAAAGTTCGGTAACGTTTGATTCGGTTATCAGCACACTATACTCCTTGGTATATGTTTCACGCATATTTTCAGATCTTAAGAAAGGAAAATTCTGGAAAATGATACCAGATGGTATGAGCATTACTTTGTTTTTTAAATGATACATGACTTGAAACTTTCAGTCCTAAAAGGAATATGAAATATATGTTGCTGCTTAGATATGTGGCACAGGGGGATATAAACTTTGCGTCAGATCAAATGTACCCAATTTGTCTTCTCTCTACAAATTTGTCAATTTTCCCTGAGGACATATGTTACTGTAAAGATAAAATATATACTACACTATAATAGAGGTACATGAATTTCAGCCCTGACTGCATATCACATGAAAAATACTTTTTAATAAGTATGAAGTTTAGATTGTAATTCTCACATTTGGGATTGGATAACAGCCAAAGTCTTGCATAGGAATTTTTCTGTGCATTCCATGCATAGGATTCAATTTATATGTAAAGTAAAACTTTAATTGTTGTGTCACATCAGTATCTGTCATCTATCTTTTCAACCCATGACTTGTGTGACAGTTGATAAATTTTACTTCATGTTTACAAATAGATGTAACTTCATATGTTTATGTGTGTTGGAAGACTATGAGCAAAAATGTTAAGGAATAAAATATGTTAGGCAATAGTCATATGACTTAAAAATAATGTATTAGATCTAATCACTTCTTTTGATTTCCTCACACTATATGCGTGTATAAGATAAGACCCTGTTTTGAACAATTTTGACTAGAGAGATTTGCTTCTTTTGTCTTTTGTATCCTTGAAAAGAGTTTAAACTATAGTCATATTGGTATATGACTATTATCTTACTGTGGAAAATATTACATTGATTCATTATTATTGTTAGAGTACATTAGATGTACTGTGATAACTATGATTTTCAATATGTTTGCACCTGATCTTTAAGAGCAATGTATGTATTTTTGAATCTCTTGTTCTAATGTCACTTGAAGGTTAATCGTATTGCACATATTTTTCCAAATGCGCAAACTTGTATTGTACCCTGTGACCTTGCGATGTAGTTATTGAAGAACATTTAAAAGTTTAATCACAAGCATGCTTTGGCTGGAAATAAAAATGATGTCACCATATAAAATTTGTATAGTTCTGTACAACACTCAGTTCATCGTATCAATAAAGTTGCCCTTTTATGCTCAGTAAATCGTTGTATCTATGCTTATATAGTTTTTGGGCTCGGCTTTCTATTTTTGCAACATCAGTGTATTCAATATTTGAATAAATAAAGAAATATGCGCAGTAAATGTGTTGTATTTATTTTTAGTTTTGAAAATGGCAGACAAAGTTTAATTAAACCACATTCTATAGTTGGTGTTGAATTGATCCATGGGCAAAATCATCTGTGAAGTCTTCTTTATAAACTGAGTATTCTTAAAATTTAGTGTAATTCTCGGATTATACATTTTTATAATTATTTAATTGATACTTTGTTGCCATTATTGTACTTAGCTCCTGCTAAAGAAACATCCATCCACCCATCCATCTTAAGCTACAGGCATCAAGTAGGTTGTGTGCTTGACTCCGGGCCACAAGAGTGTGTTCTTTTTATCTTAAGATATGACCAGCCTGGATCAGGTACCTGTTGTGTCCTTGGGCAAGAAACTTAACTCTGTTTGCCACAGTACTAAATAACTGCCTTTTGAAGCTGTTACATAAAGCACCAAAACAAGATTAGCAGAGAAAATACATATGTGGAGGTGATCTCAAGTTGGGACCCTGGTAATAGTGATGGGAATCGGTCAGAAATTCATAATCGATAATCGGTTCCCCTTAACCAACTGATCATCGATTATAATCGGTTACTAAGAGCAAATTTTAATATTTGTTACACAGTTATATCTTTGATCAAGAATTCAATATGTTTATAAATATACAGGAGTAATCTATTTTAATGACATGTATACTTTAACCTCACAATAATATTACAAAAATACATTGTGTTACTTTTATTCTACAATTTTGTTAAATGAATGCAACTTTTTATGGCTGATCAGTCATATGTAACTGAAATACTGCTACAATCCCCCGAAATTCTTTTGTTCATATGTGATATGTCTATAATTTAAAGTATAGAAGGACATGATTTTCTTGTTGTTTGTAATTGTTTATAAATACTACAAAAGATGTTGCAATTTAACTTAAACAAATCAACAAAATGTGTTTAAATTTTATTAACTCAACAAATTAACAACTTGAACATGTAAAAATGACTATATGTTGCTAATAATGAATCGTAAGACATTTTACTTGTAGTTGTGAAGGGATTAATAAATTTCAGGTCAACTTTAGTGGCTGGGAGTTTTACTAACCTTTGTGCTTTGAATGCACCTAAAAAGTTGTCTCCCTTTACACACAATCGATTATCTTATCGGTTTGCTCAACCAACTGATGATCGATTATTATCGATAATCGGAACAACACTACCTGGTAACCCAACGGTCATATATACAAGTTAGAAAACATTTAAAACTTAAATCTTCAAAGTATTTTCCTTTCTAGGTAAAACCATTAAGACCGTCTATGATGATTTAACATTTTAAAATCAAAGGTACATCTGTAGTCCACAATAATTTCACAAAGTATATTGAACTTTGCTTTTATCTTGAACTGTTTTGGAATGGCGGGACACTGTGAACACACATACACACAAAACACATACACAAGAACTGCCACATGGACCTAAAATCTATTTTTTTCTGTTAAAGGCATGAGTTGTGACTTCATGTAATGGAGTCAGTTTTCATTCACTATTTAGAAATACATGCCAAAATGTATAAAAGTAGATTCTTGAGTTGGATTTTGTTGATACAGTATGACCAGTTTTTGTTGATTATTGATGCAACTAATTAACTTATCGTTAGCTGTACATTTCCTAGTAAGGATACATTCAGTATACCTAGTTGAGTTTCTCAAACATTTTGAGTTTATAATGTGAAAAGAACTAGATCTATTTTTATAACATGGATGTCCCCACAGCAAACAAAAAATTCCATGTCCATAAATAATTATGTAAAGCAAGATGAAATTGACAAAAAATACTATAATGATTTAAAAATCTAATCATGTCATCTGCAAATGTATCGGTTATATATGCTAACATATGCCCCAATATTTGATCATGACCTTTATAAGTCTCCTAATATTGAGAAAAGTTTTATCTATTTTTTTCATAATTCTTTAACTTTTCAGAAATGAAAGTTTGATAAACTTGAAAACTCTAAAACCTTTTATTTGATGTTGACATTGTTAATCAGAACCCTATTTGATTATGCAATACACATCTTGAAAGGTATACAATATAAACAAACACTTTATAGATTATCAATGCAAAGAGAATCGTAACATTGAACTGCAATAAAAAGCAAACTTATATTGTTTAACTTTTTAAAATCACTGGATTGTGGACAGATGATATGAAAACAAAGTCTGATGAACTCAACAGAAAAATGGTGTAGCTGGAGAAAAAGTTAAAACTTCTGGCAGCTGAAGGAGCATGCAAACAGACCTCCAGGCTTGACTTCAAGAGAAAGCTGATTGAAGTTACGGAAGAACATCCAGTCATTGGCCAGCGACTCAAAAAGTTCTGTCAGCAGAAAGTAGGAAGGCCCTGCTTTGAAGATGACCAACCTCACTTGCTAAAAACAATTGTGGACATTACTGAGGATACAATTTGGTTTCTACTGTCGGTCGGTGACTGCTGATCCTGAAACATGCGATTGTAATTAGTGTGGCTTGTACTCTCCATCGTGGGCTGCGAAGCGCAATCATGCCCATATTGAGCACACAAACTGAAGTGGCAGACAATGATGCTATGGAGCCTGAATCTGTTAGCGCTATTCTGTCAACTGCTTAATCAACTTCCGCAACTGAAGCAGTGATTGTCTGCCATTTGTTCGCAACTTATTTGACTGGTTACCATCTGTGTTTGTAGAAATGGAGTAAGACATTAACAGTCTATCAAATTTAGTTTTCTGTGAGATGACAACTTTTGTTCTATGTCCTGAATAAAGATTGTTTTAAAGAAAGAACTTTCTGCTTCATGTTTTTCTCTTTCTTTTGAGCTACATGCTGTGATGAGATCAGTGAGCGTTGTATTTTGAAAGCACCAGCTATTACACTGGCGGACCATAGAGCAAGGTATAATGCTAGAAGAGGATGTCTGCTGCCGGGGTTGGGTGGGGTAAGCCACATGCAGACAAATGTTGACAAGGGGGTGGGGGTAGGAAAACGCGTATCATCTGCAGACATCCTTTATGGACAACCCCCCAGGTGTCAACATTATTTCATGTAAATAAAAATAAAAATTGTTCTAAAAAATTACAATAAAAATGAATTCATTTTAAATCTACTTTGACACACTACATGATAATTTAAAACAACATTTGTAAATTTATTATTTTATATTGTAACCAAATAACACATTTCAACCTCATGTAAGCTGTTATTACAAAGACTTTAACGAACATGGTCTATTAAAACATGTTGCTTAATTGAGGTTTATTTATAGTCAGTTACAAGAAGCAGAAAAACAAATGCTCTAAGTCAGGGATGGAATAGATGCTTGGTGAATGTGGCCATTATTGCTGGATGAAATAAACATAAATACAGAATATTAAATCTTAACACAATTTTGTTTCAGGAGCAGAGGACAGAGGAGGAACGACAGAGGAGGAAATTCAGGACTTCAGGGAACTCTGTCAGAATAATTATACAGAACTAGATCCAGATTTTATTAGGATTGTACAAGACGTGACAGAGACTTATCAAATTCCAAATGCAGCAGAGGACTTTGCTACTGCTAGAAACTTGTTTATTGTTCTTTCAGAAGTGATTACAGAACTGTATCATCAGATGAAACTGAAAAACTTCAAATGAATTATAATTAATATCAAGAGAATTATCTTTCCTCCCATGTCACATTAAATGTTTGCTTATTACAGCATATATGTGCAGTTATAATTATTATGGGTTTATGAATAACTACATTATCTTAAGGTAACAATAAATACAACGAGGAGAGAGGAAGGAAGAGAGTTATGAAAAAAATAAATTTTATTTTTGCACACATTTCTTCCTAAGTAATTATAATATGTTATTTGTCATAGAGTAAACCCCCGAGATAATCCAGCCTGATTTGTAAAAGGTATAGTTCAAGCCAATTAAATTACCGCATGTACTCGCATATAAGCCGTCCTAACTGAATACACTAAAAATAGGTGCATGACCTGAGTATAAACTGATCCACAACACCAAGATGACATCACAAGATGCACACAGTAAGTTTTAAGTGCATTTATTTAGGCAATCTTTTTTTTAGCAACAATTACATGTATACCTCTTTTGTGGTTAAGTATGATTATTACCTAAAAATTCTATAATTTATTTTAGAAGTCAAGAAATTAATTAATTTTCTGCATAATTCAGATTTGTGTATAGCTTCTTTATCAGATGAAGGAACTGAGCATTCATGAGTTGCTGTAACATTTTTCCTCCATTTTGACTCGATTGTTTTTTATGCATTGTTGCTGATTATGCTCTTTGGATTTCGCACAGAAAAGTACACATCATGGAAGCCAGTCAGGGTTCCATCTAGTTCGTCTCCCTAAAAGAGCAGAAGGAAAAATTACAAATGCATATGTGTTAAATTAAGAAGTAAAAAGATGTGGTTCTGTACTTCATAGCACATCAACACAAATTGGTTATTTGGTGCTGAGGCAAATGAAGTAGAGTGCCTTGCCAGAGGACACATAATTTGGGGTAATCCATCAGTAGGATTCCAACCTGCACCTTTTGGTTACTAAGTTGGCATGCTAACCACTGAGTCGGTGGAAAACTCATGCCTCTAATAATTACTTGAGGTATGATGTGGCCAGTAAGTTCAACTATGGAAAAATTATACTTACTAAGTTCTTCTTTTCTGTAACTGTTTATATATTACTAGGTATTGCACATAGTACAGACAAAAAAGTATTGATGAGAGAAAAATAAAGTTAAACTACAATAGTATAATGAAAAGTTTACTCATTTAAACAGTATGGCGTTATATCGACATTTTTGCAAATATACAATGATCAAATAATTTATAAATGTGTTTTATATTTAGGTTGCAAGTGGAAAAATTTGTTTTACCTGCAAATAGTCTAATTGTTGATATATATATATAGCTTTTTTATGAACAGAACACAAAGGAAAAGGTGAGGTGTTATACACACACACACACACACACACACACACACACACGATAGTAATAACTGGAACTGAACGTATGTTTATTAAGATCTGCTTGATATATTGTTACAACTGCCATAAAATTTAATACCACACAATAGCAACAATGCTCCAGAAGAAAAACTTACAATCTTCTTAATCACAAGAACTTCAGGCAAAAGTGTCACTGATGGAGTCCTATCAGCTTCCGTTTCAAGTGGATATGTCTGCTCACACCCAAAATCGGGACATTCCACATCATGGAATGTTGACATACAAACTAGCTCAAATTGGGCTGGAAGATTCTCTGGTCTTATTGTTCCTGCTATCCAACTGTACAATGCCTGTAAATAAACATTAATACTACATTTCTAACTTGTTAAACAACACAGCATTGTATCAGCTGTGCAAGGATATAGTGACTATATTACTCCTAAATTTGTTCCTGAACTGTTTATCAGGAACAAGACTGATTCCTTACCTACTTTATTGGTATGAGTTTAATGGCATTATTTAGCAAATGATGGGCTATTATACATGGCATCCAGTTTATTTGGTGGAGAAAGAACCACCAACCCACAGGAAGCAGCTGGCAGACTTTTGCGCATACCCACACAATTCGGAGACTTTAACCCATGTGGGCAGAGGTGCGATGTCATTGATCTGTAACTGTAAAAGTAGACCCTGCTTCATTTTTCTCATACTGCCTTTATTGGATGTGATAGGTCACGAGTTCGAACCAAAGCCAAGTCATACCAAAGACTTATAAAAATGATACTATTAGCTGCCTTGCTAAGTGCTCAACATTAAGAGTTTAGTGTTATGACTGGTTAGCCTGTGTCCAGATAATGTCACTGTGTGTGACATGATGCTACATGTCAGCGGCATGATGTCCCAATGCTAGACATCACTATAAACTGCCACACTGCAAACATTTTAGCGATATGACTAAAATTGGTTTTAAAGACTATGTTAAAAATTCACTTCGCTATGGTTCCTGAAGATACTACCGTATTCACAAATGTGTATTATAAGTCATCCTAATGAAAGGAATATGTGTAAAGTAACACACATGATAAGGTAACAGGTGTTGGATATATAAATGAAAACAAAAAAGAAATTACCACTCTGCTTACAATTGTAAAGGCAGCTGAACAAGTTTAGAGGAGAAACAAGTACCGCTAAAAGCAAAGTTGTCATTATAAGGAACTGACCCTTTGTTGGCACGCAATAGCTTTTGTAAAATTTCTTGCTCTCCTATTTGAAAGGGTTAGTATATATTTTTTTTAGAAATGGTTTAACGCCATTTTTCAGCACAACATAGGCTAAACATGGTGGCCAGTATTAATGGTGGAGGAAGAAACATGACAAACCCCGGAAAGAACCATCGACCCACGAGAAGCTACTGGCAAACTTTCTCACATAACTACATTTGCCGAACCTTAGACTCGAACACACACAGACAGAGGTGAGATGGCAGTGGTCCGTAACGGACAGCGCTTTAGACCACTCGGCCACTTGGGGCCCCTGAAAGGGGTAGTATTCTCATGGAATTTCATATGAATACAACTCCTAACCATCAATACTTGAATGTTCATTAAAAATATGATTCTGGAATAGTGAAAAGGACAGGGTTGTGGGGTGTGTGTAAAGGATTGAAATTTCATGTGTTGCTGGCATTCCGAGTCTTGCAGTTTTATAACTATACATACTCTATTCATATAGAATCAATCAAAATTTTAAAGACATATATTTTTAACCAATGTTTAGTTCAGTAAGCACCATTTAAACAGTGATTTACATAAGGCAGTGCAATCACAACAGAAATTGGATCATTTTGTTACAGAACCATACAATTAAAGTGATGCAAAAATATACCTTTATGGATTCTGCAACATTTATTTGACCCTCCATGGCATCATTTGTTGAACCATTAATTATAACAAAATTTCTTGTTTGATCAGTTGCACCAATCTCTGGTAGGTATTCCTTTGCTGCCTACAAAGTAAAACAATGATAAAAAGGTAGCAATTACTATTAACTTAAAATTTTTTTCTTAATTTACAAAAGTTGTGAAACTCCACAATAAAAGCTAGTGTGCATAAACATTACCAAATAAAATACAGTATGATCTTTACAGTCTCATTTTAAAGATGTGAATAGAAAAGTGATTGCATCTTGAAGTTGATTTACACAGGAGGGGCCCAAGTGACTGAGTGGTCTAAGTTGCTAAACAATACAGATCACCGCCATCTCACCTCAGTTTGAGTGAGTTCAAGTGAAGGGCTAGGCCAATGTGGGTACATGAGAACTCTGGAGTTGGTGGTTCTTTCTGGGGGTTTTCACAGGTTCTTCCTCCACCATTTATACTGGCCGCCATGTATAGCCCATCCTTGGCTGATAAATGGTGTTAAGCCCTATAAAAACAACAACAACAACAACGTCTGTTATATTGGAAATATACATGAGGTTTGGACACAGGGTTTAATATGAATGAATGACACAAGATCAATAATGCTCGATTATAAGTGATTTGGCTATTCCCGTTAATTTACCTTGTTACATTTAAATGGGAACATAAATGGTAATAAAGGTATTAGATGTATATAAACCGTAAGCTGCAATTATTTATGTGTAAAGTACATATAGATATTAGAAGGACATTTACTTTGAATCATCACTGACTTACATCATATCACATTTTCTTCCTGTCAACCACCTTCATCAAAGGTATTTGGCGCTTCCTGTGACCAATTGTCATATGAGGCAACTCATTTTCCATACTCTTAAAAGAAAAGATATTTATTAAATATGTAACCATTGTAACTAAATCATATATGTTTTACAGCTAAGTGACAAGAAAAAGAAAATATGTTCTTGAAAGTGAAATAATATGACAGAATGCCTGAACAATTGATGTATACTCGAGCTGAGAAAAATGTACAGATAGACAAAACTGAATTGACCAAGAACCATCATCTTCATGAGCCACAAAATGTCAATTTACATTGGTCCACATGACCCTAGTTAAGTTGCTAGGTGAAGAAGTTTTGCAAGGTTAGTTCACTGACTGCAGCTGAAAAAATGAATCAAATAAGAGTGCTCTTTACATTTACATTTAAAGTTAAATGGCAACAATCTTTGGGGCATCTGCAAAAATCAGTTCTTCCTATTTAAATTGTTCATATGCAAGTTTTACTTTCAAATCAAGGCATGTGGACATCATGGAAGTCATATTTAATATCAAATGGTTGTAATATGCTCTTTTTATTGGTTTTGCTTGCTACAGGCAGCTACTCTATAGCATCAAAACAAGTACTTTTTAAATTACCATATATAGTATAGTATATGCCTCCCCTCAGTTAATTAATAATCAAAATATACATGCACATATATAACATGGGGCAAAATGACCATGACATTTTAGTCTAAAATAGTAATCGCTATATCTGTACTCATTATAAAACTTCTGCATTTCTGTGAATGAACCTTGTATACATACAGATACCATTTCTCCTTCCTTGGATTCTTATCAGAGTTAATTGGATAAATTTTCGAATTCTATGTGTCATTCAAGCTAAACTGATAAATATGAAAACAAGCATTCAGCAAAGTAAAGAAACTGTTGAACATTATGAAAAATGTCACCAGTGGTAATAATGCACATATATGTTTACCAAAACATTTCCATACAATTGTTATCAAAATGACAAAAAGAAATTAACAGAGTGCAGTTAACTACAATTATTGTAATTTTACTACTATAATAAAATTTACCAATCACCAAAATTAAAGAACATTTGCTCTGTATTGAAGAATGGGATATTACCAGATATGTTTTGGACAATCTGACTTGCTTTATTCAGATATAAAGGTACCATGATGGCTGATTGATCAAAGGTGCTCAACTTGACAGATAACAGACATTTCAGAATAAAAAAGGATACTCACTGAAATTGCAACATCTGATGTACTTCTTAATGAACTTGATGCAGCTCCCTTTGTCCATGATTCAATATCTGGCATGGCTGAAGATTGCAGATTTGCATCTTCTGTTTGTTCTGTAAACTATAATAAAGGTAAAGGAAGAATATGTATGCAACTTATTACTATAAGATATAAGCCATCACAGCATGAGGTATAAATATAATTATTGTATTATAAGTGGCAAAAAAGCATAGTTTGGACGTAACAAGTGTAATCTATATATTACATTCCAGAACTATAGCACATACAAAAAAGATAGACTTTTACTACTAACTTGCAGCTGATAAAAAATTTTGTAACAAAGCGTAAAATCCATATTGATTATAAGCAGAATACCAGCACAAAATATACTGAAACATTATTTATATTAAGCACTCATTGAATGATAATGAACTGTAATTCTGCAATGATTGTGGTCAGGTGCTGAGAGTGAGCTTATTACACTACTTTCATATTCTTCTCTTAAAGTTTTAAAGAAGTGTTGATTTTTCCTTTCTTCGGAGTATTGTTTTGAAGTATGAAAAGATCCACCTGGTCTAACACCTTCATCAAATAACATACACAACTCGCACTGTAGAGCATTTCACTTAACATCGGGCATCATTTTCTTGAAAAATATAGACTGGTTAACAAGCTACCTTATCAATAAAATGAATTCTTTAGGTAAAGTTCACTTCTGAAGTAACAAGTCTATTTTCTTGGAAATGGGTCATATACAGTTGCTACAAAAAGCAAAAAAGGAAAGTACTATTACGCTATTCTTATGCAGCATTCACTTTATTCAGAATCCTCTCAATTTTATGAGTGGAATTAAAGAGATGATAATATGACAAAAGCATCTTTTTATTGCTTTTTTTGTTATATGGGTAATGGTTGGCATATATGTTGTAAGAGCAAAGGTGATGGACATTGATTGCTTTATTATCTTTATTTTGGGGAGGGGGGGCAATTCCATAATAAATTCAAATGTCCAAAATACAAGTTGTACAGTATGCTGTACTCTTATTGTGAATCTAAAAACCTTCACTCATCTCACTTATGGTATGGTTTCAATTGTAGAGAAATAAAACTCTATTCAACATAAGAGAAACTACTAAACTCTACATCAGCATAAACATATATCCGGTATATTTTACAGTTTACGGAATCATGAATACAAATATTTTATTTGTAAGAAAATGATACACTTTCTCAGGATTCATTTAATATCAATAACGTTTCTCACCAAACTATCATCAACTAATCCTGGGGAAGGTACAGCTGATTTTTTTGAATCACTCTTTGTAGGGAGTTCAAGACTTGCATCTTCATTCTGCTGATTATACAAGAATAAAGGTAGAGTGTATGGTCCCTTATAACCTTTTTGTTTAAATAACTAAGTAAATGGAATTTACTATTTTCAATACCACTATTTTCAATACATGCATTATTTTCAAAATTCAGAAAATACAGCAAAATTTTATAATTGTAAAATTACTAGGTAACTGCTTTGCAACCACCAGATTGTTATGTGAATCAAAATACGTATACCCCCTGTACATTGTTTTACTTGTAAACAATATTTGTTACACTGTATCTAATACAAGTCTAAAGAAAACAAAATAGCAAAGAGGCCCGAGATCACTCACCTGTTTAAAAATCACATAACAGCAATTTGCCAAGATATCTGAGTTGGCTGAAGGCTCTCTTTGAAAATGTCTTTACATACATACATGTAATGGTTATAAAAGTTGTTTTAAGGTTTATAAAATATAAATATGTATCCTCACCGAACTTACACAATCTGATGTACATATTACTGTAGTGGCAGAAGACACAACTGACTTTGTTGAAGACTTGCACAATGCTGAGGGCTGCACATTCTTTTCTTCCTTCTGTTCATTTTACAATAATATAGGTTTATGATAAATATTTTGAAACCCCTCTATTTACAGCAACGAAACTGGAATTTAACTGTTTCATTAAATGCATTTTGTTTTAAACTATACAATTTTAAAAGTAAAGAAACTGACTATTACCAATTACTCTGCATCCATTATGCTTTGATATCAATCTGAACAATCTGTTTAGTCAACTTTATATTATTGTAAAGAATATAATGTGCACTAATGCAATCAGGAAAATGTTCTAAATAACATACTAAAAACAATAAACTGAAAAAATTCAGGTAAAAGCCATACAAATGTAGTATGTAGACAAATTTACCAGAGCAGCATCAGAACCAAAGTTTGTTATTGTTGTAGGGTTTAATGCCATTTTTCAGCAAAAGATAGGCCATACACGGCAACCAGCATAACTGGTGGAGGAAATACCCTGGCAAACCCCATGAAGAACCAATGACCAACAAGAAGCTACTGGCAAGCCTTCTCGAACCCACACAGATGGGTGAAATGGCAGTGATCTGGAATGGTGAGCGCTTTAGACCACTCAGCCCCAGAACCAAGTTATGTGTGCCAAGTCCAAAACTTCAGGCTATGTCAAAACAAGTGAAAGAGAATCATAAAAGAATAAAAACTGTATACGAGATATAATTTCTCCACAATTTTTACCAATTGGGCCATCCATTTAGTAAGTAAACATATGGTGGGGGGGGTTGTGTGCATGGAAGGGGGGGGGGGCAGTGTGATTGTGTGTTATTAGGATTTTTAATGTAGCTGTAACAATTTTTCAGTCATATCGCTACGATGACTGCAGTGTGACAGTTTATAGTGATGTCTATCACTGGGGCATCATGCCACAGACATGTAGCATGATGTCCCACCCAGTCACATTATCCTGACACCTGGCCGAACAGTCCTAACACTAACCTCTTAATGATGAGCACCAAGCAAGGCAGCTGTTAGTACCATTTTTGTAAGTCTTTGGTATGACTCACCCGGGGATCGAACCCACGACCTCCTGCATCCCAGGCGGGCACTCTAACTACTAGGCCACCGGAGCGGTTTGTGTATATTTTACACAATTTGAGATATAATTTCTCCATCATTTTTACCAATGGGGCCATCCATTTAGTAAGTAAACATATGTTTTGGGGGGAGGTGTGCATGGAAGGGTGGGAGGGAGCAGGAGTAAGACCAAGTATTATGCAAGTACATAATAACACAAACTATATTATAGCTACTACAACTGAAAGCCATGTGCCTTAGCCAACAACAAAGAATATATAGTATTTTGGACACCTCAATATTAAAAATGAAGACCCATCAGATATATAAAAATGCAGAAAGTGTATCACTTGTTGGCATTTCAAAATTAATGCAATCTCTCAAAAATACAGACTGCTCACTGTCTTTTTCTGGTTCCCAGAATAGTCTACTGCAGTCAAAACTGTCATATATCTCCAATATTTGTAATGTCTATTTTTCACATTTCTAAAAAATTCTGAACCAATTTAAAGGAGGAACTTTGTACACATTTGTGCAAAGAATGATGAAAATTATCAAAGAGGGTGAATGATATATATGTTGCTTGTAAAAAAAATTTGCCCATGTCAATACCGCAAATGGGGAGAGGGGTACTAAGCAGAAGCATATGTACGCATGAGGGGTGGGGGGGGCCGGGATGATTTAAGGAAGTACAAAGTGCAATTGGGCAGGTGTGATGTTACAAAAACATAATGTTAACTTGAGCTTTCACCATGTTAGGTCTCTGCCAAAGACAATAATTAAAACATCAACATGAGAAAGAACAAGAAATATGTATGATAATCAAAAGTTACATTGTTATCAAGGTAACAGAATATGCAAGCCTGTTGAAATATTTCATCAAGACGGTCCTGATAGATGTAATTTAATAAATGTATTTTATGAGACTGTAACTTTAAGCCAAAATTAACAAATGATTAACTTGAATGAACTACCAGAAATTCACGACCATTTTGGAAAAAATGCTAAATGTGGGAAACAAAAGGTATATTCTTCAAGAATATTTTGAAATTAGTTTCTGTGGATGTCATTTTAGCACTATTTTCATTTAGGTCCAAGTGACCATAGAACAAGGGGAAATCCATTTAGTATGTACGCATAGAAGGGGGTTTAACCCGAATGCATACGCTTGCATACGGGGAGGGGAAGTGTCTACTGATAATATATGTACGCATAGGAAAACAGGGTTTGGGGTTTGGTGGTGAAACCTAGTAACCTGTTCGATTGGGTTCAGTCAGCGTTTGAATTTTTGCGGACACTAGACAAACTTTTTAAAGTTACGCAGCTCATTTCTTTGAAGCAGCCAGTCATTCAACATCAGTGGACTATATGTTTTATTAAACATGTTAATATTATTAATCCTTGATTGTTTCTGCATGGATTAAATACAGTCTGTTCTATACATTTGGGGTGGGGATGAGTGACTTTTGATAAACGTACGCACGCAGGTTGAATGTGTGTGTGTGTGTGTAAAAAGTATGCATTTGTACAGCGATGGGGGATGGGTTGACTTTTGCCAGATTTTTGCGTATGTACTAAATGGATGGCCCCAATTGTTTTAGTTTCATTGTGCGTGTTATAACTCCATTTTCAGCATAACCAGTTAAGCAAAGTGGCTACTATATTTGGTGAGGGAAGAACCACCATCCATACTGGAAATTACTGGCAGACTTTCTTACATACCCACCATGGTTGCCAAGGTGAAATAAAATTAAAATGTTTAAATTATATCAGAATAGGATGTCTTATTGTAAATATTACAAGAATTCCCACCATACATAGCATACAAATAAAATACCTTGGTAACTGCTGATAATAGTTCAACTTCAACATCAGAGCTGAATGATGTAAAAAATCCCTGTACAAAAAACAAATGTCACAACAAAAGTGTAAAAGATGGAGAACTTGCTTAAAATCTAACCAGATCATATACATATAAATAAGTAAGCAAAATTGCATTTTAGTATGCTAAGTGATTTGTTTCAAAGATGCTAACAAGCTTCTCATCACAAATATGATCAAGTCAATATGACTAGCAACAGTGTTTAAATAACTCAATAATAGGATTTGCCCCGATCATACTAATATGACTTTTAGCATCTGGAAATCCCATGAAGTTTGAAAGAGTGACACTGAGTCATAAGGGTACTTTTCAGAGGGTATTAGAAATTCTCATGGCTACATTGGAATTATTCAAATCCTCATAGCTCATACATTCATAAGCTTTGCACAAAAGGTATTTGCTAGGCACGATTTGGTTTACTCCCATGTATCTGCAAATTGTACTTAAGAACTAAGTTATGGAATCACTAGACTTTCAATTCAAAAAGTCTACACCTTGTTGAAAATGTCTATTTATACTGACAAGTCAATTAATTTTATAAGTAAACACTGCATTCAAGTATCTACAAATTTTTAACATTTCATTACTGTATTAAGAAATATTATTATGTCTACATTTATGATTAACTTGAGAGAAACTTCAAACTGCCCAAATAAGTAAGTATAATATAAAGAATTTTTTTGGGGGGTGATCTAATTGAGATTCCATGCACATAGAAAGTCAAAAGTATGATCGAAAGACATACTGATATGAACCACTTAAATACACACTCTTATCAATAGTCACCTTTCACTTTCCCATCATCTTTATTTGATACTGTCTGACTATGTACATTGTTAAAAAATATAATCATAAAGATTATCTGAACTTATATTTTGGGCCATCTGAAACTTCAAACTGTTCATGTTGTGCAAAAGAAAGAAAAAAAAAACTTTATTTCTGAATCTTGTTCTTATAAAATGTTAAAGAAACCAATGCACAATAGTTTACTAAGCAATAATGAGTACAATGTATATCTGAAAACATTTATGAACATTTAGGGATTCTAAAAAGGATTTGGCAAGTGGTTTCAGTGTACTTTTTATTGTCATTTCAGCTGACCACTATAAATAAACTTTTTAGACAACTGCATCAATGAATTAAGATCAAGTTATTAAAACACCACAAAAAGTATGATGAATGTAGAAATTTGACAGCACATCTACAATGATTTCATATATAACAATTCAGAGTAAAAACAACATGGGGAAAAGAAAAACGCAAAGGTTTTGAAAGTAATGTAGCCAGCTATCATATCACATGACACAAAAGCCTCAATTGATCAATATTAAGAAAAATTCTTATTTAATATGATTTTAAATCCTTTGATGCAAAACATTTATCTTAATGTACTTGTTCCAAAATTTTTGAAGATTTACGTTGGACTTCTATTGATCCTCGAATATGAAAGGCAAAAAAACTTGTGCTAAAGATTCTTTTTGGGGAAAAAACAATTCTTTCCCTACGTTAGCATTGGATATATTAAATGATGTGGCACCAAAAATTTAATATTTTAATGGCTGGTGAAGCCAGAAGGTAAGAAATATAATTTTTGGTACCACAGGAAGGTATTTATGCCAAAAAAGAACTTCTTTTAATTATATGCCAATGCTGCTCCATAACTGAAGCTTAAAAATGAAACTTGCTCTTCAGCACAACATGCAAACTGCCTTTCCATTATGTTCATCTTATTCTCATGGATTGTTCCTAAAATAATTGGTGACCTAAGAAAGCAGTAGGAATAGAATAACATAATGACATGAAATTAAAGAAATTTCATACAGCTTGATATTTTCTTGCCACAAAATAAATCCTTTGAAGTCACAGCAGATTTATCATTGTTGTGAAGGCAGTAAAGGGAAATAACTTCACAGAGACGTGAATGGACAGAGTCAAGTGTCTTCAGCAAAAATTAAGTTCCATGTCTGAAAACGTATCGCAGTAAATTTGATATAGGTAGCAAAACATTGTTAATAACTTGTATATATTTTAGTAATATAGTAACCATCATTTAACACCATGACTTATAACAATATTTAATTCAAAATTTGTAATCATCTATGATGAACCAGTGAGCAAACTGGAAATAAAACACCATATCAATGTAGCATTGTTTTCATTGAAGGGTAATTGTATACCAATATAGATAGCCAGCTGCATTTCTTACAAAATAATGAAGATTTTGAACATAATAAAAGATAAATGTGGTAACTTTCCAAAATAGTATGCAGTAAAAACTTTGAAAAACGTAAACAAAATTAAAAATAAATGTACTTAAATTTGGGAAAAAAGGAACAACATATATATCATCTGGGACTAACATTCTTAGAGGTTTGGGAAACTCCACTGAGCTCTCAGATATAACTCCACTGAACTCTCAGAAAGTAATCATTAGTTAACATCTCCTGACATTGTTAAGAATGCAGTCTACATAACAAATATTGACCCCATATTTTAAGGATTCACTTTTTTAACCATATTCTTTATCATTTTAACACGTATCTTTTTAAACAATTTTGAACATTTTTACCTTTGATCATTTATATTGTAGCTATATATATATTTATGTTTGTAGGGATGGGTGTATTTTCCTAACAACTATTAACAAGTTTCTACTGTTAAATCCTCTATATGAATGCTTACAATTTAGATACTGATATTTTTTCTATCAGTCCTGATTTTAAAAAAAGTGTTATGCATTGGTACATACATTTTTAGGCATATTTTATTTGGTATACTGAAAAATAATAGATAAATAATATATAATAACTAATCTGTCATATCTTCAAATGCACTGATAAAATATTGCTCAAACTTTGGAAGTTAGCCTTTTCGCACATCACTAAAATTGCTCATTGTTACCAGTTTTCTTATGCAAATATGAACATATACTATTTACCCATTCCTTAAGGATTTGCAGATATGGCTGTCATTGCCCATTGTAAACCAATATAAATCAGGAGTGACCATGCCATTTTGCACTATATATGGGTGCCAAAAATATCTACTATGATTTATCTGTTGTTGTTGTTGTTGTAGGGCTTAACGCCATTTGTCAGCACACGATAGGCTATACATGGCAGCCACTATTAATAGTGGAGGAAGAACCCGGGAAAACACCCGGAAAAAACACCGACCTATGAGAAGCTATTGGTAAGCTTTCTCACATATCCACATCAGCAGAATCTTAGACTCTTAGACTCAAATACAGGCAGACAGAGGTGACATAGCAGTGATTCGTAACAGAGATCGCTTTAGACTACTAGGCCACTCGGGGCCCTATGATTATCTGTAGCAAGTATTAAGTATACAGAAGACAAAATATGGATAAATACCTCATATGCAGCTGCAATTGTACTGCCAACAGAAATGCCACTCCACTCCAGTCAAAGAATTTTGTACCATAATTTTCAAGTTATATAAACTGAGTTATGTTAGCAATGTATTATGTCTGACCATGTATAAAATGTGATTTTAGTTAATGGTCTAAAAATGAATAGAAAGAACAAACTTTCAGCAATATTAGTACCAATACATGTTTAAGTGTGTTTAGTTCAATAACACTATTTCCATTAATGCATCACATATAAAGGAGTCTTTAAGAACCTTTTAACCTATCCATGTATATATTGGATATGTCACTGAATCTTCTTTGCAAATCAACGAGTTTGCAGGTGATATGTGCCCTGATTTGAATAAGTTTTATATATAACAATATATTTCATTTGACTTTGTGCAAAATAGTTTCCAATTCCTGTATCTGTTGGTCCCAGATATAATTTAATGACTTCATAAAAGAAATAAAACAAAACCTTGGTTGATGAGTTGGAGTTTTGCCCCAGGAAGCACTTTTGAATCTGATCCCTATCTAAAAGAATGATTATCATAGTCATAAATTAATATGCTACAACCAGTAATCTGCATCAAAATTCTTCTTGCAATTATTACTACCCATTCCAACTGGCACACATGCATAAATCTACCACAAAAAGAATACTACAGCTGACTTTACAACTACTTTATTGATTTATTTGTGACAAGTTGCTGAAAATAACTGAGCATTGAGACATGCTATGTGATCTACAATGTAACATTAACATAAATACAGCCAGTCTTAAAATAATAGGTAGCATTATATTTTCTATCAAGATAATGATGATGATGATAGACATAGCAGACATAGACAATATGAAGTGGCAAGAAAACATATGACTCAACCAAACAAAAACACCACATAACATTAATACAACAATGAAAAAAGAAACAAATAAAAATAAATACATGTAAAAGATCATTTTGAAAGCAACATTCTTAATTTTTTATAAAAATGATTCTATAAAAAGTACATATGTCTTTGCCAAATACATATACCTCAATGTTTAATCAATGTAAAAAAATATTTTAAAACAATTAATTTTTTAAACAATTATGTGTGGCCTGTAATTTAAAAGTAATTTGGTTTTAATATCAAAACAACAATCACTTTACACACTCTGCAAAACTCGGAGGCATGAATCAAATATACAACATACACTTTTAGTGGTAATGAAATATCAAGCTAGAAGTTGCAGCAAAAAAAACCTTCCATATTTCAAAAAATACACTCCTACAATGAAAATGCCTTAAAATTTTACACTTTGCAGGACTGTTGTCATGACCATTTCAATATGAACCTTGCAATGATGCAGAACATTTACATTTTCATGGGTGAAATATTGGAAGTATTTTTCAACATTATAACCTCTGGAAAAGAAATATTAGGGACAATTTCAGTGTCAACCAGCTTCAGCTAAATTTATGAGGGATCTGCAGCAATGACTGCATCTGGACATTATTTATAAATGATGCCATACTATTACAAATTGTAATTAAGTATAAGCATACTGCAGTGACCAAAGTATTAATCTTTATACACATTGATATAATCACGATTATGGTGTACATGTGTCTGTGCAAACAATTTATTATAAAATAAAAACTGACATTAGTGAAAATTCAATGATTCATCATTGTTTAATGTTTCTTTGTTTAACGTGTCATTCTCATCATCACTAGTTCCATAGATTTCACAAAAACTAATTTTTATAAGATGTCATTGTCTTTATGAAACAAAATGTAAGTGCTTAATGAACAATTATCTTTTTTGTGGAGAACAGAAGCTTTATTTCCTCAATCAAAGATAATTATGCATACCATTTAAAAAGCAAGACGTGAAAATTGATAGTCACAAACACTGAGACCGGATACACATAACATTAAAGGAACTTGCAGTATATTTGTTTAAAACACCTTTCACCTCATCAAAAGGACAAATAATTATATACTTCTGGCTACTGGTTTCAGTTCGTCATTGTATCTACAAGTTTGGTCAATGTTACAACAAGGGATTTAGGAGAAGATAGAGCTAATGACACACAGATGGTAGAGGATATCACAATATCCAAGCATTAAAGCATAAACTTTCATAAAAATGGGCATTAAATGTTTTTAGCATAACTTTATGGAACAACTAAACTGTTCTTAAAACAATGTAATTCTTTACATGCTATATCTAAACAGTAAAAATATTACCTTTTCCCTCCACCACCATGTAACATCTGAGTTCCTTCAGATGTTTTTTTCTTTTTTCTTCTAAAAGGTCGCCGATTGTATAATCTTCCTCATTTACACATTTAGTAAAAACACCTTCTTCATAACGACATACGGCCAATTTGCAATGTCTAAACTTTTCTTGTATAAGCTCCTTCCATGTTTTGCCAGTACTGGCCCCGTCCACTGAAATGTGAATTATTCCAATGAAACCACTTGGTCCCTGGAAGACGCGTTTCACGGCTTTATAATTTCTGTCCAATATTTGGACACCTAAATTCTGAAAGACATCAAGGTGATTTATGGTATCTGTACTGATAGAATAAAGTGTACGTACAAGTTTTATGAAAATTATTTAATGTCACAACCTTAGAGGTACAAGGACAAAGTGAACCTGAAATATATTTATAACATAACATCCTTTTTAAGCAATACTTTTATTGTGACTGTATGCTTCCACTAATAAATTTAAAGTATTGGCCAAAATATCTAAATAAATGAATTTCTGTTAACAATTTATATCTCTTGCAAAGGTCAATAACTCTTGCCTAGTTCCTAACCTAGCCACTACCTGGTGTCACTAGCTAACAAGCCGAGTGAAATACCAATGAGGATGCTAGCATGGCAGTGTGGGTGGGAGAGTTTTTAAGTAACATGATTGGATAGGTAACCTGAGAAACATAATTTACTTAAAAAATTTGCTTTCTTCTAAAAAAATACATTCCCTTATCACATTAACATTACAAGAATAGATATTTGGGAGAGGGAATACAGATAAGAATATTGTCCATGAGAGGGCAGGTCATCCATATAGAATGGTTCCATGAAACATTCGATTTGAGGCATCATAAGTTTATCTTTTTTGCAACAAGACTGAAACATAAATAGGATGCATCTCAATGGGTCCAGACTACCATCTGAACAAATCATACTAATACAGCATCTTAGCTTCACTGGAGATGCCAGTAAATTTTGATGGTAAGAACATTTTGATAATCTGCTTCTTAATCTGATATATCAATCATGGTTCATGTGTCCAAATACTGTGTTGCTGAAAGTGTGTGATATGGATTTGTAACACAACTTTTCAGTCATATCACTAAGATGTCTGGTGTAGTAGTTTATACTGGCGTCTAGCACTGGGGCATCATGTCCCACCTTGTGACATTATCCTGACACCAGGATAACCAGCAATCTCTTAATTCTGAGTAAAAGTGTTGCAGCTAGCTATTAATAACATTTTTAAATGTCTTTGGTATGACTTGGCTGGGGTTGAAATACATGACATTCTTCACTCTTACCACTTTGTAGTCACTTTAAGTAGGAGAGCAGGCTATCATTCACATAGGCAATCCAATATATATCTGTAATGTGATAAGGGAACATATTTGAAAGAGAAAGGACTATGTTGATATAACCATGCATTCTAGTGTTGTATGAATAACATGATTATCATGATGACAGCTATGAAAGCCATTTTGGACATCAGATCAAGCTTCATTTCTTTTAGAGCAATTTAACATCAAAAGATGTCTTCTGTTGGAAATACCATATCATTATGACATTATACTCAGGAAGATGAGCAATAACAAGATCTTAATGACTGCTGCATTATGAATTTAATTAAGAAACAACTAGACATCATAAGAAATCTTCTAGTTAGAATTCCATGTCAATATTAATTTCCTTTTAAGAGGATTGCCCAAAGTGAATATCCAATTGGTACAATTTTGAGTTTGCACCAACCAGACACCATAAGAAGTCTTCTGTTGTAAACCCAATGATATTGTCATAAGGAGAAGTGACAACAAGATTTTCAATATGGCCACCTTACTACTTTACTTGATTTTCTAGTGGCACTAATTTCATTGAGGAGAATGTAGACTATGGGATGAATGTGTATAAAGATTCGTGACAACCCTCTAAGTAGTTCAGGAGTAGTAATGATAAGAAACCTGTGCTAAGAGACAGATGGAAAACAGACTCTTAAGCTCCTCTAAAGTATGACAAGTAAAAGTGAATACAATCTACTAGAATTAATTGTGAATTAACAGCATGTGTTTAAATTTTACAAAGTGATGCATCAAAGAGTTTCTAGATCTTTGTCATTTAAGTCTGTACAAATATATGTATGATAAAGGTAAACACTTAGGAAAACGTGATATACATATTACACAAGAACACACTATACATACATGACTCGAACTTTCTGGCAGTCTGGACCCTTTGTGAACAACATTCTTTTTCTTTAGTGACTTCTCCTTGAAGCTGTGGAACTTTTCTCTCAGAGACAGCAGGCTCTGTTCACCTTCTAAAATATAATTAACAGAAATGTATTCATAAACCATCAATACCCCCACAACATTCCATGAAATAAACTGCAAACAAAATGTAACAAAAGTTTTGAAAGGTGAATATACAAAAAGACACATCTAATAATGCATAAGTTAACACTATATGCACATACCACTCTCAAGGTATGGCTTGAACAGAAAGTATCTTCACACAACATGGTTCACCCTAATAATGAAACATTTTATAACTGCACAAATTAAACAAGCAAATTTAACTGGGGATTGAAGAACAGGGTCTTTTGCTGTTATGAAGATACATATGGGTAAATAGAACAACAACAGGAAAGGTTTTATGACTCATTACAGTGGCCTGTATAGTTCTTATTTAGTATTAATGGGAATATAACATGCGTGACAGCACTCACCAGTTTTGTATTTTGCATAGTTAGAATCTTAAAGAAAAAGATTTCACCAGGTGACCTCACTGGTTATACTGGCTATTTAAAAAGGACATCGTATATCTTAGATATTATTCAAAGAACCTTTAATTCCTTTTATTTTGGTATATGATTGATGGGTGTAATATGGGATATAGAGTATACAGTATGGCATTACTTCAAATATGTACCTTTAGAAATAAAACTGCTAGATTCACTTGATAATTTTCAGTTCCTGGACATCAGAGGTAAATTGTTGTTGTAGTAGTTGTAGGGCTTAACGACATTTTTCAGCACATGACAGGTTATACATTGCGGCCAGTATTAATGGTGGAGGAAGAACCCGGGATCACCCCCACCCCCCGGAAAGAACCACCGACCCACGAGAAGCTACTGGCAAGCTTTCTCACATATCCACATTAGCCGAATCTTAGATTCAAACACACACAGAGGTGAGATGGCAGTGATCGGTAATGGAGAGCGCTTAAGACCACTCGGGGCGCCGAGGTAAATTGTAAAACAAAAAGCAGATAACTGTTTTTTAAAAATACATTTTATATATTTGGTAATTCATTTGCACTTGCAGAAGCTATTTTTGTCAAGTCTGGCAAATTTCATTTTCCCAATTTAAATAACTGCTAAAGAAAGAATACTTTTGATTAATTCAGGCTGATTATATGGAACAGTCATTTTAATTAGCTTAGCTGTGTGCTTAGATCATTTAAGATAAGATAAGAATTCTATATTTCAGACTACAAAGTCCATACCTGTAAACTAAAAAAAAATAAAGTTAAAAAAAAAAATTAAACACAAAAGTACTTACATACATACATACATACACACACACACACACACACACATATATATATATATATATATATATATATATATATATATATATATATATATATATATACATACACACAGCAACATCTACAAGTATTGACCGCGTCATGCATTATTAATAATAAAAATTATATGACACATTTACATTTACAATCTCAAGTACAATATCAAATTATATTTCAGCCACAGTACATGAAAGTAACATAGAGGTATGAAAATATTCTCTTCATTGTGCAAATTGTTATTTTGTAACAAAGTTAAAACAAGGTACTATCTAGGGTAGATATAGACTTCATGATACATAACTGCACCCACCCCCATTAGTCAAAACAAATACAAATTCTTTCCATGAATTAAATGAAGCAATGCACAACAGATTTCGCAATCATACCTAACACTAAAATTGTCTTGTACAATCACCCAGTGATATTAAAATGAGTTGTAGTCAATGACCTGAACTCAGTGAAGAAAATGTAAAAAAAATGATCAGTTACAAACCTTCCGACAATGTGCTACCTTTAGACACTGAGGCTGCTAAAATAAAAGTAATAACACATTAACAGTGTATGATTAAGTAACATAAATATGATAGTCTCCTGAAATAGGTTCAATTTATTTTAATTTTCATGTTACAGTTCTTAATTATGTACCATACAGCACAATTCTGAATTCCTACTTTACTGAACTCTACACTCACTGGCTGATATCAATTTATCACAATGACTCAAAATGTATAGTTTATTTCCTGTCAATGATGATCATTCTGACCCAAAGAATACAAACAAAAGTTAGTAACAATTGTGAGGATAAAGAAAATATAGCTCATAAAGTTGTAAGAAATTTTATGCATCAGTTAAAATTTACTGTTTCCCTTCATTTTACATGTGGAAAAAAAATCATGACTCAGATATAAATGTCTCTTGAGATTTCAATTTTGACACAAGATTTTCATATTTACTCATGCAAGTTTGGTGTCAAGGGTCAAATGACTTAATTTATCAAATGATTCATAATGTTTTACATCTATTGAGAACCCTGTAAATGAAAAGTGGTATGTACCTTTACCTGGAACCGCAGTTCCACACTGGTGACAAAACTTGGCTCCATCGTAGAGCTTTTCTGAACATCCAATGCAAAACATCTGAAAGTGGGGGAAACATATAATTTACAGATTTTTTATAAACAAAAATATGGCAACATAAGTTGAAATCAATCTATAATTGTCACATTCAGACACTATAGTTTATACTCACCCTAACTGCACCTTGTACCCCCAATAATAGTTTTTAAACAAACAAGAACGATATAAAAAAAAAAAACGTACAAAACTTATTTCATTCCTTAATTAATAAATTTTAATAAAAATGAAAAAAATGGGGATAAAATGTATCATTACATTTAACATTTAATCGAAATTTACAGAATTATCCAATGGTTATAACACACAATTATAAATCACGCAATAAGCCCCCTCCCCCTCTCCGAAACTTAATTTAGAGGTAGATACTGTACATGAGAACTTGTTGGTCAAAGCAAAATAATTGCATTAAAAAAAAGTTAATATTCTTCCCTAATGGAAAATACCTTGTAACAATGTTGAAAACTAATGATGATGAAAGTCTTACCTTGACGTGGCAACTTTACACAAACAGCTGGAAATAACAAATAAATTTAAATGAAACAAATATTGAACTTCCCTCGATACAAGTTAAAGACAATGATGCGGATAAGATGTGAGTATTCCGAATATGACATCAGGTGATTAAAATCTCGTTTATGAGTTTAAATCTCGTTCGGTTCTGTTGTGAAAACGGAGCTGAAGATTATTAGCGGCGTTACTGAAGAAGGAGCCGGTGATTGTAGTTAGTAGATCTCGTTTTCGAGTTGAAATCTCGTTCGTCAGTAAAGCAGGAGCTCAAAATTATCAGCGGCGTTGCTGGTTTAAGGAGCCGGTGATTGTAGTTGGTAGACTGAGCTTCAGATGTTTTGGAGCCGTTAATTGTGGTTTTTATAAACGGAGCTGTAGATTTAAGTATTTTAGGAGCCGCTAATTGTTGTAGGAGCCGCTAATTGTAGTTCATATCCAAATATAGGGAAAAATTTTAATCACCGTCATTTAGGAGCCGCTAATTGTTGTTGGAGCCGCTAATTGTTGCCCATAAAAAATAATAGGGAAAAATTATGATCTCCGCCGGGGTACCTGCGGCTTTCCATACTTTCCATATCCCAAAAGCCAGAGGCCAATGTTACCGCAGAAGGAATTGAAGCTCTGTGGAGTGACAGTCAAAATAACCGACACTGATCCTATCATAAGAGATATTGAGCCAAAGGCAGTAGATATGATCATATCAGGGCTCCCACATGAAATATCGTCCGAAACAGTAACAGCCAAACTTATGTCACAATCTGGTATACACGTAGGAATGTCGATGCCAGCAGCTTGTTGGGGACATAAAGATGTGAAAAGTGGTGAACGCATAATCAAAGTGCCTTATGAACAAGCGAGAAATGTTCCACCATATTTCTATGTACTAGGGTTTCTATGCCGCTCCTGGTACAGGGGATGCGACAAAGGCAGACCATGCCCAAAATGTAAGGTGTTGGGACATGGACCCAAATACTGCCCAGGGAACAAAGCTCAAAGAGACCCTAATTCATATGCGGCAAAACTGACAGTTGGAACAGAGACAGGACAAGAAGAAAAAGGACAGAATGAAGAAAATGTTGGGGACGTACAATCACAACCACAACAACAACAACAACAACAACAGAACTCGGAAATTCAGATAGAAGTACAAATAGAAAGACAAGAAGAAACATTAAATCAAAACCAAGACGATGGGTATAAAACCCCTACAAAGACAACAAGGAGAGAACTACCTACAGCTCCCATTAAAACAGGAAACCGTTTTGAATGCCTAGCTATAGACGTAGAAGACGAGGTCCTAAAAGAGCTGGAGATTGTGCCCCTACTAAGTGATGGGGACCACGCAAATACGGAATCCACGCCAATGACAGTACCAAAGAAAAGGAAGAACACCACCCTCACAAGTTCATCAAACAGTGAGGAGCCACTAACTGTCACAGAAATACCAAAGATCAGAATATCCACGAAAGCTAAGAGAAGAGAAAGAAAGAGGAAAATGGAGGAGAAAACAGTTCTATCAGAATCGACATCAGAAGAGTACGACCCAGATTTTGACCTAACACCGCTATACCAAAGAACTACAATAATTGATTACACAAATACATCAACGGCTATGGACAAGACAAATGATCTGACGAATGAACCGACGAATGACACGACAAACGAACTAGAAAAGGAATCAAACCTGACAGACTCAAATGACAGTATAGAGACAGACGGGGGGCCAATGCCCCCAAATGAAATGGATATAAACAAAACAATCTAAATATTATTAACAATTAAAATACTACTAGGAATATTTAACTAATAGCCACCTGGAACCCTAAAATGGAAGCATTAAACTTCCATATCACATCTATAAACACTAATGGATTAGATAAGGACAAAATTACACAACTGATAAAATTAAAGCAGGACATTATACTAATTCAGGAAACACACAATAAACTAACAAAAACGATGATATTAGAAATAGAATCCGAAATGGATGCCATTGTTGTAAATAGCGAGGCACAACAAAACGACAATAGAGCGGGGGTAGCAATAATAATTAGAAACAAAATTAGACAAAATTGGGAAAGATTAATGATAGATAATAGCTTAAAGGGAAGGGTAATTCATATAAAATCAAACAAATTACACATAATAAATATATATGCTCCTGCAGAGAGAGAGAAAGTCATTACGACTTCATAGGGAATCTAATTAAATATTTTAAAAAATACACAACAGAGCACCTGATTATAGGAGGGGATTTTAACTGGGTGGGGAGTAATGTAGATCGCACAGGCAAACTCACAACTAGCGATCTAGCATTAGCTAACCTAATGGAAAGATTACTAAAACAAAATAAACTAATAGATGTATATAGACACCTTAACCTTCTAAGAACGGAATATACACATGATTATGAAAAAGCAGGGATAAAAAAATCAAGTAGGATAGATAAATTTTATGCAACCGATTTCGACCATAAAATATACAAAAAAGCAGAAATATTAGATTACAAAATTTCAGACCATAAACAAATAACTTTGGAAATGGTGATAAAAAATAATAGATGGGGTAAAGGAGAATGGAGATTAAACAACTCAATATTGGACGATGAGCAATTAATAGATGAAATAAAATTGGAAATCCCTAAAATACTTACGAATGAAGAGGGAAAATATACATCAGATATTGCTACAGATTGGGATAGATTTAAAATAAAAGTCAAACAAATAGCAATTTATCACTCAACTAAACGTAAACGGATCCGAAAAATACAGAAGTTAGCTTTTAAAAGATTAATAAATGATGTCACAACACCTTTAAGGGAGAAGGAGAGCTACTCCATACAACTAGAAAAGCTAAGGCAATATAAAACAAGGGGAATGGAAACCAGGGCGGGCAAATTTCACCATATATACAAACAGGGCAGGGAACTAATTAAAAGGGAGGAAATAAGACAAGGGGTAGAAAAGGAATTAGATACACTAAACATTAATGGGGAAATATTTACAACTAAAGCAGAAATTATGGAGGAAATTCAAAAATACTACACAACATTATACAACTCTCAATGCATAGACAATGACACAATCATGCAATATCTAAATTCAATACATTGCGAAATGATTTCATCAGAGCACAAGAAACGGTGCGATGCGCTCATTTCTGTGGAGGAAGTTAAAACCACAATAAAAGAACTTGCAAAGGGTAAAACACCAGGGCGAGATGGCCTCACTGCGGAATTCTATAAAAAATTCCAAAGTGAGGTGGCACCAATATTAGAAACTCTTTTTAATAATATTTTACTAAAAAACGACAAAATGACCAAATCAATGAGGGAGGGTTTAATTACTCTAATATACAAGGGGAAAGGTGACAAAACCGACATAAAAAACTGGAGGCCCATCTCCCTCCTAAACACGGATTACAAAATACTGAGTAGAATTTTGGCTAATAGGATTAAGCACGGAGTAAACACCATAGTAAACACTAATCAAACATGCGGTGGTAAAAATAGAAGCATACATGACAATATACTTAATATTAGGACCATAATAGACTTTATAAATACCACAAACTCGAAATGTGCTATGGTACTTTTAGACCAGGAGAAAGCTTTCGACAGATTAGAACATAATTATACACAAAAAGTACTGGATAAATTTGGTTTTGGGAAAAATTTCCTAAATTGGACTAAAATAATGTACAATGAAATAACTGCAAATGTACAAGTAAATGGGGCGAAAACCCAAAAGATTGATATAAAACGATCAGTGAGGCAAGGATGCCCACTATCTATGCTATTATATGTAATAGCAATCGAAATTCTGAGTTTAAAAATTAGAAACAATACCAATATTAAAGGAGTGAAAATTCCTAACTTAAGAGAGGAATTTAAAATGTTTCAACACGCTGACGATTGTACAAACTTCATTAATGATCCAAATTCTTTTAAACATCTACAAAAAGAATACGAGGCTTTTGGGAAAGCATCAGGATCGAAAATTAATCATGATAAGACGGAAATATTAAAAATAGGAAACTGGATGGGAAACCACCCTGGTTTACCCCCACACCTAATAAAGAATAGAGTGAAAGCCTTGGGGATATTCTTCGGGGCCAATGAAGATAAAGAAAACTGCTTAAAAGTTAAAAAGAAAATAAAAGAAGTAATAGATATCTGGGCACTAAAGCCGCTTAGTCTAATGGAACGTTCTCAGGTTGCAAAAACATATATGTATTCTAATTTGACATACCTTATAAACTCTGTGGACATTAACAATAAAACACTAGCTACAATTGACAACGAAATAATAGACTACATATGGAATTACAAAACACATCACATAAATAAGGAGACTTTATATAGGGCTAAACTAAAGGTGGGATTAGCCTTGCCTAATCCCAACTTAATAAAATTAAAAACCATATTAAATAGGTTAAAAAGATTAAGCGCAACACCACAAAAACCTCGGGAGGCATGATTCATTTTTTGGTTAGGATTTGGAATGAGAAACAAACAAGACATATACACAAACAACAAACTAGTGAAAAAAATAGATGCACCACACTTATATAGGGGGATCAAAGAAATTTTATATAGGTATAGGGATAATAAAGAACTATGGGCACTAAAAAATGACAAAACATATGACTGGCTTTTAGATCTAAATTCGATTCAAAACAAATGCAAGGTACAATTACAATACCCATCTGTAAACTGGGACAGAGTTTGGAGGCATTGGTCCGGCATTAACTCGTTTAAGGTACAAAGTATCATGTACACGTACCTCCACAACGCCTGGCTAACGGGCGAAGTGGCAATTAAACGAAGATTAATAAGGACCCCTGTTTGTTGCCCTCTATGCAAAAATGCCCCATATACAAAAGACCACACAATTACAGAATGTGACAAAACAAAGGAAGAAAGAAAGGATCAAACTAATAACTGAAATAATGAAGGTAGACAAATACAACGGACGTCAATTACTCTTCCTAGACGGAAACTTTAATAAACAATTGGTTAGACAAATAACGGACTTTATAACGAATACTTTAATAAGATGTGGTTCAATAATGAAGGTTAAGGAAAAATTTTTAAAATTATTTTAAAATTGAAATATTTTAATTTAAAAAAAAAAAATAATTATGATTAACAATATTGTGAGGGGGAAGTACAAATGAGGACGCCATAGGGCTAGATCACATGGCGCCACGCGAAGTGAGCAGGCCTATGGAAGAGTTTAGAAAATACCACCCAAATATTTAAACATTTTTATATGTTCGTCTTTTCTCTTCTTTAAATGTAAATATTTCTCTTCTCTGGATTCGTAATCCATGCTTTATCTGTCATGGCTATCTCCCGTAATAGCCATGACTCCCAATTAAGGGAACTTAAACAATTTTGGACCTTTCTTAATCTTAATAATAATAAATAAGTAAGGGCCGGACAAATTGAGACAGGAACTGTACAGCCAAATAAATTTGTACAGTTTCTGTCTCAAGGAAAACGGTCCCATTCAATTAACAAACTAGATAAATTGAGACACACAAAATTTTGAAAGTAATGCACCTCAATATATACCAAATTCTAAAATTAAAACTTAAAATAAAACTCTAAAATTATAAATTAAATATCTATCTTCCGTATTGGTGAAGATAGTAACAAATAAGATAACTGGTATGATTTGGAGAAATACAAGGCTATCCTGAACACGTACACAAGGATATAATATACCTTTATAGCAATCACACAAATAGCACCATGCATATAGCAAACACCAGGATAATAAGGGATCACTAGCCATGGTCAACAAAATTAAAAGTAACTTACTAGAGTGGGTAGATCAAATCCCAACTAGTAACGAATACTTAAAATACACTAGGGAAATAGAAAAATACCCCTTGTCAATTATATTATAACCCCGATGGGGAAAAATTAATTGGGACTTTAGAAGTAAAGAATAAATAAAAAACAACATAAAAACATCGGGGGGAACACACACACATATAAACTTTTTAAAACTTTTTTGATTGGGGGGGGCATCTGTCTGGTGCCCCCCCCCCAAAAAAAAAGTAGAATCGCTGAAGACCCAGTGTTTTCTTCGAGTCTAGAAAGATAGGTGGTATGTCTGAGCGAATACATTTTGAACTATATGAGTGAAAAAACAACCCTGCCATGTTTTCTATGTGAGTGAACTATATTAATATTTTATAAATGATTTGTGTATATTTCTCCGGGGGTTTTGTATCATTGTATAATTTATTTGTATCCGTGTATAATGTGCTTGCATCTTCGAGTCTGTGCGTTTTATGTTTAAATAAATCCAATATTTGGATTACAATACGCACACATTTCATTTTTGTGCTTATATATCACAAAACAAACACTTTCTCATTCACATCCTTTACTTCAAACAATAAATATCAGCAACACCAACATTAAATTCACTCAGTCAGTATGAATCCCAGGTGTTACTCTAGACAGTACTCTCACATTGCACCAACAAGGATTCATATCACGAGCTGAGACGCGCATCAGCTCCATTCCTAAATGTTTCAGTTGATTACATTAAACCACTTGTGTGTACATTACTACTTTCAAGACCGTACTATTGTAACTCAATTCTGTCTTGTTCGTCTAAATATCGACTCCAGAAACTTGAAAAAGTTCAAAACACAGCTGCTCGGATCATCTTTAGATCATGATCAGAGCACACCTCCCCACTGCTCTGTACCCTACACTAACCATCCATTCGATCCAGAATCAAACACGTCATTTGTTTTCTGTGCTACGTTTCACTAACGGACTCCAGTCAACATACCTATCCGACCTCACCCTTGTGTTTTGTTTGATTAGGTTTTTCAACGTAGCTTTAACAATTTTTCAGTGTGTCGCTACGATGTCTGTAGTGGTGCAGTCTACAGTGATGTCTAGCACTTGGGGCATCATGCCGCAGACATGTAGCATTATGTCCCACCCAGTCACATTATCCTGACACTAGGCCGACCAGTCCTAACCTCGTAATGCTGAATGCCAAGCGAAGTAGCTGTTAGTACCATTTTTTGTAAGTCTATGTTATGACTCTACTCGGGAATCGAACCAACGACATGCCGATTCCGCGGCGGACGCTCTAGCCACTAGGCCACCTGAGCGATTCGCCCAATTGTACACACCAGCAAGATACTTACGCCCTTCTTCTGACAATCGTATGCTCAATATTCCCACTATGAAAACGAAGTCATATGGACAACGTTCTTTTGCATATCGGGGCCCAGCAATTTGGAATGCATTTCCCATTGAAATTAGACACAAAGCACAGTGATCCCTTTCTAGAATGCTCTTAAAACTCGCCTTTTTCAACTGCAAGAACAAGCTTAACGACCTAATAATGCTTCGTACCTTAAATATTTTATGCATTTATGATGTTTTTCAATTTCATGGTTTTTGTTTTAGGTTTTTCTGTAGTCGTATCATTATAGATGATGTAACGCGCTTAGAGCTTCTAAAGATTAGGCGCTATAAAAAGTCCTCATTATTATTATTATTATTATTATTATTATATGACTGAAACTGTTAAAGCTACTTTAAAAATCTTAATCACACACACTGTTAGATAGTTTAGCACTCTAGAGAATGAATTCTCTCTCTCTCTCTCTCTCTCTCTCTCTCTCTCTCTCTCTCATTAATGTCTTATGTTTCCTGCAGATACATCTCAATGTTTTTCTGGTCTGCCAACATCATCAGTGAGAGGGAAAGAGAGGCATATATGAGATAAAGTTGTTTAGATGTTGATACAACTACTAAATCAAAAGACGATATTACTCAATTGTTCACGGCTTAAATAACTTGCATTACTTCACTAATCATTTAACAGACGTGATCCCTACGCGTGGGTATACTTACTGACAACTGTTAAAATCCTCATCAGCCGAGTATATCCATTGTAAGATTATTTTATTTTTATTTCTTTCACTTTCCCTCAATTTATATTATATTAGGATATTTTGTACCAAAACTACATCATTTTTGAAATAAATTTGCAAACGAAACAAAAAGTCTTAAGGAAGGAATAAGCACAATTACAACTTCAGTTTTTGATTGACTTGTAAATATGTAATCATAAGTTGGAACGCTTAGTCATTACAGCTTAACTGTATGCTGAATTATCGTTTTACCTTGTCCAACGGATACAGAATAAGCAAAATCTCACATGCGCACTAGAGTGCGCAACAAAAACAAAATGGCCAGTCATCTTCCTCCTAGACCAGAGGTAAATTTATTGGTAATTTATTGATTGTATCGAAGTGTTGCTAAGTTTCGAGATGGTTATTTCATCATGTACATTCGATTTTGCCGTTTTCTAACACATATTTGCTGGAGACTAATGTTCTAACTAAGAAATACAAGTTTTCATTTTTTCTGCAAGTAACTTATTGGACATTTTAGTTATCAATCTAGACTACCACCAACCTCATCTTTAGACATTGTGCTTAAGAACAGTTGTTGTTGTTGATATTGTTGTTGTTATAGGGTTTAACGCCATTTTTCAGCACACGATAGGCTATACATGGCGGCCAGTACTAATGGTGGAGGAAGAATCCGGGGAAAACAAGCGGAAAGAACCACCGACCCACGAGATTATTTACCGTATTGACCTATTGACCTCTTAAACAGCGCATGCGCATACATCGATTAGTATTGTTAATACGACTCGCGAATATACCATATGAATACTCTATTACCTGACTTAAAGTTGATGTTGCACTGTTTGAAAGTGCGTCCAAAAATATATAATTTTGATAGAAATATTTTCATGTCAATGAGTAAAATGCTGAAGAATGATTCATTTTTACATAGCTAAGAAACTGGTAAGCAGCCATTGACATCTTTATAATATATGTGATCTTGTACATTACGATATCTAAAGAAAAAAACTAGCTTTTACACCGTTTACAAATAAATAGATAAATAAATCAATAAATAGAAGCCCAAATAGGAATATCTACACAAATGTTTATGAAGTTGTTGCTAAAAGTTGGAAAGTTTTATCTTCCCGATGTTTTTGCGAGTGTTGGAGAGGGAAATTCTGTATATTTGCATTTTTATAACTTCCTTTTTTGATACAAAATAGACCGTGTTTTGCAGATGTACTGTAAGACTATCTATGTATATTTTTTAAACAAAACAAACAAAAAACAAATCTGAAGTTAGTAAAAGTTACAATGAGAAAAAGTCCATATATTGAAATCAAAATGATGATAAAACCTACCGCAAAGTTGAAAATAGTCCCAATGATTTAAAATACGTTGTTCATATGAAACGAATTCAACATAATATCTCCATGCAGGCCGCATATTTCCTTTTCTCACCGTTTTCACAGATTTTGAGAATAAATTCAATGACCTACAACATTTATTAAAAGCTGAAATTTCCAAGATATTTGTATCTAGGAAAAGATATGACATTTAAAAAACTGAATATAACTGAATTATAATGTATTTTTCCTCGATTCAATTAATATTCAATATAAATGAAGAAAACATAATGACACTAGGTTATTATAATACTACGTCAGCTTAGGTAGGGATTGTTTTTATATTGTACCAATTACCTTGCCTGTTAAGATTATTGGCTGTTGCAAATATGTCAATCTTAACCTGCTACGAAACTTACTAATAGGTGAATTGAATGGAATGGTGTGCTTTACATGGAATACACTGGATGGTCTATGTGTTGTGCAGCAGCAGAGAGGGTGAATCCTACAACGTTTTCAGACAAAATTTGATTGAAATCCTAAAACGAGCCGTCCTATAATCTCATTTTAACCAAAAAGAGGGCGAATCCTACAACGTTTTCAGACAAAAAAAATTGATTGAATCCTTAAAACGATCCGTAGGATTTCGTTGAAATCTACAAAATCTCATTTTAACTAAAAAAATGAAAACGAAGATTTTTACGATTTTTTAATCAATTTTGGTCGCAACTTGTTGTCATCCACCCTCTCTGCTGCTATGGGTTAACAAAAAATAATAAATGATTTCAACCGAATATTTGATCCAGTCCGATACGATATCGTGTCCGAGGATCATGTAGATTTATTGTTGCGAATCCGTGTGGTTTTGACTGAGCATGACTAAAGAAATCTCGAAATTGATTGAAGTCCATATCAGAACACCATGTCTGCCAAATATTTCTAAGAGTATGAGTATCAACTCCGTTGAATACAGACAATAAATTGCAGTTATCTCTGATGACTTTTGGAACCTGAGTGTAGCGTTGAGTGACATATATCACGTCAGTGTTTTTGTGACGCCCCCGGGAAAAGATCCTAGCAGGATTTTTTTGTTTATCCAACATTATATCGTCGTATACGACTAAATTGTTAATATCTCCATCAATATCATCAATACTCGGTGCTTCATCGATATCGGTTATAAATTCAATGGCGTTCTCACCCTTAATTTCTGAAGCGTTTTCATTAAAATCTTTTAGCACTTCATAACATCGTTGATCATCTACGCTAGGGGCAATTAAATACAACTTATCCCACTTCATCCATCTCATTATTAAATTGAGTAACAATTGCGTTTTACCGGATCCAGATGGCCCGATTATAATCATCCGGATAGAGTTTGGTAGCGCTGCATGATGCTTAACCGGTTCTCTTCTTTTAGTCGCTGAAAAATCAATTATATCCATATTTCTATACATAAATTATGGATCTATATTGTGTGAAGTGTAAAACGCGTACTGGCACAGATGATGTGACGACGGTTACAACTAAAAATAACCGATCAGCGCTTTCTGGTAAATGCGTGCAATGTGGTACAAAGAAATTTAGATTTGTGTCAATGAGATCTGATTTAAAAAAAAACGAGGAGGTGATATCGCAGCCAAATTGGCAAAGCTCCCTGGAACCCCATGGGCAAAATACCCCGGAGAAAAGCACCTTCCCGGATATAGCTACTGTGGACCGGGAACCAGACTTGATATCAGACTCAATAATCAAAATCAACCCAACCCCGGTGAAGAACCAATAAACGCCATTGATAAGGCCTGTCACCTTCATGATGTTGCTTATAAAAGCAGCAATCTGCAACACAGGCATCTCGCAGATGTGAAATTAATTCATGCGTTAAATGCTATTCCTGATAAATCCTTCAAAGAAAAATTGGCTTCATTTTTAATAAAATCGGCTATGAAAAGCAAATTGATGTTAGGTGCCGGTAATTAATAATATGGAATCAATTTATTATTCCCCAAGAGGATACTGGAGGGGTAAATCAGCAGTCCATAAACTCGCTAGTGCTGCAAAAGTGAAAAAAACCACTGCGGCTAATTGGTTATCCAAACAAGCACTATGGCAAATTTATCTACCAGCGCCTAAACAAATTCAATTCTCGCATTTTGATGTGACCGCTCCTAATGAAGTTCATCAGGCTGATATATTATTTCTGCCTCATGATCGTGGTTACAAATACGCTTTAACCGTAGTTGATATTGCAAGTCGATACAAAGAAGCAGAACCGTTAAAAACAAAATCAGCCACTGAAGTCGCTTCTGCATTTGAAAGGATTTATCGACGAGGTCCACTACGCTGGCCAAATCTATTGCAGGTTGATCCTGGCAAGGAATTTCAGGGTGCGGTTCTATCTACAATGAAAAATCATAATGTCACCATACGACGAGGGCATACTGCGCTACATCGCGATCAGGCCATTGTCGAACGATTTAATCGGACGATTGCTGAGCGGTTATTTGGATATCAATACGCAAAAGAATTCATTCAAGAAAAGCGATCCCGTGAATGGGTTAAAAGATTACCATCTGTGATTACTGCACTGAATAACGAGATTACTAGAACAATCAACATGAAACCTATCAACGCGATTAAAAAGAAGTCAATACCCGTACAACCACAAAAAGATTTCAAAGAACCAATTCTTGGTAGTAATGTCATTGTGAGGTACTTATACGAACCAGGAGAGCTTGAAGGGGGTA
Source organism: Unio pictorum (assembly GCA_030141615.1). Lineage (NCBI taxonomy): Eukaryota > Metazoa > Mollusca > Bivalvia > Unionida > Unionidae > Unio > Unio pictorum. The sequence goes on from JARLTB010000442.1 coordinate 463,985, forward strand.
GAAAAAGGGCTACCGATCCTATTTGGAGCGTCACTGCACACAAGATATCTAGTATAACACGATCAACTGGTAGACCTCCAGTCTATAAACTGGATTCAACTGCCCCTCAGCGGGGTTTTACTCGACAACAACTACAGGTAATTCCCGAGGATACTCAATTGCCATCGCATGGTCTTAACTAGCACCGTTGCGTCTATTGCACTCAAGACAAGTCAACATCACATTATTTCTGACATGACCGAGACTGTTATTTTTTCTGTCTACGGTGAATTGGCGAGGATCCTTATCCGAATACTGCCAACGCATTATACAATTGCAACTCGCGCAGTGATTATTCTGTTGTTTCTTCAGCGTAATTATTGATTCAGCATCAATATCAAATTCTCGTTGTTTTTTTTTGTCCTGTTGTTTGTAACCGGAGAGTTTTTTATTAATGATGCTAACATCAATATCATTTATTGTGGTGTCATTATCATCGAAAACAATTCTTCGAAGCTGATTTATTCTTCGTACTCTGGATACTGCGAGATAGACTAAATTCGACCATTCGATGTGATTATCCACCATCCAAACAATTGTATCCGATATAGTCAATCCCTGTGAAGAGTGTATTGTTGCTGCGTATCCTAGCGTCCACGGGGATTTATTAGCACGCAATGCATTTTCGACGAGGCTGATATCAACCAGCACAATATCATTTAATACGAGAATTTGTTTTTCACTCTGTCCTGGAATATCAACTTCAATATTCTGTTTTCGTGTATCCGATGGCCTATAACAAAGGGGTACTGGAAGCGTTGCAAATTTTTCTTTATGCAATTCAAATAACTTCATCTGAAGTGTATCCCTGACTATTTTTCTACTTGCAATTATCAAATCATTTGGTCTCCATGTTTCCCAGAAATCGTTTATTTGAGTTTCTGAAATCACTTCACGCGCTATTTCGCACTGGATTCTATCCGGTTGTAATCTAATTAGTTTCTTAAATTCTCGTAATCGTTCATCAAGTGATCTATAATCAGTGGTGATTTCTTCATAGTAGTCTACAAAACCCCTTAGCCATTCATGTGGAGATGCACCGACAAATGGTGGTGGTTGGCCGTGATCACCGCACATGACGACTTTTGTGTTTTTCTTTAACAACCACTCAAGAAATGTTTGTAATACATCTAATGACACTGTGCATATTTCATCCCAAATTATGATTTCAGGAATGAATTTATCACCCATACGCTCAGGAGTCCATTTGTCACCCTTCCATCGAAAGAAACTATGGTAAGTACAGGCATTTACCCCTCGCTGTATCATCTCTCTGGCGAGTCTGTGAGTCGGTGTTAGCACAATCATGTTAGTAGAAATACAAGTATTTCCACCACGACGAAATAATTCAATTGCACGAGTTGTCTTTCCTGACCCACCACAACCGTTTAAATAAACTGTTTTATATCTACAGATTGGATCAGATACCGGTGGTGCATTAGAAAATTCTGATTGATTTTCAATACGGTTACAACAAAGATATTTATCATCCATGGCAACGTCTGCGGATTCACAATACTCATGTAGCATCTCCTTTTTAAATCGCCAACGCCCCCAATTTTCTTCGGGATCTGTGAATTTAGCTACAGCTGATTTGTACTTATTGTGTATATACATCGAATCAGTGGCCACTCTAACCGCGGTATTAGGAAATCTATTTATCATCGAAAATAGATTAATAGAAGCATAGGCTAGCATTGAACTTCTCAAATGTGTGTACTGGGAATTATATCCATCACAGTAGGTAACAACCGTACCCATTTTCTCACCATTGGATAGAAAAGCATCCTTACGGGATACAAGTTTTCCCTGCTTCATTAAATCCGCTACAATAAAATCGTATTCAGCGACATCTATGATCAACCGCGAAGAGTATTTTGCGTTGTCGTACCGTCCACCTTGAGTGAATTTACCGATTATTCTTCGTCCAAAATCTTTTGCTTGTTCTTTTTTAATTTCAAATAACTTCTTAGACCAATTTATGATTTCTTCTTCATTGAAATCAGGGAATTGTTTTCGTAGTTCGCTGATTATTCTATCTAGATCGGGTTGTGGTAGCCAAACTTCTTTCTGAGCTCGATAGCATATAATAGCCTCGGAAACAATCAACGATATTAGCATACCACAATCAATCATATATCTCAATAGCACTATTGGCATCCAGGCCTTTTCAGATAGATGTCTACCGAGCCAAACATAACTACACGGATGTAACCCTGTAGCTAATTCAAATGATATCACACGAGCGAATCCGGTTAAATCAAAATCAGGCAATGGTCCATTAATCGCAACACGAGTCATTTCATGCGTGGGGTGTCCAAATCGTTTGAAGTACTCAGCGCATTCCCCATATCCGAGAAAACTTCCGGGGTAACACGCGGATATATCAATTGAAATCATACCATCACGTGAGTATTTCGTATTCCACAGTCCTCCATGGGAATATTCGACGCAACTCAATTTAACATCTTCGAGAAAATCACTTCGTGTTGGACGCCATGAGTTTTTTTCTCTTGCGAAGTGAGCTACCACTGATGGAATAGTAAAACTATCCGTGAGTAGTTTTTCATGGAAACTCTCTGGTGAAAAATCACTAGCGATTTTTCTCATTCTATTATCTAATTCTTCAACGCGATATAATTCACCATTTGGTTTTACAAATTGATCGAATCCTATTTCGGGATCTTCATCACTTCTAAGTAACCACACTGACACAGGATCATCCTTACACAACGCATTAATAGCATCAAATAATCTCTCTTCATAGAAAACATCCCCGGAAAATTCCGGGGGGATATATTTCACGGTTCGTTCTCGTGGAAATACTGTTACCGCAGGTGTCCACGCGTGTTTGTTATGATCAATAATCTGTATTGGTGCTCCATTTTTGTTATATTTCGGTTCGTATAAAACCTCTCCGGTTATCGTCATAACTGTTATTGGAAATCTTAATGATGTTTCTAATTTAGCTATATCAGAAATCTTTGCACCATGCTGTTTCACTGTCAGTTCCCACTCGGTTATTTTCCTACGTCGCAGATCAGTTAGTTTATTTCCTCGGGATGCATTTGTGAAGTGCTCCATTACCCGTGTTGCTACACAATTAAGCCCTGACGAATATTTCATAGGAGCTAGTTTTGCGATATCGGGTTTATCATTTAACGGATATATCCCATAAACCATTGCTGTTACGGGATAAGATCTTTCGTAGTATGGTTTGTCAATGCCGGTTAGAATCCCTGGTTTGGAATCTCTACTCACAATGACAGCTTTTTTATTCTTGAGGATTGGTTCAAATTTATCCCTAATAATCCATTTGCCATCGACTTCAATAATGAATTTGATTCGGAAAAAATGCCGTTTTTCCCCAACACGTGAAATTATCACTGCTGCTTTTTCATCATTCATGGTAGCATCAACAACACCATCAATTCGAAATGTTGACCAACAATAGGATGCTCCATCACGCTTGAATTCATTAAAACAGTCTCTGATTTTACTAATCATGGCTTTATCAAGAATTGTATTCTTTGGTGTATTAGAAACTATATCGAGATTGAATTGAGCATCTTTCCAGGATAATTTTTTGGACGTTTTTTTTGGTTTATCGAGATTAAATCTAGGATTGATTTTGTTACGTTTTTTGGGTCTATCGAGATTAAATCTAGGACTGATTTTCAATAATCTCTTAAACTCTTTCATGTTTCCGTCTCTTGGACGTTTGTTACGTTTTTTGGGTCTATCGAGATTAAATCTAGGACTGATTTTCAATAATCTCTTAAACTCTTTCATGTTTCCGTCTCTTGGACGTTTTTTGGGTCTATCGATATTAAATTTAGGATTGATTTTCAACAATCTCTTAAACTCTTTCATGTTTCCGTCTCTTGGACGTTTTTTGGGTCTATCGAGATTAAATCTAGGACTGATTTTCAATAATCTCTTAAACTCTCTATCAGCATTAAATTTAGCATTTCTCGAAGTCAATCTCTTGAACTCCATCATGCTATAATTAAAACAAGCATTTAAATGAAAGATTTTTATATAATGAATCACTGCAAGTGGCTTATGATTGGATCAGTAACCCCGTGTAACAAATCATGCAGAAATGAGTTTTGTGGGTATCATATGCAAAGCTTTCGACGTGGAAGCCTTGGTCCGTTACCCTGTATTCTATGTGGGGTTGGGGTTAGGGGGAAATCACGGTTGTGTTTGAATTGCGGTGGTAAGCGATACAGGGAGTTGAAGCGTTATTATGATAAAAGAATAAAAAATGGACAATCAATCAGAAATTATGACCCTGACGCTGACAAAGTCAGTATTCTTGACGCTGACAAAGTCAGTATTCTTGACGCTGACAAAGTCAGTATCAAGGATAAAATCATAAGAACTCCTCAAGACTACATCGAAAGATTTATCATTAAACCAAACGATGAATTAGACAAATAGTATTTAGTATACGAATGAACCAAGAATTCAGACAACATCCTGTGATCACAAATTATGAAGCATCCAGTGATGGTGTTGTAAGAAACCGCAAACTGAAGAAACCAGTTGGTTCTGTGAATAATCAAGGGTACTTGATGTTTACTGTTAGGGAGGGAAAAGAAACGAAAACTTATCTCAATCATCGTTTCGCATTTGAGTGTTTTTATGGATTGATCGAGGATGATTTTGTTATTGATCATATCGATTCTAATCCAAAGAACAATTCTTTATCAAATCTGCAGGCTATCACACAGAGTGAGAATTCCAAACGAGGAAGGACTGGCACTTGTTCAAAAAAAGCGAAACCCGTAAAATCTTTGAATACGATAACTAACGAAGAAAAAGTATTTCAATCAATGAATGAAGCCAGTAGACACTTCGATATTTGTAGAGCCTCAATACGAAAAGTTGCAGAGGGGATTTATCGATCTGCGATTTCAAAAGGGACGGGACAAAAAATTCGATTTAGTTATGTCTAATACGTCATATTTTTCATTTAGAAATATATCATTATTATAGAATAATGAATTCTGAAAACATGAATAGCATCATATCCGAGATTTCAAAATTGAAAGGTTGGGATATTGAACTATCAGATGGGTTAAATCCTGATCAAATCATGTCTGATTTTCAGGATATAGAATACGGAGTTAACAACAATAAATATATGCTACCAAAGAAGTATGCGCTCATCAAAAGAATTCAGAATTCTATTAAGGACTCTCTCGCATTTTCCAGTGACGTAAGTGTGTTCGCTCCGTTGTATACCATCGTAGAACGAATACGAAAAGAATTGGGGTACGAATACGAATTGAAAAAAGAAGTCAACTCTAAAGTTAGAAACCTACGGGCGTTAATTCAAGAAAATGAACAATTTTGATTGACCATTTATCATTATTTGATTGACCGACCATTTATCATTATTTGATTGCCCGACCATTAATCATTTTTTTTAGCCGACCCTCAAGGGATGTCAAAAATCATCCGACATGTCAAAAAAGTGAGGAAACTATCAGTATTAATTATTTTTATATACAATTTTGATAGTTCCCTCATCATTGATAGAGCTGTTAAAACACTTCCACGGTGACTTTGTCACTGGTGTTAGGTCGGGATTGAAAAATTGTTTTACAATTGAAAAATTGTTTCTGATTTCAAATAATGGTCAATGAAGCATTAACAACCCGATTGGCTCGTGAACGATTAGATGCAATTAAGAGATTTGTACCAATTCGTGACTCTGTACGGAATAAACTACAACAACGACAGAATTTACAAACTGATTTTGCTGCGGGATCTGAAGAATTGTTTAAACCAGTAACCACAGCAACGAAGGAGGTAGAGCGTGCTATACTGGGAGATGATCCTGACGGTAAAAGAAAAGAAGAGGGTCTTATTCCTGTGTTAGAAAAAATAGCAAAAAGAACTAAACAAACAAAAAAATCCTTGCAATCACTTCCTCAGGATATATCAACCGCTTCGAAACGAACATTTAAAGGATTTCAGGAAGAACTAGTTAGTGGACTACCTAAATCAATTATATTTACCGAGAGCGCTAAACAACAAATTCTCAACGAGGATATAGACAATTTAGGTGAATTCGCTGCTAACAGCTATGATTCACAAGAGAAGTTTTTCACGGACAATTATTCGGATTATAGAATGTCACATAATGAATGGGCTGATATAGTGTATGAAATAAATACTGGGGGTTTAGATAGAAGGATGAAAGAATACAGAGACTTCAAAAGAAAATTTCAACTCCAAATAAGACAGCCATACGATGAGAAGAAATTTCTTGGGAGTGGTCTAGTTGGAAACGCTAGCGTTTCATGTCCTGGTAGTGTTCTCAGTGATATATCACGATTAGAGGTTCTTGTAGGAGGGTTCCGAGCCGGAAATAACTCACCGGAAATAATTAATGAAGCAGCTGATATCTGTAGACGATTATTTCAGGGTGGTATCATGGATATCAGCACATATCGAGATTTCATTGGCGAGTTAGCAAATGGGTATCACAGTGACTGAATTGAAAAGTCATTCGATTAGATAAATAACAATTGAAAAATTGTTTCTGATTTAAAATAATGATCATACACTACAATCATGATAAACCAACCCCCGTCTACGTAGTTAATTCACGGTTTCCGGTTTATAGAGCATACTACGGAGATGGTTTAGGTAATACCATTGCAGGGTTATTTGCGAGAATGGCTCCAAAAGTGATGCCGTTGGCTAAACAATTATCAATGAAAGCAATTGATGTTATTCGTGATAAGGGTATTGGTGCTGTTGGAGATCTTGCTGGAAAAGCGTTTTCAACTGCAAAGAATAAAATAACAGCGCTAGTGAAATCACGGATGAAATCCAAAGGATTTTCAAAACCGTTACCGTCTACAGCAGAAATGCCTGCGAGTGTTAGTAGAATTATAAATAACGCAGTAGATGAAAAATTAGCGTCGATGGTGACTCCCTTGATAAATCAAGAGGACCAAAATAACATGATAGCAAACATGATAGCAGGAAGTGGCTTTAAAAAAACACGACGATGAAATGGAAAATCGCGATTTAGACTCTGATAAATAGAATAAAATGTTCAAAAGATCACCTGATCCAGCGTTTGATATAGACGCCCCAGTTGGCAAGGATGATTCTGTACGCGATTATCAATTTTATTCTTATCACGCAGTACAACCAGATCTCCGATCGCGAATTGAACTTCAAGTTCATGATACCAGTAAATACTTCCTACCGTGTGAGGCATTTATCGAAATCGAAGGAGAACTTGTAACAAATGTTGCAGCTGATACCCCATATGACATAAACCCAACTACACGAGTTGGTTTTGTTAATAACGGCATAATGGCGTTATTTGAAAGCGCTAGATATCTCATTGATGGAAAAGAAATTGAATCCATTGACCGTGAAGTTGATGTTGCAACAACAATAATCGGGTTAGCGAGATATTCTGATGATTATTCAAGATCAGCGGGTCCATCTATGATGTTTTCTAAGGATATCACTGATCACCCTGAACACAACCAGTATTCTAGAGTCAAGGCAACACAAGCTACCGCAGTTGATCCAGCACCAGCCGGATATACAAGACCAGCTGGTACTTTTGATGTCATAAATAATATCATTAACTACAACCTAGGGTTTGCAACACGTGTATCAATGTTGCAAGGACAGCGTCGACAGTTTTCATGTGCAATTCCACTGCATCATATATTCGGATTTTGTAGAAACGTCCGAAAAGTTATCTATGGAGCGAAGCATACAGTAGCGCTTGTACGAAAGGGTACTGATAATGATGCAATCTGGCGTGATGTTGGTGCCCCGGATGGTAAAGTCATTTTATCAAAACTAGCATTATGGATGCCAGTATTAACTCCATCAATCACAGCAGAAGAAAAATTATTATCATTTATGGAACAAGGAGGAAAATCATTGTTGAGTTGGTTATCAGTGACCACTGATATCAAACAGGATAATGTTGATGATATATTCACATGGCACCTGGCATCAAAACAAGGTGTTTCAGCTCCACGTCATATATTTGTGGCGTTACAGAATACTGCGCGAGTTGGTAATCAAGAACGAAGCCATATGATATTTGATCAGTTAGGTGTTAGAGAAGTCTCGCTGAGAATAAACGGCCAACAGGAACCATCTGAGGATATACAACTCGATTACACTCACAACCATATTGCACGTGTCTATCATAATCTATTGTCGTTTATGGCACGTGATCAAAATGTGGATACTGGTTTGCAAATATCACAATTGGATTTTAAAAGCCTCTATCCGATCTATTACTTCTCACTGGAACATCTCGATTTGATGAGACAATCTGTCGTTGATATACACTTTAGAGCCCGTGTAACCCGTCCTGGTGGTATTGCTAATTATAGAGCGGTTGCTGTCATTCTCAGTGATAAATCAATGCTACTTGAAGGTGTTGGTGGAAGAATGAGAGTGGTAGATGCACCAGTGGAAAACATGTAAACAATTTAGAATCAATCCATTATGTATAATGTCATATAGTGTTATTAGTGTTGCGTTAACCCCCGGTCAATTAAAAAAATTGCAATCAGAATCGGCTAAGCGATGTGGAACCACAATCACGTTGAAACCCAACCAAATGACTGGTGGTGCAAATAAACTATCGCTGACAACTCGTCAGGTGAAACATTTCAATGATGCACTTGCAGCCAAAAAAGGTGTTCAGATTACTCTCTCTGCGGCTGCTATCAAAAATATGATTAAAACAGGCGGTATATTTCCATTGTTAGCTGCAATACCAGCATTGGTTGCGGCAGCAGCCCCAGCAGTCGCAAAAGCGGCCGCATTGGGGGTAGTTGGAGGCTTGGGGACAAAAGCGGTACAGAGCATTGCTGAATCATATGAACCGAAGAAAGGTCGAGGGTATAAAAAAAAGGGAAAGGGTCTAAGACTACCAGGAACCCCGTATTCGTGGTACAGCGGAAAGGGTCTAAGACTAGGACCGGTTTATTAATTGAGGAACCTATGGTTCCCAAATCTTCGATGGTTCCTATGTCCAATTTTGATTTAATGGATGCTGCTAAAAAACTAGCGATTAAAAATTTCAGAGGTGTCTTTATGAAAGATCAATTACCACATCAACCAAACAAAATTGAAACAGGTATTATTAATCTCGATAACAGCACCGGACCTGGAACTCACTGGGTTGCATACGCTATTGATCCACGTGGGATTGTCTATTTTGATTCATATGGATTAGCCCCACCAAAAGAGTTTTTGCGTTATATAAAAACCCTTCCAATGAAGACTTGGTATTCTACGCTACCAACACAACAAATGAATGACCCACCAATATGTGGCAGCGAAGTATTGAATGTCCTTGACGCTATTTCTAACTCCTTGAGTAACCCAAGCGGAAAACCACCACATATTGTCGTGAATGAATACACTAGTAATCGCTGGAGAAAATCGAAACGATTTTAAAGAGAGAAAGAGTTTTACAATAACATGATTGATATTTGGGGGAGATCATTGAAACCCAAACCCGATGGCACTGCACCCCCTGATTCTCTCAAGGATATAAAAAAAACAATCAAAGATGAAATAGCTGAGACGTTAAATTTAGCAAGTGTTGACCCGAACGAAATAGTTGTATTTCAAGACAAACAGGGTAAATTGAAAACCAGTAATATTTCTCTGGATGATATTTTGGTTAAACAACAAAACGCAATCGAGAACACCGTTGCGTTATTTTCCGATCAGGGTAAACTCAAACCGGGTGTAATCGTTTCGACGATTACAGATCGATTAAAAACTATCAACGATGAGTTAAACAATTCTCTGTTTGTACTAACAACACTTGAATCTAGAATTGAAGAAAACGGAAAACAGTTTTCAGTTTTTCGTAGAAATATCATTGATAAATTTATTGGAACCCAGTTGGATAAAATAGAAATAAAACTCCCTGATATTAAAAAATCCATCGATGAGACGAAAAACTTCATCGAAGCCGTCAAAGGTGATTTTTCGAGGATGATAACAATCATTGAAAAAACAAAAATTCCTCATGAGAAAACCAACAACGTAGTATATACAATCCAACACGGATCATTTGAGTGGACACCTACAAACAACACATTAGATATCACTGCAACCGTTAAGGGTATTTATCGATTAACACTAGTGACACCATTGACTCAATTTAGTATTTCATCGTCCAGTTCATCCGGGGTCAATAATACGATTTCAACGATCATCGACAAGAATACAACTGAAAAGTTCACAATCACATATGCTAATAAAAGTTTGGTTAAAGTCTCAACAACGTGGTATGTGGAATTCGTAGCGGATTTAAGTAAATCGTAATTGAAAGGATTTCACAATTGAAAACGCTAGCTTTTTTAAAATAACAATGATTTCATCAACGCAATGTCGCTATGATCAGGTCAGAGAATTTCAGAATAGACTCAAAACCCTCGCCGAGGAGTATCAAATAAAAATAAAAAAATACCGACGAGGAATCACCGCAATTGATGTTATTATGTACTCGGTGTCAAGCATTCTCACTGGCGCCGGAATAATACTTGCATCGGTTACAATGATTGCCCCGGTCGTAGTTCCAATTTGCATTTCTGCGTTGGCTACAATCGGGGGTATATCAACCGGGATAGCAAAAAGGATATCATCATGCAGCCAACGCAAACTGCAGAATTACTTACTTCAATTTCATATTGCATCAACCGCATATTCGCAGTTATCATTGATGATAGCGTCGTCACTCGATAATACGATTATATCAGATAGTGAATTCTCAGCGATGGTCAGTATTTTTGATTCCGCGATATCGAAATTAGAGCAACAACATGAGTATAATAACAATGACAACATCGATGGAATTAGAAAACACGAACCCAAAAAACAAAATGATCTCAATAATATCAACATTACCAGATTGTGAGTTCTCAGTGATGGTCAGTATTTATGATTCCTCGATACCAAAATTAGAAATACAACATGAGTATAATAACAATGACGACACCGCAGGAATTACTTCAACGAGTAGTGGAGAACACGAACCCAGTACAAACAAGTATGATATCAATAACATCAACGAATCCTGAATTCAGTGTGAATTTCCCTAGCCCAGTCCCCGTGAAGGAGATAGCGCTAGCAAAACTACGAGTGTATCACAGTTGGCCTAATATCAGATCAAAATCATTTGGTGGTCAACAACCCAATAATTCTTTAGTGTTTGCAAATGAGAATAAAGACGACGGAACCCCAGACTGGAAAGTTGTTTCGATACCAACAGGGTCATACCAAATCGAACAAATCAATAATGAATTCGCGCGTAGAATAAAATCGATTACTGGAAAAGAATCAAAAATCGCTATAACGGTTCATGAACCAACGCTATCATCCGCAATTGAAATAAACTCAGAAGAATACGTCGTAGATATCTATCAGAGTTCTATTAGAACCGTATTAGGATGGCCTGAATTACCACCCGGGGAAGAAACCGTTAAATTACCAGAACCACAAAAAACTGATTATATCACCGACAGAATAAAACCTGATAATCCAATAAAAAGTTATATTCATGGTCTGTTCATTACAGATTTTTTTGATATCTTTGAGAGAGTAGATAGTAAAGGGGAATTTTTTATTGCTAACGTTTTTAAACTCAATGATAATTTCAAAGAAATGAATAATGATTTTTCACTGTTGTTAATATCTCTTAAATCCGGCTCTCTCACCCGAGATGAATTTATCAGCGTCGTAGAAACATGCAATACAATTATCGACGATATGGAAACATTTAATTCACAAATTATTCAAGAGGTATTAGATGACAGTAATCCTGAAACAAGAACAAGATTTGCAACAGACTATAAAATCCGCGTTGAAGATATCCCCACATTCAAATTACCAGGATATAACGTACCAGAACTAAAAAAACTTCTCAGTGACACCATCGATGTTGGTTTTAAAATAATTCATGATGCATGGAAAAAAACAACATCAGGGGAAATAAAAATCCTCAAACATAATAATGATCCAGATGGTGGCGGCAGGCATATCGCTCCGTTCAACGTAAATATTTCATCAGTGATTGCGCTCAATTTAGTATGTGATGTTATCGAAGGAAGCTATCAAATTAATCTCGAACGATCAAATCAAGCTCAGCAAGGATATATTCTGTATTCATTTGCACCAACAGCTCCTCCAGGATTCCTAATTATTGAAAACCCAATTAATCCTGTCTACATGCGATGCCATAATAATTCATTAACCAGAATTAATTTCAAACTCACCGACCAGTCAAATAATCTGATTGATTTACAAGAAGAGGTGTTAGTGATTAGTTTGTTTGTGAGATCATAAATGATTTTCGTCCTAAAGACTTCCATCATAAAGACTGGTTAAAATCATTTATTATTTTTTGTTAACCCAGAACTGAAAGTTCTAGCAGCAGAGAGGGTGGATGACAACAAGTTGCGACCAAAATTGATTAAAAAATCGTAAAAATCTTCGTTTTCATTTTTTTAGTTAAAATGAGATTTTGTAGATTTCAACGAAATCCTACGGATCGTTTTAAGGATTCAATCAATTTTTTTTGTCTGAAAACGTTGTAGGATTCGCCCTCTTTTTGGTTAAAATGAGATTATAGGACGGCTCGTTTTAGGATTTCAATCAAATTTTGTCTGAAAACGTTGTAGGATTCACCCTCTCTGCTGCTTGTGCAGAACAGATATACCTGGATAGGCTTTTTTGCAATCACACACACTATGAACTTTAAAGTGATACACGTTTGGAGAGAGGGGTTTTCTTAGGTAGAATACTTTAAGGTAGGGAAGATACATTTACAACATGAACGAGACATTAGTATGATACATTCGAAATTGTGGTGCACTACAAACTTAGATGTAATGCTTGACAACTGCATACTTTATCTTCGTATTCCAGAGTTTCTTTACAAAACTTTGAATTTTGAAGCTACTTATTCAGTTTTGAAATAGATTGAAAACGCTCTGTTATGTATGTCATTAAAAATAACACATACATACCACTGGATGCCTTGTATTCGGCTTGAATAGTGTCTGTTTTTGGTATATTTCTGTGTTGCATTATATATCAACGCATGAATGTTTTTTAGTACATAGGCAATGTGAGTAAAATGTGCCTTGGACAAACCACTGTATTTCTATGTTAGGATGAGAACTCGCATCATGTTTGTTGTACGACAGATACTCTAACCAATGAGCAGCGGCGATTCCCATTTCTGCAAATAGCATTCAGTGACCTTGAATTCTATACACAACACAGCAGATCTAAAATTTGTATTGATTGATGGGTAGGCATATTTTGATAAGTATTATTTATACGCTTTTCAATTTAAGAAAAACAGAACAACTTGGAATATCATTAAAGTGCTATGTATATGTCGACGATGTTTTCAAACTTTTGGTCAAGCTTCTTTTGGTAGGGACACCTATTTGATGTGTAATTGCACTTACCATTTGTAGTGATTTTATTAATTATGTCGTGTTTTGGAACTCCTTTTACATTATGGAAGATAAGCGAATGGTTTGAATATGCGATGATCTTCTATATATGTATACAGTATTGCACGCTCTTCGAAGTGATCAAAGAGTTAAACAACCATTCTAGTGATAGGGCATTTGGGGCAGACCATTTTGGTAGCAAGAGGGTGGAGACGTTGGTAATCACTGAGTACACTTGTAGATTATGATGCCTTCTGCTGACATTTTTGTTATTGGACTCAAGTGAAACTTGGTTACACGTCAACAGGAATGTACAAAGGGATGTCATATATATATATATATATATATATATATATATATATATATATATATATATATATATATATATATAGAGAGAGAGAGAGAGAGAGAGAGAGAGAGAGAGAGAGAGAAAGAGTAAAAAGTATGTATTCAAAGGGCACGTTGGGCTTTCTAATTTACAACTTAAACTGAATGGAATTCTTTGGAAATTTGAGGGCAAACTTATGACTTCTAGCAGGAATCGCGTCAGGGATTTTATAATCTCACTGTTAAGTAAACATATATGCGTGTTTATGGTTACGGTGTGTGTGGGGTATCTCCTCAGTCAATGATATATACAGTTCTATTAAAAATGCATATAGGACAAGACAATCGGCTATTATCACAAAACAAAGATCGTGTGTCCTCCTGACAGCCAGCCAACAGTCTTTTAGATAATATCTGGCTTTATTTTATCTAGAATAATATGAGTGTACTGATTTGCAACGACAAGTTTAAAAAACGTTTGTGTTTTAGACTATACGTGTTTATTAAGAGGTAAAATATTTCAGCTAAGGAAGAAAAAAAAGGTCAAATTCGTTAATTAAGCATATATTATTGTAATAAATTTGGAGTTGCTAGCCCGAAATAGTTAGCCAGTTAGTAGGAGCAAACATCACAGAGAGGAGTGTTAGTGAATTTGAACCATGCTGGGGTCGTTAGTAGTGAATTTAGGCACAAGCCGAATGACTGTCCCTTTCAGTAACATAGTCCATATTGAAATTCAGCGGTGTATAAAAGTGTTGTGATTGAAATGGCAGTATTTGTGGGGGGAATATAATGGAATCAATAAGTTGGAACTTAGTAGGTACCGTTTATGTGTCCATAGTGGAAAATGGGCGTATGTATATGAGCGTGATACGCCGGAAATTCTGTGGATTGACTGGCCTAGGGTCGCGCAGTTAAATATTTCCCAGTTAGTAAGGGAATACTAGTGGAATTTCTATGGCATGACGGGCTTGCGGTACGGAAATAGGATGATAATGAAGAAAAACCATGCTAAGGTGCAGTTAATGGACGTTTGGGCAAGTTGTCTCCTCTGGGTCGCCAATTGATTAGAGCAAAGATTATTAGTTATAGCAGACACGTCTTTCTATCCATTTTACAACTCAAGTTGTATGGAAGTCTTTGGAAATTTGGGGAAAACTTATGACTTCCAGCGTGACTCGCGCCAGGGTTTTGACACCGCTCGGTCAAGTGAATACCCCTGTGCGTGTAACATTATTATGAGCTCGTTGAACTGGAAATATATTGTTTTAATGATTTTTTTTAGAACTACAGAGGATGTATAACATATTTAAAGTATATTATAATATCTAAAATTGACAAAGGCATGGTGTATGCTATGTAAACGAGATGTGATAAGAATCTAGTAGTCTAATACTTCAAAATTCACCCCTTAGTTATTTTCTCAACCTATCAAAATATCATCCGAATGTACGTCGTCGTAGCTAGACCTGTACCAGGTTCAAGTAGTTTCATGCATGAGACCGAATATATAATTTAAAGAATTTACCGAGTTAAGAAACCTTTCCTTAGAAGAACATAGGCAAAGAAAGTGCTCTATAAATAAGAAAATGAAAATGCCTCGTCAAAGTCCATTTACTGGCTCTTAGTCTCCATTGTAACAACCATAGCCTAGGGTATGTGCTACTTGTATTTATTTCTTCTCTGATAACTTTGTTAGAATTGTATAATTTTTTCGCCGAGTACTTCGGATCGGTGTTAGTAAATCACTTATCAAAGAGCAATTAAGTCTTGAATTTCGGGGAACAGGTATCATTAATAGTTAACCGTATTTATGGACTTATGGTAGAAGGGATTAGTTTTGTAAAATGACCCCGATCAAACTTCTTAATAGAAGGAATTATCGACTGACTACGGGTTCGGAGATGCAAAATGCTCAGACTCGCCCTCGTCTTAATAGGCGACTGCATGAAAGAAACCCATTTGAATCAAGTCAATTCCCCATTTATTCCCATCTGCACACCATGATATTTTATTGGTCCACTTTTTCAACATCGACGAAAGCCGCATTTTTGAACACCGCACTCGACCTTTCGTTTCTTATTTTTGTGACGTTACGAATGCTAGATTTATGACCACCACAAAATTAACAGCAAGATAAAACCTGTCTGTACCAGATGCGGGTAGGTTTTACAAGTTTGTCAGTGTACAGGGTATGGAAACTGGAGAGCCCCTTGATATAGCACCAGTGTAGATGCCCAGATGTCCCGCATTCCAACTAATTCCATAAATATGTCTGACAACATTACACAGTTTGTAGGCAAATACGGCTCAAACAAATCTTCTACTTAAAGAACCTGATCCAAAGGCAAAATGTTTTAAAAGAAAACGGCAGAGTGAATCTTTAAAACTTTACAACATACAGCTGCTGTTCAAGAAATAACGACACGTCTGCTGCACGTGTGTCTGTCATCATAAATAACAAAACTACGCAATGCCAAATAAATTTCAGTACTACTTTATGTAATAGACTTTCGTGTGTCCCTGAATACAACTCTTGTTTTCTAGGCATCTTCAACGGCCAACACAAATTCTGTGGATGTCCAAATATCAAGGGCTTGTATTGGGAAGCTGGTGACGGCCAATCTGGTGGTCACTTTCCAATATAACTAGGCAGTAATATTGCCACACTACTAAGGCTTTGGGAAGAGCTGAAGGTTACAAGTAATGCAGATTGGAAAACCTTTCAATCCCTATGCGAATAAAATCTTATTGCTGACCGTGTTAACAGCGCATTTCACATTTGCAAAAACAGGATTTTGCTGGGTATACAATATCAAAATCTTCAGGGATTTCTAAACTTGACAACAGCTCGTAATTTGATGATGCACGCAAAGGAGATATCCACCTTAAACATTTAACCGTCAATCCATCTGTAAATTTGACAAATACCGTACATAACCGAGCTAAAGTTAAGCGTCCATTTTTTGAACTTTTTCGAGATATCAAGGACAAAACAAACCATGTCTCTAGGTTACTCTCTCTCTCTCTCTCTCTCTCTCTCTCTCTCTCTCTCTCTCTCTCTCTCTCTCTCTCTCTCTCTCTCTCACACACACACACACACACAAACACACACACACACACCTGACATCGTCGGGTATGGAATATTGTGCGAGCAAGCATCGGCAAAACTTAAATACATAATGCATCAAACATTTGAATCAATCTGATAAAATTATCACGATCTTTCCCTAAATCTTAAATGCACCGGCCACAAAATTCGCAAAGACGCTACAAAATACGTTTATTTTGAAAATGTCCCGTATGCCTAACACTTGAAAGAAAACCTTCTAAATTTCAAATCCACTAACGCTGATGCTTAGAAGAGACTCTTCCTCTCTGAGAAATATTTTATGATATCTACTATCAACGTTGAGAACACTTTATAGACACATCCGTCAATACATATTAAGCATTTTCAATAAAATTTGGGATCCCGTATTTTAGCATACAAATGCAATGCTTCCAAACTGGTTTCGCGTTGTTGTTGGTAATGTCCCATTGTCAGTTTATGTTTGAACCTTAGCAAGATTATATTGCTGATGTATATGAAGGTTAGTTAACAACATTTATGCATCCAGATCTGAATCAACAAGTGGAAAACAATCACTATCAATGTTAACGTCACTGGTCAGCTGATCTAACACGTTTCTGGTAAATTCCGCAATCCATCACTTATATGTAAATTTGATGTAAACGCGACACCAAAGACGGTTCATCGCACTTAAATTTCACTAAGCCCATTCATCTATATTCTTTCGTCCTTACTAGTCTTAAACGAACCTGTAAGCAAATAAGTAGAAATGAGTACGTATTCGAATCTGATCAAAATGGATCTAGAGTAACTTTGGTCTAATTTTTTTGGCTTTAGCAGGATATTTTAAAATGGTTGTCGTTTTTCTATTAACTGCATAGTTACAGATCTCATTGGAGTAGACGCGTGCACAGTAATACCCATAACTAGCAAGTCTAAAATAACCATTGTCATGAATTCCGTCGATATTTTGATTTGCTAGAATAAAGATTTCAGATAGCACTCTGGAAAAAAAATCTTAACATGCTTAATCATCGGTTTAACGTTATCAACCGCGACTCTCAATATTGCCGAATTCAATATCCAATTATTCTTCTGTTATATTATGTCGTATTTCATAATAATGAGTTTGGTTCATCCTATGTCGCACGTGCGAAGAGCTTTCAATGGGAAGAACAGAATGCCTCCAGTGCACAGACAATATCTGTTTAAATACCTCATCGCCTGTAAAGCTCTTTACATTACGGATTGTCTTGTCAGTCGGCGGTCTACTATAATGATTGCACATTTCCAGCTGTAGAGGTATGCATATTTCTTTCATTTCTTGTATATACAATATCATTATTGTACTACTATGTCAATTTTGTGTATATTTGTAGCTTTTATTTACGTGGAATATGTATATACTTGTTTACACCTTTGTAAAGGATTTATATTAGTAATATAAGGCTACATTTTTAAGAAATGTTTAGAACAGTAGGATTCTTATCGAGCAGGGTTAGGTTTATTTCTGAACTTGTTGTTTTGTAAATATTGTGCCAGTAATGTAATCTGTATAAGTTATCGTGTATAACGTTACTACGTTTTTATGCCCGTGTCCTATATAGCACACGGTATTGGATATGTTTTCAGCTTTCCAGTTTCTGGATTGTACAGAGTCTACGATGAGGTACTATTCTGTGTCTGAACTGTTCAGAATCTAGAGTGTCCGGTGTTATCCAGGGTATAGTGTCCAGATCGTCCGGAATTTGTAGAGCTGTCTGGAGTTTCCACAGAGGCTAGAGGGACCCTAAAATTTAAAGTAATCGGAGTGATCGAGTTCTAAGTGGTGCAAGCTGTAAAGCCAACACAGGAATTATTCGTAGCACCTGTGAAGCTGAACTTTAACAGCCATAGAGCTGAAAAAACGTTTTGACAACGGAGTGTATCTTCTTGCATCTAATCTTGTAGCCGTGGACTAATTTTGGGGATCGTAAAACCTATTGTATATTTCGGGACTGGAAAGATAAGTTGTACATCTGTCCTTTCTCGTTTGCATACTTTCACTATATGTAACTTCATTTTACTACATGAGTAACATTCTACATTGCTTGCTACCTGAGTAAATTATATCAATCTTTCCATGCTTTTGACATTTCTCTGGCAGCTGCCTGGCGGTAAACACCGTGTCGATGGTCATGCTTCTTACCTGAATCCAGTGGCTTTCGGGCAGTAGTCCTTGTTCAAGGTGTGTAGTGAGGCGGTTCAGTAGAATTCCGGGGAGTATCGTTCCTGGAATTGAGAGTAAATATATACCCCTGTATTTGTCGCAATCCTGGCGGATCCTTTTGCGCTTATACAGGTGGATTATGGAGCCGTCATTGAATTCCTGGAGGATCGTCTTTTGTGGCACATCAGTAAAACAGTTGGTGGAGCCTTTCGGTCATAGCCGTGCCCCTTTCCTTGCAGATTTCAGCTGAGATGGAGTCTGAACTAGGTATTTTGCCACTGAAGAGCAGACGTATCGCTTTATCTGTATACAACAAGGTTGGAGGGTCATCAAGTGATTTATTGATGGGTAATTGAGGGAAACGACTGATTGATGGATGAAGGGGGATTCAGGTCGGAAAAAGTGTTCAGCCCATTGTTGAAGAA
Source organism: Unio pictorum (assembly GCA_030141615.1). Classification (NCBI taxonomy): domain Eukaryota; kingdom Metazoa; phylum Mollusca; class Bivalvia; order Unionida; family Unionidae; genus Unio; species Unio pictorum. The sequence goes on from JARLTB010000442.1 coordinate 483,554, forward strand.
TCCTGTTTTGTCAGTAGTTAGTATTTTCCCATCTGCGCTGAGAAGTTGAGATTTTTGGATTGAAAATGTGAGAATACAATTATCTTGTCCTGCTATCTTTTACAGGCAGAACTTACACAAGACTGTCAAAATGAGATAACGAGCGATGTATCAGACAACCGAAATCACCATATTCAGGGACAAACTACTGCAGATAGTTCTCTAGATGTCCCTTTGCAGGTAAAAGAGAATATGCCATCAGTAATTATGACGCACTCACTGAATCATTCTGTTTAAATTGCAAATGTCTCTGTTATAACTACATATCATGTGTATCCATGTATATTATTGGACTGAACTGACAACTTTGTTCTGAGTTAGTTTGGGCAACTGCTGAATTGTATGACATTTAAATTTGTGTAAGTATGGGTTTGAGACAACGATTTAAGATGGCTTATGTTATTAGCTCAAACATTTCTTTTTATCTATGCATAGGTAATCGTCCGTTTGTAATTTGCTGGATTTGCACCTTTTCGTTTGAGTGTTCAAATTATGATAATGAAGTATGTTCTTTGCATTTTCTTTTTTTCCTGTGCTCCTTTTGAGTTATGGATGATTCAGATCATCAATGCATCGCTGAAAGTTTTACCGATGCATTAAGCTATTTTTACTTTTATTTTAGCAGCCTCAGTGTCTAAAGGTAGCACATTGTCGGAAGGTTTGTAACTGATCATTTTTTTTACATTTTCTTCACTGAGTTCAGGTCATTGACTACAACTCATTTTAATATCACTGGGTGATTGTACAAGACAATTTTAGTGTTAGGTATGATTGCGAAATGTGTTGTGCATTGATTCATTTAATTCATGGAAAGAATTTGTATTTATTTTGACTAATGGGGGTGGGTGCAGTTAGGTATCATGAAGTCTATATCTACCCTAGATAGTACCTTGTTTTAACTTTGTTACAAAAGAACAATTTGCACAATGAAGAGAATATTGGCATACCTCTATGTTACTTTCATGTACTGTGGCTGAAATATAATTGGATATTGTACTTGAGATTGTAAATGTAAATGTGTCATATAATTTTTATTATTAATAATGCATGACGCAGTTAATACTTGTAGATGTTGATGTGTGTGTGTATATATATATATATATATATATATATATATATATATATATATATATATATATATGTGTGTGTGTGTGTGTGTGTATGCATGTATGTATGTATGTATGTATGTATGTATGTATGTATGTATGTATGTATGTATGTATGTATGTATGTATGTACTTTTGTGTTTAATTTTTTTTTTTTTAACTTTATTTTTTTTAGTTTAAAGGTATGGACTTTGTAGTCTGAAATGTAGAATTCTTATCTGATCTTAAATGATCTAAGCACACAGCTAATTAAAATGACTGCTCCATTGTTCTAAAAAATCAGCCTGAATTAATCAAAAGTATTCTATCTTTAGCAGTTATTTAAATTGGGAAAATGAAATTTGCCAGACTTGACAAAAACAGCTTCTGCAAGTGCAAATGAATTACCAAATATATAAAATGTATTTTTAATAAAAAGTTATCTGCTTTTTGTTTTACAGTTTACCTCGGGGCCCCGAGTGGTCTTAAGCGCTTTCCATTAATGATCACTGCCATCTCACCTCTGTCTGTGTGTGTTTGAATCTAAGATTCGGCTAATGTGGATATGTGAGAAAGCTTGCCAGTAGCTTCTCGTGGGTCGGTGGTTTTTTCCGGAGGGGTGTGTGTGTGTGTGTGTGTGTGTGGGGGGTGATCCCGGGTTCTTCCTCCACCATTAATACTGGCCGCAATGTATAACCTGTCATGTCTTGAAAAATGTCGTTTAGCCCTACAACTACTACAACAACAATTTACCTCTGAAGTCCAGGAACTGAAAATTATCAAGTGAATCTAGCAGTTTTATTTCTAAAGGTGCATATTTGCAGTAATGCCATGCTGTATACTCTATATCCCATATTACACCCATCAATCATATACCAAAATAAAAGGAATTAAAGGTTCTTTGAATAATATCTAATATATACAAGGTTCTTTTAAAATAGCCAGTATAACCAGTGAGGTCACCTGGTGAAATCTTTTTCTTTAAGATTCTAACTATGCAAAATACAAAACTGGTGAGTGCTGTCATACGCTTATGATATTCCCATAAATACTAAATAAGAACTATACAGGCCACTGTAATGAGTCATAAAACCTTTCCTGTTGTTGTTCTATTTACCCATATGTATCTTCATAACAGCAAAACACCCTGTTATTCAATCCCCAGTTAAATTTGTGCAGTTATAAAATGTTTCATTATTAGGGTGAACCATGTTGTGTGAAGATACTTTCTGTTCAAGCCATACCTTGAGAGTGGTATGTGCATATAGTGTTAACTTATGCATTATTAGATGTGTCTATTAGTTTTTCAATTAGTAAATTGCGTAGCCGCCATTGAAAACTCTTTGATTTTAATCGCTGTGATAACCATGGGCGTCTCTGTGATTTTCAACTAATTCAGCAATGAGTTCTCGATATACATCAATACCCATGATACCGCCGGCAAATAAGCGTCTACAGATATCAGCTGCTTCATTAATTATTTCAATGGAGTTGTTTTCGGCTCGCTTTCCACCCATAAGTAATTCCAGCCGTGATATATCCGAGAGAATATTACCAGGGCATGTCACGCTGGAGTCAACGGCGTTGGTGAAACCAACATCGCTGCGTCGTACATATCCTTTTCCGCTTGTTTTCTTAGAACCGGCTTCTGCTCTTATGTCTATTTCCTCCGGGATTGAATCCTCCGTATAACGTGGTAGTTGTTGACCGCCTTTAACCGCAGCTAGAAAGCTATTATAACCAGGGTGTCGTGACGCTAAGATTTTATCCCCGCCGTGTTTCGCTCAATATATTTTTGATGCCCAAGTGTCTCTGTTTCTTATAAAATTTTCAAACCCGTCTTTTAATAAATTCTCTCTTTTACCCTTTGGAAAATTTTCTCTAGCAAAATTAGCTAATTCGAAATCCGTACCTAGTTCTCCAATTCTATTTAATGTTTCGGCTGTAAATATACTTTCAGGTGAATAGTCTCTTCCTGCAGCTGCACCTTGTTGTTCTTCTTCACGTTCTTCAATTTCGCCCGGTCGATATTCTCGTTGAGTTTTTTTTATCACTGGATAGCTGTTCTATCCCTGCGCGTGTTTGTTCAATCTCTGCTGCTATCTTTTCAAGCGTATCAAGCAGCCGCGCCTTCTTTGATCGTTCTTTTTCAGGAATATCTCCGTATATTGCTGCTTCAGTTAACTTTTTCACATCTTTGGTCACACTTGTTATCGGAGTAAACAGTTGTTCACTTGACACAGAAAAGTCAGTCTGCGCTTGTTGTCGTTGTTGAAGTTTTTCGCGAAGTCTGTCTCGAACCGGTATAAACTTTTTAATTGCTGCTAGCCGCTCTCGGGCTAATCTAGTTGTAAGCGATTCACCTACCATATATTGTTTGTGAACTGAGTTTTTAAATGTGAACCCGGAGGGTTTTCCATGCCTTCGTTTTCACCCGGAGGTTATTTCCACGTGAAGACGTTATCACAATTAAAAGCTGAGTTATCAAATAATGTACCATCAAGATAACGTATCCATCTCCGACAAGGTTAAACTGTACGACGCTATCCGCGAATGTTTCAGAAATAACATCGCTGGGGGTTTCAAAATTGTAATATCTGAGAACGGCGATGAACGATTTTTGTTAACGACGCGGCAACAACAATAACTACGTGAAAATGGAGGCGTCGCGGTGATTACTTGCTACCACAACCAGATCATCCAGTACGCACATAACTGCATGAGCAAGCCCAAACTGCTGAGTATTCTTTCAGGAGAAAATCCTATGTAACAAGTGTAACAAGTGTTACAAAAAACGCTTAAAAAAAAAATTCAGTAGAAAATTTACTGAAAGCCTATTTTTTATAGTAACGCCCTCGTGGTTAGGATACTGGTTTTTCCTCGTTTAATATTTTTCTAAGATCACGAACCTTAGAACTAATTTCAGCTCGTTTTTGATACTCTTGGCCGAGCTTTTGACGTATTGCTTCAACGGTGCTAAATAGCGTTATAAATGCATTGATGGACGTTTGAATTCCTTTCACGAGCCTGTACATCTTAGGTAAAACATAACGACCCTTACTAAACTGATACTCTATGTCTTCATATTCCGAGGCAATCCTGTCGCAGTCGAGATCTTTAGATAATACTATTCCACGATTTTTCAAATTTGAAATTTGAGCGATTATAGCACTTACATCTTTGATATCCATTATTTATATAATACATTTTATCTTTAATTTAAAAAAAATAACACTCATTTGGCAATTTCGCTGGCGCCCTATGACGTCAGAGAGACCCAGAGGTTACTTTATTAACTTAATTAAGTACATCACATACATGAAAACCCCATTTGGAAACCCCTTTCGCGTCGAATAACGTGAAAGAGACCCAGAGGTTACATATACGACAACACATCTTTGGAACTCCTTGGTTGCCTTCACATCCAAGTAAGCCCAAGGGAACCCCAAAGCATACATCTCCGAAAGGGAGGCCTGAGGTGACAAACGTCGTCTTAGACCGCCCAGAAGATATGCTTGGGGGGACGTCACTACATGTACTTAACTTAATTAAGGACGTACAATACCGTATAATCTCCACTCGAGTGTTGTTGCAGATTGTAGGCATACATATACCTAATTAATGGACGGTACAATGCCGTATATATCTCCACTCGAGTGTTGTGGCAGATTGTAGGCATACATATACTTAATTAACTTAATTAAGGATGGATTATATTCAATGAAACGATGATGGAATTTGTGATCTAATGATGTGGGACGGCACAAGACAGCACAAACATGAAACGACGGGGCGGATTTTCTACGGCCAATCCAACAAATTAAAAGCAACCCAATTAAATTAACCCGGTTGCATGATTGACAAAAGACAACCACACGCCCGGGTGAATGGCGTGGGTTAGTTTTGATTGGTCGGATCGACTTTCGAAAGCCCCAAGCTTATTATGAGTCATAACGTATATAAGGTGACTAATACAGCGGCGTTGATTCACGGGTGTGTTATTATATTTCCTTGAATTACTTATTAATGCTGTTTCAAACATTTAAATGAGACAAAATAGTTTAAAAAAACACTAAACAAAAGAATACAGCTGTTAGATAACAGCGTGTATTTCATTAATTTTCATCGTAAAATGATTAATTAATCGTAATATTAATTGACTTCAAGGGACGTAACTATGTCATGCGATTAATTAATCATTGTACGATTTATCTCCCTTGATATATGAAAATTGTATCCTGTGTGTATCGTAATATTAATTGGACTTCAGGGGACGTAACTCTGTCATGCGACTTTATTATTGTACGATTTATCCCCTATGATATATGAAAATTGTATCCTGTGTTTATTTTTCTTTGAGACGGCTGTTTGATAAATTCCTTCTGCTACTTTTTGTACTGAAGGCCCACAAATGTCAAAATATTTTCCAGCCGCATACATTGATTGAAATACCCTTTTTTCGTTAGTTTCTATATCAAATGATTTCACTTTTTTGGGGTGTATTGCGTGTTTACCGGTTCCACCTAATTTTGTATTCTGACTTTGAGTAAACTCGTAAGTTATCCAATTTGTTATTTTGAGGGAATCCATCAATGTGATCAATCACAAAGCCATCTTTGATCAATCGTTTGTGACATTCGTATGCGAATCGATGACAATAATATTTCTTCTTCCATGCACTGAAAATCAAGTATCCCATATTATTGAGAAATCCAACCGGCTTCTTTAGTCTGCGGTGCCTGACAACACCATCACTGGAGGCTTCATAATTAACAAGCACTGGATGGGGTCTGAAGTCTTGGCTCATTTATATAATAATACTACTTGTCTAATTTATATCTGCTTTAATTATAAACCTCTGGATATAATGTTGAGGGGTTTTTATGATTTTGTCTCTGACGGAGTCATCGGTAGGATCAATGACTGCATTTTTTATTCGTTTGTCAAAAGTAGCGTTTTAGTTCCCTGTAACGTTTGCCGCCACAACTGAGACACAGCTGCGATTTTCCCTAACCCCCACCCCACATCGGAGGAACGGAAGGGGGCCAAAAGAACCGTTTTTCACGCTTTGTAAATGATACCCAACGAATTCGCCTCCACATGATTTATTACACGGGGTCGCTGATCCAATCATAAGCCACTATATTTTTCTATTTAAATACTTGTTTTAATTATAACATGGAGGAGTTCGAGAGATTATCAGCAATTAAGCCTTTCAAAAATGTTAAATTTAATCTCGATATAACCCTCAAAGATGTGCCAAAACGGGCAATAACTGATAGAGCCCTGATAAATAAAATTCGCGATTGTATTAATGAATTCAAGCACCACGATGCATCTCATAGCTGGTCAACATTTCGAATTGATGGCGTTGTTGATGCCACCATGAACGACAGCAACGCAGCCATGATGTTATCACAACTTGGCGACAAAAAAACATTTTTTTAGAGTAAAATTCATTATCCGTGTAGAATCAGGAGGTTGGATTATACGAGACAAATTTGAACCGATTCTCAAAGACAAGAAAACAGTCGTTGTTAGCCGTGATTCTAAGCCGGGTCTGTTAACTGGAATTGACAAACCATACTATGAACGAGCATATCCTGAAACAGCAGTTGTGTATGGGATATATCCGTTAAATGAAAAACCCGATATAGGAAAACTAGCGCCGATGAAACAGTCGTCGTCGGCGACTTCGTCAGTGGCTTTGCCACTCAATTGTGTAGCAGCACGAATAACAGAACATTTTCCAAATGCACTCCGCGGAAACAAATTGACTGATCTAAGACGTAAAAAAATTAATGAATGGGAGTTAACAGTGAAAGAGCGCGGGGCAACTATTAGCGATATAGCTAAATCAGAAACGTCGCTGAGATTTCCAATAACCGTTACAACGATAACCGGAGAAGTTTTATACGAATCAAAATATAACAAAAATGGAGCCCCAATTAAAATTATTGATCATAACGAACACGCATGGACGTCCGCGGTCACAATATTTCCACGAAACAGAACAATAAAGTATATACCTGACGAATTCTTGGGAGAAGATTTCTCCAGGGATGGTTTTCTCGCTGAAGAGAAACTATTCGATGCTATTGCGTATTTGAGTAAAAACGACCCCTTGTCGGTGTGGTTACTTCGCAGCACTGAAAACGACATGGATACGTTTGATCAGTTTGTAAGACTAAACGGTGAATTATACCGCACTGAAGCATTTCACAATAAAATGAAAAAAACAGCTAGTGGGTTTTTAACGGCGTGTGGCGGAGTTGCCAGTGATGAAATTATCAACGACGAACAATTATTGACAAACTGTTTTACAATCTAATCGGTTGCAGCTCATTTTGCGAGAATCAAAAAACGCATGGAAACCAACACGCGTAGAATTCTTGCCAGACATTGAGGCTAGTTGTTTAGAATTCAATCATGGCGGTTTATGGAATAACAAATACGACAGTGATAATATAATTTCAGTTGATATGGTTGCTTGTTATCCAGCGAATTTTTTGGTTGTGGAGAGTGTACTGAGTATTTTAAACGATTTGGACACCCCGTACATGAAATGACTCGTGTTGCAATTAATGGGCCGCTGCCTGATTTTGATTTAACTGGATTAGCTCGTGTAGTATCATTTGAGTTCGCAGCAGGACTTCATCGCGCTTGTTATATTTGGATTGGTAGACACATGTCTGAAAAGAAGTGGCTGCCAATAGCGCTATTACGATTCATGATTGATACAAAAATGTTAATTTCGCTGACGGTCAGTGAAACAATGATATCATATCGGAAACAAACCAATGTCTGGCTAAAAGAACAAGAAAGTCTTGATAGTATAATTGACGAATCCAGAAAACATATTGATGCCGACGAAAAATATATCATTGAGTGGTCCAAACGGGTATTTAATCAACGAAACATCGACGCAAAAGATCTCGGTAGAAGAATAATCGAAAAATTCACTCAGGGAGGGAAAAAATGTGACTACAAAAGATATTCTTCACGGTTGATTACAGATAGCACCGAATATGATTTTGTAATCGCGGATGCAGTATCTAAAAACATATAGGTTGATCGTAAGGATGCTTTTTTGTCCGATGGAACAAAATTGGGTACAATTGTTACTTACAACGATGGACACAGTTCTCCGTATACACATTTGAGGTCGTCTATGCTGGGTTATGCTTGTATTAATTTATTTTCAATGATAAATAGATTTCCTGACACTGCGGTTAGAGTTGCCGTTGATTCATTTTACATTAACAGCAAGTACAGTTGCGCAGTTGCTGAATTCACTAATTCGGATGAAAGTTGGGGATCATGGAGAATTAAAAAAGAAATGCTGCGTGATTATTCTGAATCAGCAGACGTTGAAATTAAAAGTAATTACTTACGCGGTGATAATTTATCAGAGCGTTCTAATGCACCGCCGATATCCGATCCAATTTGTAGATATAAAACAGATTATTTAAACGGTTGTGGCGGGTCTGGAAAAACGACTCGGGCGATTGAATTATATCGTGGGAAAAATATGATTGTGCTGACACCAACCCATAGATTAGCGCGAGAGATAAAACAACGAAACGTTGAAGCTTGCACTTATCACAGTTTTTTTCGATACAACGGCGACAAATGGACCCCTGAAAGAATGGGTGAAAAATTCATCCCTGCGATTATTATTTGGGATGAGATATGTACGGTTTCGTTAGATATATTAAAAATGTTTCTTGATTGGTTGCTGCAAAAGAATACAGCGGTGATAATGTGTGGAGATCATGGCCAACCACCACCACTGGTCGGCGAGGGTCCACATGATTGGTTAAAAGGGTTTGTTGACTATTATGAAGAAATCGATACTGACTATAGGGAACTTGATGAACAATTACGCGAGCTCAAGAAATTAATTAGATTACAACCGGATAAAATTCAATGTGAAATAATTCGTGAAATAATTCCTGAAACTCCCATGGAGGAATTTTGGGAAGCATAGAGACCAAACGATTTTGTAGTGGCAAGTAGAAAGATAGTCAGAGACACACTTCAGAAAAAGTTGTTTAAGCTTCACAAAGAAAAATTCCCAACGCGCCCAGTGCCGCTGTGTTATAGACCCTATGATACACGGCGACAGAATATTGAAGTTGAAATTCCAGGACGTGTGACTTCGTCAGGACCCGAAAGACAAACGCTAGTGTTAAATGATATTGTGCTGGTTGATATCAGTGTTGTCGAAGACGCATTGCGCGCTGATAAATCGCCATGGACGCTAGGTTACGTAACGACGATACATTCCTCGCAGGGATTAACCATCACGGATACATTTTTTGGATAGTCGATAATCGCATCGAGTGGTCAAATTTAGTCTATCTTGCAGTGTCTAGAGTACGGCGAATAAATCAACTTCGAAGAATTGTTTTCGATGATGACACCACAATGGATGATATTGATGTTAACATCATTAATAAAAAACTCTCCGGTTACAAACAACAAGACAAAAAAACCAAAAAAAAACAACGAGAATTTGACATTGATGCTGAATTAATAATCACTTTGAAGCAACAACAGAATAATAACTGGGCGAGTTGCAATTGTATAATGCGTTGGCAGTAAGATCCTCGCCAATTTACCGTAGACAGAAAAAATAACAGTCTCGGTCATATCAGAAACAATGTGATGTTGACTTGAGTGTAATAGACGCAACGACGCTAGTTAAGACCATGCGGTGGCAATTGAGTATCGTCAGGAATCACTTGTAATTGTTCGCGTGTAAAACCCCGCTGAGGGGCAGTTGAATCCAATTTATAGATTGGAGGTCTACCAGTTGATCGTGTTATAGTAGATACGCTATGCGTAGTGACACTCCAAATAGGATCAGTAGCCCTATTTTTTTCCACCTTCGAGTTCTCCTGGTTCATATAAATATCTCACGGTGACATTGCTGAGAATTGGCTGAGAAACGCTATCCCACTGTGGTTGTGGTATATACTTTTTTATTGCGTTGTTAGGTTTCATATTGATTGCTCTGGTAATTTCGTTATTTAGCGCTGCAACTACCCCTGGTAACCTTTTGACCCATTCACGGGATCGCTTTTCTTGGATGAATTCTTTTGCGTATTGATATCCAAATAACCGCTGAGCAAGAGTCCGATTAAATCGTTCTACAATTGCCTGATCGCGATGTAGTGCAGTATGCCCCCGTCTGATGGTGGCATTGTGATGTTTCATTGTAGATGCAACCACACCCTGAAATTCCTTGCCAGGATCAACTTGTAACAGATTTGGACAGCGTAGAGGGCCTCGTCGATAAATCCTTTCAAATGCAGAAGCAACTTCAGGTAATGATTTTGTTTTTAGCGGTTCTGCTTGTTTGTATCGACTCGCAACATCAACTACGATTAGCGCGTATTTGTAACCGTTGTCATGTGGTAAAAACAATAAATCAGCTTGATGAACTTCATTGGATCCGGTAACATCAAAATGCGAGAAATTGATTTGTTTAGGACGTTGTAGATAAATTTGCCATATAGCCTGTTTGGATAACCAATTAGCCGCAGTAGCCTTTTTCACTTTTGCGGCGTTGGCGATTTTACTGATTGCAGCGCTACCCCTCCAGGATCCCCTCGGAGAATAATAAATAGATTCGATATTATTAATTACCAGCGCCCATCATCAATTTGCCTTTCATCGCCGATTTTACTAACCACGAAGCCAATTTTTCTTTGGAAGATTTATCAGGAATAGCATTTAACGCATGAATTAATTTCACATCCGCGAGATGCCTGTGTTGCAAATTGCTGCTTTTATATGCGACATCATGAGCATGACACGCCTTATAAATGGCGTTTATCGGTTCTTCACCACGTCGAGGTTGATTTTGATCATCAAGTCTGATATCTAATCGTGTTCCGGGGCCACAGTAGCTATATCCTGGAAGGTGCTTTTCTCCTGGATACTTTGCTCACGGCGTTCCAGTTAGTTTTACTAACTTGGCTGCGATATCACCTCCTCGTTTTTTTTTAAACATCTCCGGATTTCATAGAAACAAATCTATATTTTTTATACCACATGTTGCACATCTACCAGTAAGTGCAGATCTGTTATTGCTAGTTGTAATCGTCGTCACATCATTTGTGCCAGTACGCGTTTTACACTTCACACAATATAGATCCTTAATTTATGTATAAAGATATGAATATAATTGATTTTTCAGCGAATAAAACAAGAGAACCAGTTAAGCATCATGCAGCGCTACCAAAGTCTATCCGCGCAATTATAATCGGGCCATCTGGATCCGGCAAGACGCAATTGTTGCTCAGTTTAATAATGAGATAGATGAAGTGGGATAAGTTGTATTTAATTGCCCCTAGCGTAGATGATCAACGATGCTATGAAGTGTCAAAGGATTTTAACGAGAATGCATCAGAAATTAAAGGTGAGAACGTCGTTGATTTTATAACTGATATTGACGAGGCACCATCCGAGGATGACCTTGATGGGAGCATTAACAATTTATTCATATACGACGATGTGATGTTAGACAATCAAAAAACCCAGCTAGAATATTTTCCCGAGGCAGGCATAAAAACACCGACGTGATATATGTCACTCAACGCTACACTCAGATTCCAAAAGTGATCAGAGACAACTGTAATATTCTTGCTGTATTCAACGGCGTTGATACACATACGCTACGAAATATTTGGCAGACATGGTGCACTGATATGGACTTCAATCAATTTCGAAATTTCTTTAGTCATGCTCAGTCGACCCCACACGGATTTATAACAATACATTTACATGATCCTCGGACACGATATCGTATCGGACTCGATCAAATATTTGGTTGAAATCGTAAAAACCCTTGTGAAAAATCATTTATGATTTTTGTTAACCTGTAGCAGCAGAGGGGGCGATGACAACATCGTTGCGACCCCGATGATTGAAAAATCGCTAAGTCTCCGTTTGCTAAATGGAGACGTATTTTTTTTGGGTTAAAATATGAGATTCGCAGGAAGGCTCTATTTTCCGTTTTGAGGGCTCAATCAATTTTGTCGGAAAAAGTTGTAGGGTTCGTTCCCTCTGCTGCTTTGAAGAATCCTGTTTTGTCAGTAGTTAGTATTTTCCCATCTGCGCTGAGAAGTTGAGATTTTTGGATTGAAAATGTGAGAATACAATTATCTTGTCCTGCTATCTTTTACAGGCAGAACTTACACAAGACTGTCAAAATGAGATAACGAGCGATGTATCAGACAACCGAGATCACCATATTCAGGGACAAACTACTGCAGATAGTTCTCTAGATGTCCCTTTGCAGATAAAAGTGAATATGCCGTCGGTAACTATGACGCACTCACCGAATCATTATGTTCAAATTGCTAATTCCCCTGTTATAACTAAAACTAGTGAATTCCATATATATTATTGGATTGAACTGACAACTTTGTTTTGAATTAGTGATGGGCAACTGCTGAATTGTATGACATTTATTACATTCAATGGGTTTGAGACAACGATTTAATTTGACTTATATTAGTAGCTCTAACATTTCTTTTTATGTAATCGTCCGTTTGTAATTTGTTGGATTTACACCTTTTCGTTTGAGTGTGTGAATTCGAAAAATGAAGTATGTACATTGAATTTCCTTTTTTTTCTGTGCTCCATTTTGAGTTATGGATGATTCAGATCATCACTGTACCGCTGAAAGTTTTACCGATGCATGAATCTATTTACCAATGGACTTCTTTAAGCTTTTTTAAGTTTTCTAATTTGTAAGATCGAGATTCAGTCTCATAGGTCGTTTTTTTGTTTTTGTTTTTTTCATCATGCTGTATACGTTGCTTGCTTACGTTCATTGCTGCTTACTATTGTCTGGATCAGAATATTTAACTTTTTGATTTCGAATGTGCTTTAATAGTTGTTTTTTCACGTACTGGCTAATTTCCTTATTTTTGTCTTGTCAAGGATTTAAATAATTCTTCATTAATTTCTATAACACACATAATATTAATTACGAACGTGAAGCAGTATTTAGATATATCTTATAATTAACAATAATTAACATTTATTCTGCAAATATAAATAAACAAATAATAAAGAGATCACAAGTTTCCTTACAGATGAAAAATAATTTATAGGATATGGCAAGATAGCACTTAATTCAGGAATCATATATAACAACATCCACTTGTCGCACTCGAAATTCGAAATTTGTCATATTCAAAACCCCATTAAATATAAAATGTCTGTCGTACTTCACGTCATTATAATCATTTGCATTTAAATGAGAAGATATTGAATAAACATTGACTTTAGTGTAGAGGACATTGATTCAACTACTTAATGATCGTTGTTGTTATTGTCCGTCCCATATAATATAACGATCGTTACTCATTGCAAAACTAATGCTGTTGAACCTTCCATCTTTACATATAATACCAATATTTTTACTTTGTACAATTCAACCCGTATGCGAAAGCCAAGTCAAACAAGTCCAGAAATAGATGGTATAAAATTTTTCTTTTAAACAATACTGCTTTCTTAGACGACTGTCAAAGTAAATTAAAGGACTGTAAAGATAAATTAAAGAACATAATATGAAGGGAATAAGTATTTGAAAGAAATAAACTTTGTTCTCTTGAACGCTTTACTTGCATATTTGGTTCTCTGTCAAACCGCAAGATAAATATATTTTAATAGAATATAAATTATACATCTGACACTCAAGGAATGTACAAAAAGTATGTATAATGACAATGTAATAAACATGACTATACAACAGTAGGGTAGACAAATATATCAACAGACGAACAGTGAATATACTCCATATCTATTTATTGTGCAATTATTAATATGAAACATTATACGCTGTCTATTCATAAGATTATTTAGACATCTAGTCATAACATGCAATAGGTACGGCACAACTCCAATATTGTATTCTGAAATGATAAATATTATCACTGTATTTGATAGAAATCATTCATTCCTTTCAAATATATTGTATCTATCATTCAGTTCTTTGACTGAGCTTGCGTGAGCGCCATACACTATATAATCGTTCGTGTTCAAAGATCAGAAACAATAAATATCTTTCCCAAGATCTAGGGTTCATTTAATTAATTTAACATTTATTTAATGAAGAAACGACAACCATAATATTCACATATGCATATAAAGGGGTTAGTTTTAAATTCATGGTCAATAGGCTTTTAGTCACACGCAGTTGAGCAACCTCGCACGAATCAGTCGCTCCAAAGCTATTACCTCATTTACGTGGGAGAGAGAGAGAGAGAGAGAGAGAGAGAGAGAGAGAGAGAGAGAGAGATTCTTGCACATCCTTGTAGGTTATTTGATGTAAGCTCATTCTCAAGGTTTTCATCCGAGCACATTCTTTTTCTCAATCAGTTCAGATTGTTACGTATTTCATCCCTTATGTGTGTGCATATGTGTGTGCGTGTGTGTGTGTGTGTGATTATACCAAAATTTTGTTAGCGACATGATACAATATTGGAACTAGTGACATACAGCAAACAGACAGGAACATATGTCTTCACGCATGCAAATTTTCTGGAATGCAGTTTTCATTCTCTTGGCAGACATAGCAAATATATTGACTTTAATCTCGAGAGTGTTGAAGTCCCAAATATTGCTGAAAGTGTGCGTTCAAATGAATATAGAAACCACCTCGTACGAGCGGATCAATCTGCTGTAACTATTTGACACCTTCCCATACAGTCATACGAACATAAATGAAAGTTTTTGTAGAAAAGATGATGTCGACACCATCTTTAGTAGAAGAAAAAAAAAGAGAACACCAAGTTGAAGAACCTACAAGAAACCCATAGAACTGCTGCCCGTCTATAATTTGTGCTGTAGTGCTTATAGTGTACTGTTTAAGATTGCGATACTTCTGAACTACGAGTCTCTACTGCCAATATTTCTGTAATTTTGCTGATCTAACAAACTTCTGTATCGAGACTCATGCTCTAATGCTCATGTATTTCTTAAAAATTAAAATTATTTATTTTGACTGCTGAAAAATGGAAGTTAACACCTTCTGATTGAAAATGCGAGAACACAATTATCTTGTCCTGCTATCTTTTACAGGCAGAACTTACACAAGACTGTCAAAATGAGATAACGAGCGATGTATCAGACAACAGAGATCACCATATTCAGGGACAAACTACTGCAGATAGTTCTCTAGATGTCCCTTTGCAGGTAAAAGTGACGATGCCGTCGGTAATTATGACGCACTCACCAAATCATTCTGTTCAAATTGAAAATTCCCCTGTTATAACTAAAACTCGTGAATTCCATATATATTATTGGATTGAACTGACAACTTTGTTTTGAATTAGTGATGGGAAACTGCTGAATTGTATGACAATTATGACATTCAATGGGTTTGAGACAACAATTTAATATGACTTATATTAGTAGCTCATACATTATCTAATCGTCCGTTTGTAATTTGCTGGATTTACACCTTTTCGTCTGAGTGCGTGAATTCGGAAAATGAAGTATGTACATTGAATTTCCTTTTTTTCTGTGCTCCATTTTGAGTAATGGATGATTCAGATCATCACTGTACCGCTGAAAGTTTTACCGATGCTTGAATCTATTTACCAATGGACTTCTTTAAGCTTTTTAAGTTTTCTAATTTGTAAGATTGAGATTCAGTCTCATAGGTCGTTGTTTTGGGTTTTGTTTCCATCATGCTGTATACGTTGCTTGTAGTAAAGTAAATCTCATTTTCATATTTGCTTACTATTGTCTGGATCAGATAATTTAACTGTTTGATTTCGAATGTGCTTTAATAGTTGTTTTTTCACGTACTGGCTAATTTCCTTATTTTTGTCTTGTCAAGGCTTTAAATAATTCTTCATTAATTTATATAAGACACGTAATATTAATTACGAACGTGAAGCAGTATTTAGACATATCTTATAATTAACAATAATCAACATTTATTCTGCAAATATAAATAAACAAATAATAAAGAGATCATAAGTTTCCATAAGTTTATTGTTACAAACGCATGGTTTTCTCAAAGGATGAACTCTTGACCTTGTCCATATAATCCAGTTTGCGTTGTAGTTAAATTTACTACTAATGGACTGAGAAAGAAGTGTCATTCTTTCCTTAACAATTGGGAAGTTAAAGTGTTTGATGTTTTCACCAGTTTTAGGCTAAGTAGTTTATTAAATCGATTGGATTTCGAGATTGTTTTCCATGGACATACTAGTATTCTAAATTAATTCTGTGACAAAGACATTTATCAAAAGTTATACAGGATTCATAAACTGGAATAGTATTTTCTTTAATTTATCAAGAGAATGTTGACACTATAGCACTTCACAGGTTACAACGGACGTCATTTTCTTCCATTTTGGTTTTCACCAGGACTTAACTCGGTACAGACAGGACATTTTAATAATATAACGTCTATTTTTAACTCTTGGATTATGTTTGGGTTTTATTACTTTTATTATTTTTCTCATTTTTCCCTTGTTTTTATAGGGAAATAATATCTACATATTACACCCCTGCAACTACCCCGTTGGCATTATCCCCCTATCAATAACACTCTCAGTGTATTACCGGTACCCCCACCCACCACCCCCGTATATTGCCCCGCTGCCAGTAGCATCATTTAGAAATACAGATACAAAATCGAACTAAGGCAAATACAGTGATGACGACGAACAGCGATGAAACAGAATCTGATAATATGTGCTCAATCGATACTATTGTATTGTCTTCACCTCACTGAATATAATTCGAGCAGAAATGGTTTCTAATTAGGTGAACACAAACACAATCTGATAAGAGTATTGGCTTCACAACAATAATAATGATTTTAGCAGTTTAATTTGTGGTCGATCTACGCTATTGTGTTGGCTTCAATGAGTGTACACAAACACAGTCTGATAGGGGTATTGGCTTCACAACAATAAAAAGGATTTTAGCAATTTAATCCGTTGACTTCACCTCATTGCATTCACTTCGAGCAAAAATGGTTTCTACACGTATGCTCCAGAAAAACTATTTAAGAAAAACCATATATAAATATGTTCTTAAACATATCTCCAGAAATAATTTACCATGGAGAAATTTCAGAGTATCAGATTATACGTAGAAAGCAAAAATGTATGCACAATGTATGTATATGTAAAGCAGAAAGATTTAGTGGCAGGCGGGTAATTTCCAAGACCCATATATGAAAGCAGACTGTTGACCTACCTACCTACCTACCTACCTACCTACCTATCTACCTATCTACCTATCTACCTATCTACCTACCTATCTACCTACCTATCTATCTATCTATCTATCTATCTATCTATCTATCTACCTATCTACCTATCTATCTATCTATCTATCTATCTATCTATCTATTTATCTATCTATCTATCTATCTATCTATATATATATAACTTATTGAATAATGAATTCCTATGATATATATAATAATATTATAATAATTTATTATTCTCTTTTTAAAAAGTCCTTAGATTTACCGAATACTTGCCAGTTTTTACATTGTTTTTATTCATGCTGGTCGAGCGATACTTTCTATTTTCTTCAAGGGATTTCTGAAACGACGACGAAAACTAGATAATCGAAATTTCGTGCACTAATTTATATTAATATAAATATGACTATTAATATGGTTCATCGTTAAATAGGCATTTCAGGACCATCATCAACATGAAGAGAACATCGTTCCAGAAGACAATGTGGAGTTTCGTGTTCATATAACTACGCCTACTTTGGAAGCTATTCCAGAACATGTAAGCAGGGTATATGAGCATACAATGGCCATGGGATTGATTCACTCAATGATCTATTATCTTAAATGTGATTCTGGCAGACAATTAAAACTATATATCATATACAAGATATTTAACAGCACTTGAATAAGTTCGAAACATTCATCAAACACGGGTCAGGTTGGATAAAACTCCATATAAAAACCAAATTGTACGTCCCAGACACTCCCAGTGTTTTCAGACTACAAGAAATCCAATTATATTGTAATATTAATTATTTTGTAACATTAAATTTTTGTAATATTAATTATTTTGTAATATTAATTGCTAATGTTGTTGTGCATAGTAGAGAAAAACCTTTATCGAATTACACATAGCCTTTGTAACAAACATTTTGAATCGCATCATGTGAAGCAGGAAGTTTAGAAGATAGTACCACCATAAAGGAACTACTTATGTATTAATGTGCCATTCCTGTTTGGTTTGAGAATCTTAATACACATTTTCTTTTACAAAACATAGTACTTTTATATATTTCTTAAGATTCATTGTTTTTAAAATTACTTTGTAATTATTAGAATTAAACTTCTAATTTTAAGAATAGAAAAGCTTCAAAATCGAGAACACGCTATGAATGAAGTTGTCAGTTGATGCAGTGAGTCATCAATTTGTAAGCTTAATAAATTCAGAAAATTTATTTAATATTACTTTTCCAATCTTAATATACTCGTTTTGCATTTTGGTAACTGAATGGGTATTTCGACTAGTATATTATACCCTCTTTATACGTGTCCGTATTCTTCTTTTCTTCAAATACAAGGTCAAAAATTTGATAGCGATTGAAACATGTCGACATGTCGATATCATTATTTTAGACAAGCTTCATGTAGCCAAATGGAATATGTGATCGCATTAGAAGATATGATGAATTCAATAAAACATCTTTCTGAGGCAGAAATGAGTCCTCAGAAAGAAACAATTCTATAGATATGCTAGTATGTGCTAATTTTGTCTGTATAAATCTTTAAGAGATTTCTTTCTTCAGATATTGCACTCGAATCTTCTTTCCACCATGCATGGAACCGAAACATGGGTTGAAGGAGCCGCTTCCTACGATCAGACAGTGAGTTTGGGACATACATATCCAATGTAACATATAAAGAATACAATTAGCAAGTTAAAATGGCTATTACATAGCTTTACAGTTTTAAATTTTAAATATGTTTCAGTTTCATCTTAGCTCTGTTAATGCCTTGAAACACATTTATGCAAGATCTAAAGCTGATTTGTAAATTTGCCTTTATCCTAATTTTATTTATTAACAATAACCATAGAAAAGACGTTAATTAGTTTTTAAAGTTTTGGCCCATATAATAAACATTCAGACTGGATGATATTTTAGAAGAAGAAAAAAAAAACGCATAGCAAACAAATTGCAAGATGGTCCAATTTAGTCTTATGTAAAGATATTCCTCTTAAATACAATTACTTGAACACCATGGAATTGTTATAAACAAATGATTTGCAGATTTCGCATACAGATTTATTCTCTGAGTTTAATTTAATTATTAAATTGATCCAGTTATCTGACACATAATATAAATCATTTGACGACTGTCAAGGTCAACACTCCTTTTCAGAGTTCAAAAGTGAGCTATGTAGAAATCTTAAACAGTCAATCATTATGAAAAAAGTTTACTAAATTGAAAACATAAGAACTAAAATTTATCAGAAATATGTAATAAAGTTAAGTTCGAATGCAAAAAAAATATCACATGATTTATCGATTTTTAAAAATTGATAAACTACGAAATTTAGAATATCCATAAGAAAATTACGAGTGATATGATTAGTGAACATTTTTTGAAAAATAATGACAAGCACACAAGAGAGGATTAAATTACAAAAGCGAAAAGACATCAAAACTTAGAAGCAACATTCCTACGATATTTTATTAAAATAAGTTTGAGAAACAGAGTGGTGATAATTATTGCCTATATATGTCTACTATATACTGCAGTAGTCAACTGAAGCTATTTCCCTGGGGGGAGATGTATACTAATGCTTATTGTGCAATTCCGGGAATGTTAGTGGTAAAGGAAAGCATATCCGTGAGTTTCTTTCTAAAAGTGTTTACTAGTATTTTAAACGAAACGTTTTTTAATTGTGTGATAAAAACGAGAAACTATCGGATACACTATAGTTTTACAGAGAAAAAGTGGGAGTTACTAATTCTCTTTTTATTTCTTTTTCATTGACTAATAAATTTTTGAGACAGGGTAGACTATTTTCGCAGAGGTTAATAAAAGCAATATATATTCTTTACATAAATGGTTTGTGGAAGAAGGTGTTCAGCCAAGAACTAAACTGCAAATTTATGCCATTAATCATTATCATATGTATTATTATTATTATTATTATTATTATTATTATTATTATTATTATTATTATTACTATAGTACAGTTATTGTTATAACGATTATAGAGTTTAGTTCTCTCCTTGCCATCTTATATGGATTACCTTGTACAGATATGTGCAAACTGCATTTAGCTAAACAGCATTGTTTGTTTATATGAATGTTTTATTAAAACTTAACTGTATTTTACATGTTTATGTTGATTCTATAGTCACTGTGATTGATGTAATCAGTGGCGTAGCTAGAGGGTGGCACTTGGCGCCGTCTTGGGGAGGGGGGCTGAAAGAAGAGGGTTGGAGGATTCAATGTATACTTTTACAAAGTGTGCTTCAGAAGAAGCAACTAAGTAAACAACTAAGTCTGTGCCAGGATGTCTGGATGATTGAGATTAACTCTGGTTCAGACTGAATCTGGCGAGAAAAATCAATTTAGTATGATGACTTTTTGGATTGGGCGGTGGTTGATATAGACTAAGTATCTACCGGTAAATGTGTGGTAACATTTTTGTTGGTTGTTGCAGTTCAAATTTTTTAGCCTTAAATTGCCTTTCTATGATGACTGTATTATTATGATGACTGTATTATTATGATGTATTCAGTATTGACTACTGTTTTCATATGATTCAGTGAAACTGGGGGCGTATAATTTATACCTTGTCCCCGTAAGCCAAATACTCTCCGCGACGCCTGGGGCGGGGGGAGGGGCACAAATATGAACCTTGCACCGGGCACCGAACACCCTCGCTACGCCATTGGATGTAATATGTACATTATTGTTATTTCTAGACATCCAAATAGGAAACCTTTTTTCACGTTTGTTACAACTAAGAACGAAAACCATATCTTGCCTCTCTCTTTCCATTTTACATTTTTTCCACCTCTCAAGATTCACATATCAGTATTAACCGAAAGAAATGTTCTAGATTATGACAATATCGTTTCACTACTACGATATTATTGATTTTTCCTCTGCTATTACGAGGTATTTGCGTATTTCATACAATAAATTCAATGTGGTTTACATCTTCAAAACTTTAAGGAAACAATTACATCCTATGAATCTTTTGAATGTTTGGAATGCATTCTTAAATGTATATATATATATATATATATATATATATATATATATATATATATATATATATATATATATATATATATATATATATATATATATATATATATATATATATATATATATTGTTACGGCTATTGGATTTAAATTATTTATTTATTTTTTTTAATTGTTAAATCAAAATTTATCATTTAGGGTTTAATATCCATTAATTGGGAAATTGTTCTAGAAAGATTAACCACTTTAACTGTAAACAGGCTGACCTTGGCTTGGTTACCTCAATATCTGACCTTGTTTTGGACATTGTCAACAGGTCTTCAATTCCATTGGTTAATTTCGGGGACAACATTTTATCAGTGGCTGATTTTTCCTTCTGGTTCATTCTGTTACTACGTGACTTGAGGAAAGTACTTTTTCCATGACCTTCCAGACTCACATGATTCCTCTTGTTTACGAGGAAATTACAATATATATAGCTGTGTTTTAGAAGCTAACTTTAGTAGATGTTTGGGCTTATGTTGTGTATTTTCATGTTTGAGTGTTCTGGACTTTATGTCAATTCGTTCGAAAAGAAGAATTATTCTAATTATCTGGAAAAGGACATATGTTTTATAATTTCATTTGGATGATTAAAAATAAGAACTGTACTACGTGACATTGTCAGCCATTTTGGATTACACCATCAAGATTCGAACCTGGAACTATTAGAACATTTATTTATCAGGACTTGCAATTCCATTAGTGGATTATTTTGTGAATTCTATATTTGTTGCATTTGATTCTCTAAAACCGTAAGTTTATTTATTTTATGAAAATAATTGTACTTAATAAAATTCATTGTTAAAGTTTTACAAGCTTGTTAATTTTCACTCTTTCTGTGTTGCTGCTTTTTCGAGCCTAAGCACGTAGCAATATATATATATATATATATATATATATATATATATATATATATATATATATATATATATATATATATATATATATATATATATATATATATATATATATATATATATATATATAAGCAGTACATACATACACGCGTATCTACCTACATACCTACCTACCTACCTACCTACATGCATACATACATACATACATACATACATACCTACCTACCTACCTACATGCATGCATACATGCATACATACATCCCTACCTACCTACCTACATGCATGCATACATGCATACATACATCCCTACCTACCTACCTACATGCATGCATACATGCATACATACATACCTACCTACCTACCTACATGCATGCATACATGCATACATACATACCTACCTACCTACCTACATGCATGCATACATGCATACATACATACCTACCTACCTACCTACATGCATGCATACATGCATACATACATACCTACCTACCTACCTACATGCATGCATACATGCATACATACATACCTACCTACCTACCTACATGCATGCATACATGCATACATACATACCTACCTACCTACCTACATGCATGCATACATGCATACATACATACCTACCTACCTACCTACATGCATGCATACATGCATACCTACCTACCTACCTACCTACCTACATGCATGCATACATGCATACATACCTAGCTACCTACCTACCTACATGCATGCATACATGCATACATACCTACCTACCTACCTACCTACATGCATGCATACATGCATACATACCTACCTACCTACCTACATGCATGCATACATGCATACCTACCTACCTACCTACATGCATGCATACATGCATACATACCTACCTACCTACCTACATGAATGCATACATGCATACATACCTACCTACCTGCATGCATTCATGCATGCATACCTACCTACCTACCTGCATGCATGCATGCATGCATGCATACCTACCTACCTACCTACCTACCTACCTGCATACATACATACATGCATACATACCTACCTACCTACCTACCTGCATGCATGCATGCATGCAAACCTACCTACCTACCTGCATGCATGCATACCTACCTACCTACCTGCATGCATGCATACCTACCTACCTACCTACCTGCATGCATACATACATGCATACATACCTACCTACCTACCTGCATGCATACATACATGCATACATACCTACCTACCTACCTGCATGCATACATACATGCATACATACCTACCTACCTACCTGCATGCATACATACATGCATACATACCTACCTACCTACCTACATGCATACGTACATACATACCTACCTACATGCATACGTACATACATACCTACCTACATGCATACGTACATACATACCTACCTACATGCATACGTACATACATACCTACCTACATGCATACGTACATACATACCTACCTACATGCATACGTACATACATACCTACCTACATGCATACGTACATACATACCTACCTACATGCATACGTACATACATACCTACCTACATGCATACGTACATACATACCTACCTACATGCATACATACATACATACCTGCATACAATCATACATACCTACCTACCTACCTACATGCATACATACATACCTACCTACCTACCTACATGCATACATACATACCTACCTACCTACCTACATGCATACATACATACATGCATACCTACCTGCCTACATGCATACATACATACATACCTACCTACCTACCTGCATGCATACATACATACATACCTACCTACCTACCTACCTGCATGCATACATACATGCATACATACCTACCTACCTACCTACCTACATGCATACTTACATACATACCTACCTACATGCATACGTACATACATACCTACCTACATGCATACGTACATACATACCTACCTACATGCATACGTACATACATACCTACCTACATGCATACGTACATACATACCTACCTACATGCATACGTACATACATACCTACCTACATGCATACGTACATACATACCTACCTACATGCATACGTACATACATACCTACCTACATGCATACGTACATACATACCTACCTACATGCATACGTACATACATACCTACCTACATGCATACGTACATACATACCTACCTACATGCATACGTACATATATACCTACCTACATGCATACATACATACATACCTACCTACATGCATACATACATACATACCTGCATACATGCATACATACATACATACCTGCATACATACATACATACCTACCTACCTACCTGCATGCATACATACATACATACCTACCTACCTACCTGCATGCATACATACATACATACCTACCTACCTACCTGCATGCATACATACATACATACATACCTACCTACCTGCATGCATACATACATACCTACCTACCTACCTACCTGCATACATACATACATACCTACCTACCTACCTACCTGCATACATACATACATACCTACCTACCTACCTACATACATAGATACCTAACTACCTACCTACCTGCATACATACATACATACCTACCTACCTACCTACCTGCATACATACATACATACCTACCTACCTACCTACCTGCATACATACATACATACCTACCTACCTACCTACCTGCATACATACATACATACATACCTACCTACATGCATACATACCTACCTACCTACATGCATACCTACATGCATACCTACCTACATGCATACCTACATGCATACCTACCTACCTACATGCATACCTACATGCATACCTACCTACCTACCTACATGCATACCTACATGCATACCTACCTACCTACCTACATGCATACCTACATGCATACCTACCTACCTACCTACATGCATACCTACATGCATACCTACCTACCTACCTACATGCATACCTACATGCATACCTACCTACCTACCTACATGCATACCTACATGCATACCTACCTACCTACCTACATGCATACCTACATACCTACCTACCTACCTACATGCATGCATAAATGCATACATACATACCTACCTACCTACCTACATGCATGCATACATGCATACATACATACCTACCTACCTACCTACATGCATGCATACATGCATACATACATACCTACCTACCTACCTACATGCATGCATACACGCATACATACATACCTACCTACCTACCTACATGCATGCATACATGCATACATACATACCTACCTACCTACCTACATGCATGCATACATGCATACATACATACCTACCTACCTACCTACATGCATGCATACATGCATACATACATACCTACCTACCTACCTACATGCATGCATACATGCATACATACATACCTACCTACCTACCTACATGCATGCATACATGCATACATACCTACCTACCTACCTACCTACATGCATGCATACATGCATACATACCTACCTACCTACCTACATGCATGCATACATGCATACATACCTACCTACCTACCTACCTACATGCATGCATACATGCATACATACCTACCTACCTACCTACCTACCTACATGCATGCATACATGCATACATACCTACCTACCTACCTACATGCATGCATACATGCATACCTACCTACCTACCTACCTACATGCATGCATACATGCATAAATACCTACATACCTACCTACATGCATGCATACATGCATACATACCTACCTACCTACCTACCTGCATGCATGCATGCATGCATACCTACCAACCTACCTGCATGCATGCATACCTACCTACCTACCTACCTGCATGCATACATACATGCATACATACCTACCTACCTACCTGCATGCATACATACATGCATACATACCTACCTACCTACCTGCATGCATACATACATGCATACATACCTACCTACCTACCTGCATGCATACATACATGCATACATACCGACCTACCTACCTACATGCATACTTACATACATACCTACCTACATGCATACGTACATACATACCTACCTATATGCATACGTACATACATACCTACCTACATGCATACGTACATACATACCTACCTACATGCATACATACATACATACCTGCATACATGCATACATACATACATACCTGCATACATGTATACATACATACATACCTGCATACATGCATACATACATACATACCTGCATACATACATACATACATACCTACCTACATGCATACATACATACATACCTACCTACCTACCTACATGCATACATACATACATACCTACCTACCTCCCTACATGCATACATACATACATACCTACCTGCCTACATGAATACATACATACATACCTACCTTCCTACCTGCATGCATACATACATACATACCTACCTACCTTCCTACCTGCATGCATACATACATGCATACATACCTACCTACCTACCTGCATGCATACATACATGCATACATACCTACCTACCTACCTGCATGCATACATACATGCATACATACCTACCTACCTACCTACATGCATACATACATGCATACATACCTACCTACCTACCTACATGCATACTTACATACATAGCTACCTACATGCATACGTACATACATACCTACCTACATGCATACGTACATACATACCTACCTACATGCATACGTACATACATACCTACCTACATGCATACGTACATACATACCTACCTACATGCATACGTACATACATACCTACCTACATGCATACGTACATACATACCTACCTACATGCATACGTACATACATACCTACCTACATGCATACGTACATACATACCTACCTACATGCATACATACATACATACATACCTACATGCATACATACATACATACCTGCATACATGCATACATACATACATACCTGCATACATACATACATACATACATACCTACCTGCATGCATACATACATACATACCTACCTACCTGCATGCATA
The DNA here is from genome assembly GCA_030141615.1 of Unio pictorum. Classification (NCBI taxonomy): domain Eukaryota; kingdom Metazoa; phylum Mollusca; class Bivalvia; order Unionida; family Unionidae; genus Unio; species Unio pictorum. The sequence continues at coordinate 510,738 of JARLTB010000442.1, forward strand.
CATACATACATACCTACCTACCTGCATGCATACATACATACATACCTACCTACCTACCTACCTGCATGCACACATACATACATACCTACCTACCTACCTGCATGCATACATACATACCTACCTACCTACCTACCTACCTGCATACATACATACATACCTACCTACCTACCTACCTACCTGCATACATACATACATACCTACCTACCTACCTACCTGCATACATACATACCTACCTACCTACCTACCTGCATACAAACATACATACCTACCTAGCTACCTACCTACCTACATACATACCTACCTACCTACCTACCTGCATACATACATACATACCTACCTACCTACCTACCTACCTGCATACATACATACATACCTACCTACCTACCTACCTACCTGCATACATACATACATACCTACCTACATACCTACCTACCTGCATACATACATACATACATACCTACCTACCTACCTACCTGCATACATACATACATACATACCTACCTACCTACCTACCTGCATGCATACATACATACATACCTACCTACCTACCTGCATACATACATGCATACCTACCTACCTACCTACCTGCATACATACATGCATACCTACCTACCTACCTACCTGCATACCTACATGCATACCTACCTACCTACCTACCTGCATACCTACATGCATACCTACCTACCTACCTGCATACCTACATGCATACCTACCTACCTACCTACCTGCATACCTACATGCATACCTACCTACCTACCTACATGCATACCTACATGCATACCTACCTACCTACATGCATACCTACATGCATACCTACCTACCTACATGCATACCTACATGCATACCTACCTACCTACCTACATGCATACCTACATGCATACCTACCTACCTACCTACATGCATACCTACATGCATACCTACCTACCTACCTACATGCATACCTACATGCATACCTACCTACCTACCTACATGCATACCTACATGCATACCTACCTACCTAGCTACCGCCATACCTACATGCATACCTACCTACCAACCTACCTGCACACCTACATGCATACCTACCTACCTACCTACATGCACACCTACATGCATGCTTACCTACCTACCTACATGCACACCTACATGCACACCTACCTACCTACCTACATGCACACCTACATGCATACCTACCTACCTACCTACATGCACACCTACATGCATACCTACCTACCTACCTACATGCACACCTACATGCATACCTACCTACCTACCTACATGCACACCTACATGCATACCTACCTACCTACCTACATGCATACCTACATGCATACCTACCTACCTTCCTACCTACATGCATACCTACATGAATACCTACCTACCTTCCTACCTACATGAATACCTACATGCATACCTACCTACCTACCTACCTACATGCATACCTACATGCATACCTACCTACCTACCTACCTACATGCATACCTACTTGCATACCTACCTACATGGATACCTACATGCATACCTACCTACCTACCTACCTACATGCATACCTACCTACCTACCTACCTACATGCATACCTACATGCATACCTACCTACCTACCTACATGCATACCTACATGCATAACTACCTACCTACCTACCTACATGCATACCTACATGCATACCTACCTACCTACCTACATGCATACCTACATGCATACCTACCTACCTACCTACCTACATGCATACCTACATGCATACCTACCTACCTACCTACCTACCTACATGCATACCTACATGCATACCTACCTACCTACATGCATACCTACCTACCTACCTACCTACATGCATACCTACATGAATACCTACCTACCTACCTACCTACCTACCTACATGCATACCTACATGCATACCTACCTACCTACCTACCTACCTACTTACATGAATACCTACATGCATACCTAACTACCTACCTACATGAATACCTACATGCATACCTACCTACCTACCTACCTACATGAATACCTACATGCATACCTAACTACCTACCTACCTAGCTACACGAATACCTACATGCATACCTACCTACCTACCTACCTACATACCTACATGAATACCTACATGCATACCTACCTACCTACCTACCTACATGAATACGTACATGCATACCTACCTACCTACATACCTACATGAATACCTACATGTATACCTACCTACCTACCTACCTACATGAATACCTACATGCATACCTACCTACCTACCTACATGAATACCTACATGCATACCTACCTACCTACCTACCTACCTACCTACCTACCTACATGAATACCTACATGCATACCTACCTACCTACCTACCTACCTACATGAATACCGACATGAATACCTACCTACCTACCTACCTACATGAATACCTACATTCATACCTACCTACCTACCTACCTACATGAATACCTACATTCATACATACCTACCTACCTACCTACCTACATGAATACCTACATGCATACCTACAAACCTACCTACCTACCTACACGAATACCTACATGCATACCTACCTACCTACCTACCTACACGAATACCTACATGCATACCTACCTACCTACCTCCCTACCTACCTACACGAATACCTACATGCATACCTACCTACCTACCTACATGATTACCTACATGCATACCTACCTACCTACCTACATGAATACCTACATGCATACCTACCTACCCACCTACCTACATGAATACCTACATGCATACCTACCTACCTACCTACATGAATACCTACATGCATACCTACCTACCTACCTACCTACCTACATGAACACCTACATGCATACCTACCTATCTACCTACCTACCTACATGAATACCTACATGCATACCTACCTACCTACATGAATACCTACATGCATACCTACCTACCTACCTACCTACATGAATACCTACATGCATACCTACCTACCTACCTACCTACATGAATACCTACATGCATACCTACCTACCTACCTACATGAATACCTACATGCATACCTACCTACCTACCTACCTACCTCCATGAATACCTACATGCATACCTACCTACCTACCTACCTACCTACCTCCATGAATACCTACATGCATACCTACCTACCTACCTACCTACCTACATGAATACCTACATGCATACCTACCTACCTACCTACCTACATGAATACCTACATGCATACCTACCTACCTACCTACCTACCTACATGAATACCAACATGCATACCTACCTACCTACCTACCTACATGAATACCTACATGCATACCTACCTACCTACCTACCTCCATGAATACCTACATGCATACCTACCTACCTACCTACCTACCTCCATGAATACCTACATGCATACCTACCTACCTACCTACCTACCTCCATGAATACCTACATGCATACCTACCTACCTACCTACCTACCTCCATGAATACCTACATGCATACCTACCTACCTACCTACCTACCTCCATGAATACCTACATGCATACCTACCTACCTCCATGAATACCTACATGCATACCTACCTACCTACCTACCTACCTCCATGAATACCTACATGCATACCTACCTACCTACCTACCTACCTCCATGAATACCTACATGCATACCTACCTACCTACCTACCTACCTCCATGAATACCTACATGCATACCTACCTACCTACCTACCTACCTCCATGAATACCTACATGCATACCTACCTACCTACCTACCTACCTCCATGAATACCTACATGCATACCTACCTACCTACCTACCTACCTCCATGAATACCTACATGCATACCTACCTACCTACCTACCTACCTGCATGAATACCTACATGCATACCTACCTACCTACCTACCTACCTCCATGAATACCTACATGCATACCTACCTACCTACCTACATAAATACCTACATGCATACCTACCTACCTACCTACCTACATGAATACCTACATGCATACCTACCTACCTACCTATCTACATGAATACCTAAATGCATAACTACCTACCTACCTACCTACATGAATACCTACATGCATACCTACCTACCTACCTACCTACCTACATGAATACCTACATGCATACCTACCTACTTACCTACATGAATACCTACATGCATACCTACCTACCTACCTACCTACCTACATGAATACCTACATGCATACCTACCTACCTACCTACCTACCTACATGAATACCTACATGCATACCTACCTACCTACCTACCTACATGAATACCTACATGCATACCTACCTACCTACCTACTTACCTACATGAATACCTACATGCATACATACCTACCTACCTACCTACCTACATGAATACCTACATGCATACCTACCTACCTACCTACCTACCTACATGAATACCTACATGCATACCTACCTACCTACCTACCTACCTACATGAATACCTACATGCATGCCTACCTACCTACCTACATGAATACCTACATGCATGCCTACATACCTACCTACCTACCTACATGAATACCTACATGCATACCTACCTACCTACCTACCTACCTACATGAATACCTACATGCATACCTACCTACCTACCTACATGAATACCTACATGCATACCTACCTACCTACCTACCTACATGAATACCTACATGCATACCTACCTACCTACCTACCTACCTACATGAATACCTACATGCATACCTACCTACCTACCTACCTACCTACCTACATGAATACCTACATGCATACCTACCTACCTACCTACCTACCTACCTACATGAATACCTACATGCATACCTACCTACCTACCTACCTACCTACATGAATACCTACATGCATACCTACCTACCTACCTACCTACCTACATGAATACCTACATGCATACCTACCTACCTACCTACCTACCTACATGAATACCTACATTCATACCTACCTACATGAATACCTACCTGCATACCTACCTACCTACCTACCTACCTACATGAATACCTACATGCATACCTACCTACCTACATGAATACCTACATGCATACCTACCTACCTACATGAATACCTACATGCATACCTACCTACCTACCTACCTACATGAATACCTACATGCATACCTACCTACCTACCCACCTACATGAATACCTACATGCATACCTACCTACCTACCTACATGAATACCTACATGCATACCTACCTACCTACCTACCTACATGAATACCTACATGAATACCTACCTACCTACCTACCCACATGAATACCTACATGAATACCTACATAAATACCTACCTACCTACCTACCCACATGAATACCTACATGAATACCTACATAAATACCTACCTACCTACCTGCCTACATGAATACCTACATGAATACCTACCTACCTGCCTACATGAATACCTACATGAATACCTACCAACCTGCCTACATGAATACCTACATGAATACCTACCTACCTGCCTACATGAATACCTACATGAATACCTACCTACCTGCCTACATGAATACCTACATGAATACCTACCTACCTGCCTACATGAATACCTACATGAATACCTACCTACCTGCCTACATGAATACCTACATGAATACCTACCTACCTGCCTACATGAATACCTACATGAATACCTACCTACCTGCCTACATGAATACCTACATGAATACCTACCTACCTGCCTACATGAAAACCTACATGAATACCTACCTACCTGCCTACATGAATACCTACATGAATACCTACCTACCTGCCTACATGAATACCTACATGAATACCTACCTACCTACCTACATGAATACCTACATGAATACCTACCTACCTACCTACATGAATACCTACATGAATACCTACCTACCTACCTACATGAATACCTACATGAATACCTACCTACCTACCTACCTACATGAATACCTACATGAATACCTACATAAATACCTACCTACCTACCTGCCTACATGAATACCTACATGAATACCTACATAAATACCTACCTACCTACCTGCCTACATGAATACCTACATGAATACCTACCTACCTACCTATCTGCCTACATGAATACGTACATGAATACCTACCTACCTACCTACCTACCTACCTACCTACATGAATACGTACATGAATACCTACCTACCTACCTACCTACATCAATACCTACATGAATACCTACCTACCTACCTACATGAATACCTACATGAATACCTACCTACCTACCTACCTACCTACATGAATACCTACATGAATACCTACATAAATACCTACCTACATGAATACCTACATGAATACCTACATGAATACCTACCTACCTACCTACATGAATACGTACATGAATACCTATCTACCAACCTACCTACCTACATGAATACCTACATGAATACCTACCTACCTACCTACCTACCTACCTACATGAATACGTACATGAATACCTACCTACCTACCTACCTACATGAATACGTACATGAATACCTACCTACCTACCTACCTACATGAATACGTACATGAATACCTACCTACCTACCTACCTACATGAATACGTACATGAATACCTACCTACCTACCTACCTACCTACATGAATACGTACATGAATACCTACCTACCTACCTACCTACATGAATACGTACATGAATACCTTCCTACCTACCTACCTACCTACATGAATACCTACATGAATACCTACCTACCTACCTACATGAATACCTACATGAATACCTACCTACCTACCTACATGAATACCTACATGAATACCTACCTACCTACCTACATGAATACCTACATGAATACCTACCTACCTACCTACATGAATACCTACATGAATACCTACCTACCTACCTACATGAATACCTACATGAATACCTACCTACCTACCTACATGAATACCTACATGAATACCTACATGAATACCTACCTACCTACCTACATGAATACCTACCAACCTACCTACCTACCTACCTACATGAATACCTACATGAATGCCTACCAACCTACCTACCTACCTACCTACCTACCTACATGAATACCTACCAACCTACCTACCTACCTACCTACATGAATACCTACATGAATACCTACCAACCTACCTACCTACCTACCTACCTACCTACCTACATGAATACCTACATGAATGCCTACCAACCTACCTACCTACATGAATACCTACATGAATGCCTACCAACCTACCTACCTACCTACATGAATACCTACATGAATGCCTACCTACCTTCCTACCTACCTACCTACCTGAATACCTACATGAATGCCTACCTACCTACCTACCTACCTACATGAATACCTACATGAATGCCTACCTACCTACCTACCTACATGAATACCTACATGAATGCCTACCAACCTACCTACCTACCTACCTACATGAATACCTACATGAATGCCTACCAACCTACCTACCTACCTACCTACATGAATACCTACATGAATGCCTACCAACCTACCTACCTACCTACCTACATGAATACCTACATGAATGCCTACCAACCTACCTACCTACCTACCTACATGAATACCTACATGAATGCCTACCAACCTACCTACCTACCTACATGAATACCTACATGAATGCCTACCAACCTACCTACCTACCTACCTACATGAATACCTACATGAATGCCTACCAACCTACCTACCTACCTACCTACATGAATACCTACATGAATGCCTACCTACCTACCTACCTACCTACATGAATACCTACATGAATGCTTACCTACCTACCTACCTACCTACATGAATACCTACATGAATGCCTACCTACCTACCTACCTACATGAATACCTACATGAATGCCTACCTACCTACCTTCCTACATGAATACCTACATGAATGCCTACCTACCTACCTACCTACCTACCTACCTACCTACATGAATACCTACATGAATGCCTACCTACCTACCTACCTACCTACATGAATGCCTACCTACCTACCTACCTACCTACCTACATGAATACCTACATGAATACCTACCTACCTACCTACATGAATACCTACATGAATACCTACCTACCTACCTACATGAATACCTACATGAATACCTACATGAATACCTACCTACCTACCTACCTACATGAATACCTACATGAATACCTACCTACCTACCTACCTACATGAATACCTATATGAATACCTACCTAACTACCTACCTACCTACCTACATGAATACCTACATGAATACCTACCTAACTACCTACCTAAATACATGAATACCTACATGAATACCTACCTACCTACCTACCTACATTAATACCTACATGAATACCTACCTACATGAATACCTACATGAATGCCTACCTACCTACCTACCTACCTACCTACATGAATACCTACATGAATGCCTACCTACCTACCTACCTACCTACATGAATACCTACATGAATGCCTACCTACCTACCTACCTACATGAATACCTACATGAATGCCTACCTACCTACCTACCTACATGAATACCTACATGAATGCCTACCTACCTACCTACCTGAATACCTACATGAATACCTACCTACCTACCTACCTGAATACCTACATGAATACCTACCTACCTACCTACCTGAATACCTACATGAATACCTACCTACCTACCTACATGAATACCTACATGAATACCTACCTACCTACCTACATGAATACCTACATGAATACCTACCTACCTACCTAAATGAATACCTACATGAATACCTACCTACCTACCTACATGAATACCTACATGAATACCTACCTACCTACCTACATGAATACCTACATGAATACCTACCTACCTACCTACATGAATACCTACATGAATACCTACCTACCTACCTACATGAATACCTACATGAATACCTACCTACCTACCTACATGAATACCTACATGAATACCTACCTACCTACCTACATGAATACCTACATGAATACCTACCTACCTACCTACCTACCTACATGAATACCTACATGAATACCTACCTACCTACCTACATGAATACCTACATGAATACCTACCTACCTACCTACCTACCTACATGAATACCTACCTACCTACCTACCTACCTACATGAATACCTACCTACCTACATGAATACCTACATGAATACCTACCTACCTACATGAATACCTACATGAATACCTACCTACCTACATGAATACCTACATGAATACCTACCTACCTACATGAATACCTACATGAATACCTACCTACCTACATGAATACCTACCTACCTACGTACCTACGTGAATACCTACCTACGTACCTACATGAATACCTACCTACGTACCTACATGAATACCTACCTACGTACCTACATGAATACCTACCTACGTACCTACATGAATACCTACCTACGTACCTACATGAATACCTACCTACGTACCTACATGAATACCTACCTACCTACATGAATACCTACCTACCTACATGAATACCTACCTACCTACATGAATACCTACCTACCTACCTACATACATAACAGCATAGAGGGCGAATCGGACAACTTTATAGAAGCGTCTATTTGGGAAACCAAGTCTTCCTCCAAAACCGTAAAAAAGCGTCTATTTGGCAAAAGAAGGCTTCCTCCAAAATCGTAAAAGAAAAGTTTTCTTTGGAGACTCAAAGTCGTTGTCGCGTCCTCTTTGCTGTTATGGGGGTAAAAATCTTTTTTACAATTTCAACCGAATTTTTGATCAAGTCCAATACGATATCTTGATCTCGGGTCGTGCAAATTTATCGTTACAAATCCATGTGGGATTGACTGAGCGTGACTAAAGAAATTTTTAAAGAGATTATTATCCATACCACCGCCGCACCAAGTTTGCCAAATATTTCGTAGCGTATGAATGTCAACTCCATTAAATACCGCAATAATATTAGTTTTCCCTGATCACTTTTGGTATTTGTGTATACTTCTGAGTAACATATATCACATCGGTATTTTTATGCCTACCTGTAGAAAATATCCTGGCAGGGTTTTCTTGTCTATCTAACATCACATCATCATATACGACTAAATTGTTAATACTTCTATCAAGAGAATTAACACTCGGTGCTTTCTCGATATCGGTTATAAACTCAGTAATATCTTCATCGATTTCCGATTTTGCTTTCTCGTTAAAATCCTTTAATACTTCGTAACATCGCTGATCGTCTACACTAGGGGCTATTAAATACAACTCATCCCATTTCATCCATCTTGTTATTAAATTAAGTAGCAGTTTTGTGTCTTGCCACTTCCAGATGGTCCGATTATAATCATGCGAACAGAATTCGGTAGCGCTGCATGATGCTTAAATGGTTCTCGTGTTTTAGTCGCCGAAAAATCAATTACATTCATGTTATTATAAATAAATTATGGATCTATATTGTGTGAAATGTAAGAAGTGTACTAGCACAAATGACTTGACGACGATTACAACTAAAAATAACAGATCAGCACTTGCTGGCAAGTGTGTAAAATGTGGTAAAAATGTTTAGATTTGGTTCCCTTGATGAAATCAAGGATTTAAAAAAACGAGGAGGTGATATTGCAGCCAAGTTAGTAAAACTCCTAGGAGCACCATGGGCAAAATATTCAGGAGAAAAAGACCTTCCAGGATATAGTTATTGTGGACCCGGGACGAGACTCGATATCAGACTCGATGATCAAAACCGACCCCGAACCAGTAAAAACCCAAGAAACGCCATTGATAAGGCGTGTCATGCTCATGATGTTGCTTAATAAAAGCATTAATCTGCAACACAGACATATCGCAGATGTGAAATTGATTCATGCGTTGAATTATATTACTGATAAATCCTTCAAAGAAAAGTTGGCTTCATGGTTGAAAAAATCGGTGATGAAAAGTAAATTGATGTTGGGTGCTGGTAATTAATAACAACATGGAATCTATTTATTATTCCCCAAGAGGATACTGGAGAGGTAAAGCAGCAATCAGTAAACTCGCTAGCACCGCAAGGGTGAAAAATACCACTGCAGCGGATTGGTTATCCAAACGGGCTAAATGGCAAATTTATCTACCACCTCCTAAACAAATTAACTTCTCGGATTTTGATGTCAGCGCACCTAATAGGTTCATCAGGCTGATATATTATTTCTGTCGCATGATGGTGTTTACAAGCATGCGCTAACCGTAGTTGATGTTGCGAGTCAATACAAACAAGCAGAACCTCTAAAGACAAAATCATCAACTTAGGTGGCTTCTGCGTTTGAAAGGATTTATCGAAGGGGTCCTCTGCATCGGCCAAATCTATTACAAGTTGATCCTGGCAAGGAATTTCAGGGTGCAGTGTTATCAACAATAAAGCATCATAATGTCACCATCAGACGAGGACATACTGCATTACATAGCGATCAGGCAATTGTTGAACGATTTAATCGCACACTTGCTGAGCGGTTATTTGGATATCACTACGCGAAGGAATTTATTCAGGATAAACGATCTCGTGAATGGGTCAATAGATTACCAGGCTTAATTACCGCGCTGAATAATGAGATTACTCGAACAATTAATATGAAACCTAACAATGCAATTAAAAAAAGTATATACCTGTAAAACCACAAAATGATTTTTCAAAACAACCAGTACTCGGCAAAGTAACTGTTAGGTATTTATATGAACGAGGAGAGCTCGAAGGTGGCAAAAAAAGTGCTACTGATTTTACTTGGAGTGTTACTGCACATAAAATATCTAGTATAACACGATCTACGGGTGGACCGCCAGTCTATAGGTTGGATTCAACTGCTCCTCAGCACGGATTTACTCGTGAACAACTACAAGTGATACCCGGGGATACTCAATTACCGCCGCGTGGTCTTAACTAGAACCTCTGCTACTGTTGCACTCAAGACAAGTCAGCATCACATTATCTCTGATATGACCAATACTGCTATTCTATCTGTCTACGGTACATTGGCGGTGGTCTTTATTCGACCAACACCAACGCATTATACAATTGCAACTCGCGCAGTGATTATTCTGCAGTTGTTTCATTGTGATTATAAACTCGGCATCAATATAAAATTTTCTGTTATTTTGTTTTGTCCTGTTGTTTATAACCAGAGTTTTTTCTGATTAAATCATCGTTGACAATATCACTTATTATAGTGTCATTATAATCTAAAACAACTCTTCGAAGTTGATTTATTCTTCGTGCTCTGGACACCGCAAGATAAACTAAATTCTACCACTCGAAGCGATTATCTATGATCCAAACAATTGTGTCGGATATACCGATAGTCAACCCCTGCGAAGAATGTATCGTCGCTGCGTATCCTAGCTTCCATGGAGATTTATCAGCATGCAATGCATCTTCGACAACACAGATTTCAACCAACACAATATCAATTAACACTAGAATCAGCTTTTATGTCAAGCCTGGAATATCAACTTCGATATTTTGTTTTCGTGTATCCTTGGGTCTATAACACAGCGGCCATGGAAGTGTTGCAAATTTTTCTTTGTGTGTGTCCCATAACTCATTTAATGGGGTTTCCGAAATTATTTTACATGCTATTTCACACTGGATTCTATCCGGTTGTAATCTGATTAGTTTCTTGAACTCGCGTAGTTCATGATCAAGTGCTCTCTGATCGGTATTAATTTCTTCATAATAGTCTACAAAATTCTTCAGCCAATTATATGGAGACAAACCGACAAATGGTGGTAGTTGACCATAATCTCCACACATTATCACTTTTTTATTCGCTAGCAATAGCCAATCAAGTAACCGTTGTAATACTTCTAGCGACATTGTGCATATCTCATCCCAAATGATGATTTCAGGAATATATTTCTCACCCATTCGATCAGGAGTCCATTCGTCGCCTTTCCATCGAAAGAAACTATAATAAGTGCAATCATTAATTCCTCGCTCTTTCATCTCTCTTGCAATTCTATGTGTTGGTGTTAGAAAAATCATGTTTGATTTCCCTCAAAATAATTTAATCGCACGAGTCGTCTTCCCTAACCCACCATAGCTGTTTAAGTAACTGGTTTTATATTTACATATTGGATCGGAACACGACGGTGCATTAGATAGTTCTGATATCTGATTCTTTTTCAAATAATGTTTTTCAATCGTAACATCTACTGTTTTGGAGTAATCACGAATTATTTCATTTTTAATTCTCCACGATCCCCAACTCTCGTATGAATTAGTGAATTCAGTCACTATTTCTTTATATATTACGTCTATATAAAATGAATTTAATTAATAGAAGCAAAAGCCAACAAATATACGACCTTAGATGAGCGTGCTGAGGATTATCTCCATCTGTGTAAGTAACAATTGTACCTAATTTGGTTCCATCGGACAAGAAAGCGTCTTTACGATCGACGAATATACCCTTAGATGTTACATCTGCGATTATAAAATCGTATTCAGCATCATCTATAATCAACCGCGAAGAATATCGTTTGTGGTCGCATTTTCCACCCTATGTGAACTTACCAATTATTTTTCTTCCGAAATTTTTTTCGTGTTTATTTCTAACTTCAATGATTTCTTTGGATCATTTCACAATATATTCTTCGTCAAGATCGGGTAATTGTTTTTTTGCTTTCGCTGATTATACTATGTAGACTATCGGGTTGTGGTAACCAGACTTCAGTTTGTCTTCGATATGATATAATTGCTTCACTGACAGTCAGCGATATCAGCATTTTAAAATCAATCATACACCGTAATAATACTATTGGCATCCAGTGTTTTTCAGAGATGTGTCTACCAAACAAAACATAACAGCAACTATGAAGTCTTTAGCCAATTCAAATGATACCACACGAGCGAATCTGGTTAAATCAAGATCGGTTAGTGGTCCATTAATCGCAACACGGGTCATCTCATGTGTGGGATGTCCAAATCTTTTGAAGTACTCAGAACGCTCTCCATATCCAAGAAAATTCACTGGATAACACACAATCATATCAACCGAAATAATACTTTTAGGGTCGTATTTTTTATTCCATAATCCACCATGGCCGTATGTAACGCAGCTTGATTCGATATCTGAGAGAAATTCTGCGCGTGTTGGTTTGCAGAGATTTCTCTTTCTCTTGAAATAAGTAGCAACTGACGGTATTGTAAAACAGTTTGTTAATAATTGCTCGTCGTAATCCGTTGAAAAACTGCTAGCTAGCTGTTTCATCTCGTTGTGGAGGGCTTCAGTACGGTATAATTCGCCATTGGGTCTTACAAATTGATCGAATGTACTCTCTTCGTCTTCAAAATTGTGAAGTAACCACACTGACACAGGATCATTTTTACTTAACTCGTAAATAAAATCAAATAAATTTCCCGTGTAATATTTTATGGTTATATACCGCGGAAATATTGTTACCGCAGGTGTCCAAGCGTGTTCATTATGATCAATAATTTTGGTTGGAGCTCTTTTTGATTTATATTTCGGTTTGTTTAATACCTCTCCTGTTATCGTCATTACGGTTATTGGGAATCTTAATGATATTTGAATTGTTCCTCCGCTCTCCTTCACTGTTAATCCCTATCAATTTATTTTTTTGTGTCTTAGATCCGTCAGTTTTATACGTTCTGCTACACAATTTATTCCTGACGAATATTTCATGAATTTTACTTTTTCAATACTTGGTTTATCATTTATCGGATAGATTCCATAAACAACTGCTGTTACAGGATAGGACCTGTCGTAATACGGTTTGTCAATCCTAGTCAGAATTCATGGTTTGGAATCCTGATTCAAAACGTAAAACTTTCTGACAACAAAGTGTGCATACAATTGATATAATTTACTGGTACAAAATGATAATTTTATAAATTTCAGTGAATAAGCAACGTCTTAAGGTTAACCTCCTAGCTAAATAAATTGCATTAACAGATTAAGAAAGCTGAAATATGTTTGGGCTGAGAAAATTTGCGTGCGGCAGACGAATTATGTCTAATAATTAATAGTAATAAGGATTGTAAGATTACATTTTTACAGCAATGGAGAACATCATTGTCGAAGAATTGTAACCGAGTGGGTTTGGATTAAATGAATGACTCAAATACAATGTGTAGAAGATGAAAATGTATTAACTTAATTAGTAAAGAAAAATGTATGATGTAAAACTACAATGATTCTCCCACGCTCTGAACATACGAATGTTCCAATCACTCTATACAAATATTCACACATTGAAATAAGCCAGTAATATATCTCTCTGATATACAACTTCAAGAAACCTCAGTTTCAAATAATAGTACACACTAAGGTATTCATATAGTTTCACGTATAGACTAGGCTTGGGATTCAAATAATCTCAAGTTTTCAATACGTTAAAAATGTTCTGCACTGTCAGTAAGATTCACAAATCTCCTGGAATTCAACGAAGATTCAACCTAATCTTATGTAAATACAAATATACCAATTTAAACAACAATTGGAATAAACATATGCTTCTTGACCTTTGTATAGTCGCACGATTCATCCACCGATAAACCGCACAGGTTAACCACGTTCCTTGGGTTGACCCAGTCTTAAATCGGCCGCTCACCCCTTCATGGATCCACTACAATGTACAGTCAGTCATACGTATACACGTACAGACAACATACAGCACCCTTGTATTAGCTACGTCTACAGTCGTGGCTCCACCACGTGTACAGACAAACTCTTACCTACATATAGACATCTAGATAGCTCGTTACATCACCTCGTATACTACAATAAAACCAAACTGGTAATAATAATGAGTTCTGAAAATACTAATACATTAACCTCTTAAAAACAACTTGAAATTCACAGTTCACAACAATTCAAATATGCGTTGCAATAAATGAATCATTACACGATATGACATTACAAATTCAATAAACTTCGTATATCAAATAAGATATAAATTTAACACTCACCCCTATGGATTTTAGAAATACCACGTGAAAATACGTGCTCTCGTCACTAGATCCAAAATGATCACTGTCGGTTATACCTTAATCTTAAATTCATAGGACAGTGAGTAATATTCAGGGTAAAATACCCGTGCATATCGTGATAATGATGTCCGTAGCCGCAAGTAGTTTACGGCAGCGAGACGAATGATGGCTCCGTCACTCGTCTGAAAGAAACAAAAACAAACACCTGTTCATCCCAGACAACACTGTACGCATGCACAACACAAATAATTAAATATTTCTCAGGCAAAACAAAAGTTTTTTTTCTTTCTTTCTAATACTGTGACAAACATACAGCGACACTTCTTATGCGGCCTTCTGCCAGTGTCTTTTTTTCGCACGTGTATTTATCCTGTTATTATAGACATACACAATTTCAGTGTAGCCTCCTTTGCGTCCCTTTTTGGTCAAGTCTGGCCTTTGTAAACGTTTGAGTTGTGCAACCCTGCTAGTAGTTGTATGTGCCACTCTGGGGCACAACTGGAATTAATATTAAACCAGTTCCCTACCTCCGAGTTAAGACGACATCGTCCAAGTTTCATACGTACCAAGATGCGCGTATAGCTAGTTGGTTACACAAAATAGTAATCAACTAGAAAAAATATATTTTGACTAGAACAATATTGTCTCTGATTCTGATACAAAATTGCGCTAATTATGCCAAAGGCATTGTGTATCAGTAATGTAAGAAAGGAACGGGCCTTTACATCAAAGACAGAGATGTTAGAAGTGCAAATGAAATTAGAAACTAGCTTAGAAATAGTGGTAGAAGTGGAAAAACCCAATACAGCGAAACCTATAAAAAAAAGAAAAACGAAAGTAGTAGTTGTAACATTGTACAGATAGAAAACAATGGTGAAGAAATCACATTCCTTGTAGACATTAGAGACAATTGATTATACAGGCATTTGAAAACATCTATAGCATTGTATATTTTCAAACCTTTAGACATGATTATTGCTGCACAAATTGTTTCAGGCAATTTGTCCAACATTAGATCCAAAACAAATCATACTTGTCTAATCGCACCTACCACGTTTCGTTTTTTTTATATTATACAAACGGTTGAACTCGGAATCCATATCGTTTGTAGAAGGTAATCTTATCGACGAATATGGGGTCGTGTCTGACTTCAAGCAAACATATCTTTTCATCTTTGATCTCGTGTTAGGAGAAGATGAAGAAAATACTGTGGTTATACGAAAACGGCATATTGTTAATGTTAATTTGTTTCAGAAAAGTAAAGCATATTGCACCATTGGTCTCAATGCAAATTATTTGTTGTTGTTTAAAAATTAAGGTATTTTTCATCATTGGTGTCGGTCTTTAAAATTTATAAAATCCTTTCACTTTTCTCACTTAAACAGTATCCGATACCCTTCCAATCTCATCTTCATACAAAAATCATTCGTGCACAGTCTGTGATCATTTGCGAAGGAAACAACTTCACGCACATTTGTTAGAAAAAGATAAAGGATCGTTGATACAACTGGCAGATCAAAGAATCGATACTCAGCTCTCCCAAAAAGTAGCCTAGCGGACGTGGCACTTTAGGTCCACGCACATTTCTTAGAAACGAGACTGTTAGAAGTGATACTACTGTTTATTTCGACAGCACGTGAATTATTTCAAGGCATAATGCACATACCCCATTACTAAAACGTTGTTGTTTTGTCTTGAAAAAGATAAAGTGGCATTGTTACAACTGGCGGATTCAATAATCGATACTCAACCCTCCCGAAAAATAACCTGGCGGACGTGGCTCTTTAGGTGGTGTCAAAAACGTTTACAACAGGATCTTAATGTAGAAGTAGAAAACGAAAATGCCAGATCCTTCTAAAGATGAGATACCAAAACTGGAATTGGTAATAGTGATACGGAAAGTTCACGCTCTGAGCAGAAATATACAGTCTTAAGAGAAAAGCATCTACCACAGGAGAGGTAATGTAGCTATAATGCGAAGGTCTTTCATAACATCACACAGCTCCGTGATGGTGTCTCCTACTGACACGTTTACTTCCTCTCTGTTCCTGCTAATGCTTGCCAAATTGGACTTATGACCACAACGACGTATTCACTACCATTATCAGCGTCTCAAGGCACATCATTACATCCTCCGATAAAGTGAACAGAAACTATATTCCTGCTCGTTTAGCTATACATTGGGATGCTTTAACAGCACTAACTAAAGCAAACTTCCGATGATAAATCAACTCATTACCTCAAACAAGTCATCGATACCTTGCGTAAATATTGTTTGAACGTTTCGAAAGGACAGGTAACTTTATCCAAGATACAGAAACACTGTTACTACTTACAACAATATCATATCATAATATATCAACAATAACAATATCATATCATAATATATCAACAATAACAATATCATATCATAATATATCAACAATAACAATATCATATCATAATATATCAACAATAACAATATCATATCATAATATATCAACAATAACAATATCATATCATAATATATCAACAATAACAATATCATATCATAATATATCAACAAAACCAATATCATATCATAAGTTTTATCTTCCGACGTCGGTTGAAAACTGTTTAGAAAAGCATTATTTCGTCTTATTTAACCCAAAACATCTTTGTATATTTTCCTCGTGATATAAAAATATCAAAAGCTCTGAAAAATAGTATTTTAGAAACAAACTAAATATCTTTCTTTAAAGTCCAAGAGATGCAGTGATGTACATCAAAAAGCAGTGAGATTACAAAGGGATCACGATAAAGTAAATTTTGCCAATTTGTGTTGCGCTTTCCTTCTCGCCACTACTCTTCAAACGTCGTACTGAATACATGCTATAACATTATTTTGATAATCTCAAATTCTTATACTGAATCCAAATCTCTCTCTCTCTCTCTCTCTCTATATATATATATATATATATATATATATATATATATATATATATATATATATATATATATATATATATATATAAGTAATACATAAGTTGTCCGGATATGATATGTACCCTTGCATTGCTACCGAAACCATTAACATTACCTTAATTGTATTGGAGTCTAACTCTTACATATAACTGCCTTTTTATTCATATATATATATATATATATATATATATATATATATATATATATATATATATATATATATATATATATATATATATATATATATATATAGAGAGAGAGAGAGAGAGAGAGAGAGAGACTTACAAATACTGTCGAAAGGACCAAAACACACTAAACTTAACGTTTTGTGTTTAAATGAATAGTTAGTCTTGAGTCAGGAATGAATTCATTATCCAAACATCTCAATAGACTTTGTTCAACTAACACAAATATTGAAGAATGTTCAACACCTGTAGGCCGATTTTGAAGCATTTGCGAGCACTGGTCGGGACGATGCTTTTGGCATTCGAACAGTGTAGGATTTCAGCTTTGACGGAAAGGAAAGTTTAAAACATAACGTTCCAAAACACATACTATAATGAATATATTAAACATTAACGTAAAAATATATGTTTGAACATGGCACATTAAAATTATCCATTTCTTAGCTTTATTTCGTCTGCAATTGTTTATCTGAATTTTATACTAGAGGTTGTTCTGAAATGACCTTTTTGTCAAAGGCCTAACATGAATACAAAAAGATTGAGATGACTAATGCTCTTAATACTAGTCTGATTTTAGCTTTTTGACATATGTTCTTGTCTCTCCAGATGGGTCCTAATTTTGCCATAGCTGCCGTTGCTTGCGCTACTCGTGACAAAATTTGTAATCTTGATCCCTCTTCGGTGATTATGGAACCAAGATATTTGAACTGGCTCACTGTTTCCAGTTCCTGTCCTCTGATTTTAATCTTGGCCGAGATTTGTTTGCCATTATTTGTCATCAGCTTTGTCTTCTCAGTGCTTATCTCCATGTCAAATCTGGAATACGTTTCATCCCGATTGTTCACTAAGGTGGCAAGCGCGTCTTCACTGCCTGCCATCCCATATATGTTTTCTGCAAGGCGGAGATTGGTGATATAACACCCTCCAAAGCTGACTGTCCCACAGTGGTTTTTCAGGGCTTCGCTCATGATGCGCTCTAGTAGATGTGGAAACGCGTGGGTGACAAGATATAGCCTGTACGTACCCCAAATGTTGTCTTGAACCAGTCCACCACATAACTGTGTTGTGGACCAGACCCTTGGGCAATTGCTGCACTGGTAGCCTTGGCGTACAGCTGCTTGATGGTATTGATAAACCTTTGACCCATATTATACGTCTTCATTGTGGCCCACAATGCGTCATGTCACACTCTGTCAAAGACCATTTTGAAATCTATGAAAAAATGATAGATGTCTTGTTGATGTTGTGAGTACTTTTCACACAGAACCCTGAGATTGAATATTTGTTTTGTTGTGCATCTTCCATTCGGAATCCTGCCTGTTCTTAAGTGATTATTTCTTGTGGTTTTAATCTCTTCAAGATGAGTTTCATATAACCTAACTAGTATGGCTGATCAAACGGATAATTCTGTAATTTTAGCACAGATGGACATTGACTTTTTTTGGAGGGGGGCGGTTAGTAGTATAATCAGTGACTGGGTCCTCTGTGTTGGACATTCATCTGTGTGCCAGATATTATTGCAGAGTTTTCTTAGTAGTGCTATCACTGATCCAACCCCACTTCACCCTACTCATTCTTGATACGTTCTGCTGGTACTTTGCCTACTCCAGTTACCTTCCCATTCTTCAATGCTCTTATAGCGGAATCCTCCTCTTCTTTTAGAATGGGGAAATCATCATCATTTGTGGCGTTTGGAACTGGAAGCAACTCTAAGCCTCCTCTGGTCTGATGGTTGTAACGTTCTTCACAATACTCAGTCCAAATATCTGCAACGTCACTCGCTTCTGTGAGGCATTTTCCACTTTCGTCAAGCCTTGTCGGATATTCATGATTATCTCTCTTTACGCCATTGTCCTTGTTGTGTGACTTGTGTTTTGTATGTCTCTTTGTGCATCATACAACTTTAGAATCTCTTATGCACTTGATATTATTTTTAGTGGGCTATTGAGTCCAATGATGTGCTTGGCAGCTGCTGTCATAACTGTGTTGAACGTGTCTGTCATCACTTTATCATCAACATGCATCATAACGAGTGGAGCACGTTTTCCTCCAATTGTGACTTGGAATGACTTGCATATGTTAGGGTATTCAGTTGTACAAGGCTGAATTTGAGCATTTGAGCTTGATGTTCTTTGGCTTGTTAATTGTATCTAGCCTTAATTGGAAGTTCATAATCACGAGGTCGTGTTCACTCCCAAAATTAACACATGAGAACGTCCTTTTTTTGCTCCATTGATGACACATCGCAAGCGGTTTTGAACCAGTATGGTGTCAATCTGGTTATGATGGGTTAGATTTAGTGCGTTCTATGTAAAGCATCGTGAAGCCTTATGTTAACCCAAGGTGTTGACTAGTACCAAGTTCTTGTAGCTTGCGAACTAGAGCAAAAGTCTCCCTGTTAATCCGGTAAGCTCATTGCAAGAAGGACCACAATGATGTTTTTGAGAACATCTTTGCCACCGTGGGCATTCCAGTCTCCATGGATGATGACGATGTCTTGTTTACTGACTGTGTTTTGAAAACCCTAGAGTTTGTTGTAAAACTCCTCTATTTATTTATCATTATGATCGGCAGATGGAGCATAGACGTGGATAATTGTGATGTTAAAGGGAGATAATCACATACGAATGGAAATGATTCTGCTTGATATGGGGCGACATTCAAGCACAGATCCGTTGATGGCTTTGTTTACAAGGAAGTCTACTCCATTAATGGACTTTTAAAACTCTCTACTATAGTAGAATATATGTCCATCTTTAGTTTGGTCTTCTCCTACGTCTGTCCATCTGACTTCACAGAGTTCTATGATGTGCCATATGTAGTGTTCCAGCTCATGTGTCAACTCTTGGAGTCTTCCAAATTGCGCCTTGTGTGTCTTGGGTATAAGTCATCTGGCGGAGCCCATCCCTCTCCAGAACAGAGATTTATCAGAAGGGGATGTAGTACATCGTCTAGCTGCATTAGAGTTTCCACTCCGGATTATCATATAGGGTTTACTCCCTTAGCATTAGGCTAATTAAAGCCGATCTGCAAGGCGTCAGGAGACTTGTGTAAGAGCGGGTGCGTCCATTTACCGAGCAGATATCCATTTTCACCAATGTCTGCAACATTTATTTTAAAACCATAAAACAAATACAAAATATAATCTAGATATGAATTCACATAATAATAATAATAATAATAATAATAATAATAATAATAATAATAATAATAATAATAATAATAATAAAGACTTTGTATAGCGCCCAATCTTTCGAAGCTCTAAGCGCTTTACACCATCAATAATGATAAGAATACACTACAGAACAACAAATGACAAAAACAATGAAATTGGAAAACATAAAAACATGCTGAAAACATTTAAGATACAAAACATGATTAGGTCGCTAAGTTTGTCCCTGCAGTCGAAACAGGTGAGTCTTAAGAGCACTCTTAAAAGGGACCACTGTGTCTTTGTGTCTAATTTCAATGTGCAATTCGTTCCAAGTCGCCGGGCCCTGGTGTGCAAACGAACGTTGCCAATATGACTTTGTTTTCACCTTGGAAACAATGAGTATACGATTATCAGAAGAAGAGCGCAGGGATCTATCTGGTGTATACACATGGGTGAGATTGGGTAGGCATGTTGGACTGGAGTCTGTCATTGAAACATAGCACAGAGAACAAATTTTGTGTTTGATTCTATATCTATTTGATAGGCAATGTAGGGTACAAAGCAGTGGTTAGGTGTGCTCTAATCGAGGTACTCTAAAGATGATCCGTGATTAGTGGCATCAACTGAAAGATATTTACGAATGGAACTGATGCGTCTCAATTCAAGATATGCAGCCTTGCATATGTTCATGACATGTTGGTACAATGTGAGAGTACTGTCTAGAGTAACGCCTAGGTTCCGTACTGACTGTGAGAATTTAATGTTGGTGTTGCTGATATGTATTGTCTGATGTAAAGGATGTGAATGAGAAAGTCTTTGTGTTGCGATCAGAATAGCCTCAGATTTATCATCATTCATCTGCAGCTTGTTACATGTCATCCATGATTTCACATCAGAAATGCACTTCTCTACTCCATGGATGGTAGCATCAACTTCAGTTGGGTGGCTAGATTTGTATATTTGGGTGTCATCAGCATACAATTGGTGCGACACTGGGTGATGATCTATGACACTTGAGAGCGATTGAGTATACAGAATGATGAGATCAGTTCCAGCAAAAGATCCCTGTGGAACACCACAACATATGTCAACTGGGCTAGAGTGTATTCCATTTGCAGATCTAATTTGTATCCTGTTGACTAAGTAGGACTTGAACCACTGTAAGGCTATATTCTGAATGCCAAATACACGCTGGAGTGGAGACGATGAAGTAATATATCATGGTCTATTGTGTCACATGCTGCAGATAAATCCAGGAGAGTTAGAACTGTAATCTTTCCACAATCCAAAGCAGAGAGAATGTCACTAAATACTTTCAGAAGAATAGTTTCCGTACTGTGGCAAGGGTGATATGCAGACTGTACATTGCTAAAAAGACTGTTTGAATTCAAATGAGATACAAGTTGAGTTAGAACAACCTTTTCTAAGATTTTTTTATATGAATGGGAGATTAGAAACTGGGCGGTAGTTTTTTAAATCGTTATGGTTACCTGATGAGAGAGAGATATTAATAACATCAGTTAGTGCAGTCAATATTGGGTCTAAGCACTCAAGCAGCAGTGATGTCGGAATGGGATCAAGTTCACGAGACTTTGGTGCACTTTTCATCACAATTGTCCGTACTAAATCAATAGAAACAGGTTCAAATGCTCCTAACGGTTGTCGCTGAAATTCTGCATCATAACTGTATGGTGACGAATCAGTTGAAATTGTGCAAGAAATTTGCAAATTGGTCTGGTAGGTCTAGTGGAGAGAAGGTTGTTGGTAGTGGTGTACATTTGTTCTTTGACATTTGTTTGTTTGTTATCTCTAAGAGCTCTTTGCAGCTGGAACTCTTCGTGATCTAAGTACTGTAGTGGGATGATTTGGCTAAATGGACTATGTTTGTGACGTTCTTTTTAGCGGCTTCGTAGATTTGTTTATGAATAGTGAGTCTGGTGGAAAGCCAAAGACTCTCTGCTTTTCGGCGATGTCTTTTAGCAGATCGAAGCTGGTCCCTAACACTGCTATACCATGGTGAAAACTTTGTTTATTAATACTCTGCGTTTGGTGGCTGGGGCATGTTTTTCAAGCAATGAACGCAGGCAGTTATCAAGCTGTTCCGCTGTTGGATGTAAGAAAGTTGTTAGGTTTTCTTGGATGTCATGCATGAATTTGGTTCTATTTATCATATGGAGGTTTCTCTTAGTAGCAAATAGAGGTGGAGGGTTAGGTACTGATAAGTCGAGATGGCATACAATGCAGAGGTGATCCGATGCAAGTTCGTGGGATACAAGGGTGGATTGCAGAATATTATCATCAGGTCTATAAAGAAACCAGTCTAAAATGTGACCAAGTTTATGGGTAGGTTGGTTAACTGACTGTTTAAGATTGAAAACATAAATGGAATCTAGGAGTTTTGACATGTATGGTTGACCAGGACAGTCAAAGTGATAGTTTAAATCTCCAAGAATAATTAGGTTGCCACCAATCACATTTCCATACTCTAGAAGGTTTGGAAACTGCTCCAAAAAGAGAGATTCAGTCAGCTTGTTTTTTCTACTAGGAGGAGGACGGTAGAGACAGAAAAAATGGACTGACCTTTGTTCCAGTGTGAACGTTGTTTGGACCAGTTCAAACGATGTGTGGCAGAAATTGAAGGCTGTGTTGTACTTAAGGCATTTGATCATGGAATTCTTTGTAATTACAGCAATTCCACCTCCGCGAAAGTTGCGGGGGAACGACTTGATGGAGTAATCGCTGGGTGTTAAATCCGCTCACTTAGATTCATCACCTGCGGAATGTAATCAAGTTTCTGTCAGGAAGAAGACTTCAATATTCTGGTCGTTGATAAAATTAACAATTTCTGTGCGCTTTGCCGGGGATCCTACTGACTGAGCGTTGAATAATTCAATACGTAGTGGTATCCCTGGGACAGTTGACACAACGGTTGACGATTTAAGAGGAATTTGAACCAGGTTATTAAAATTAACGGTAGATTTTTTTAAGTTGTTTATCCGTTACGGGCGAAAGGGAGATAACTGGAATTCTTCTTCCTGTTCTACGCCGGCCAGCTTTGAAAGATCGTTTCTTTTTTCGCTTCCGTTTACATTTAAGAAATGATGAATGTATTCCCAGTTCGTTTAGTCTTGAGCACAATGTAGTATCTAGAACCAAGGTGTGGTCATTTAATCCAATTAATGAGGGTCCGTCGTATTGTAAGCGGTCACGTGACGGCGGTTTATTCAAAAACAAATGACGTCTTAACATTAGGACAAAACAGCTGAGAAAAATTGTTCTCGTTTCCAAAACAAGGAGATGAATTAACACATACGAACGGAACAGCCAATGCATAATGAAACACAATAATGTAGACGATGATAGAGAACAAGCACAAATGTCATAAATATAGCACAAAATCGGAAGAGCCTATCTCGAGCAGTTAAGCGATGGCGGCCATATTTCCGGAGGTCATGGGTTAGGGTTAAAATACAAAATATAATCTAGATATGAATTAATATAATCTCACATGTTGCCAAGAGGCTTAACTGTTACAAGCCTAACAGAAAGTACAACTCTAACATAATGCACCAATCACATCTGGTTTTGTTGTTTATTTCCGAATGCTAACGTTCCGTACACCATAAGCTCCACCCACCGGGCTTGTAAAATTGGTACAGTTATAAATTCAGGCCATTACTCGTAGATTCTTCAAGATCGGGAAACAACCGTCAAATTTTATTTATTATGTCATGAATTGAATTAGTACTTTTGAGATGTTCTGCAAATTGTTCAGTTCTTGATTATGGATGGCACACATTGTACATTAGGATACGAGAAAAGGACAAACTAGCATTTTTGAAAATACCGGTTGGTGTGGACATGTGTCTACCCTTTCTTATAAATATAGTGTTACAGGTTGACCTCCACCGCCGTCATTCCATTGTCGGACACCCTTATTTTGATTGTAAAAAGCCACAGTGGGAAGAACCAGCGACTCACGGACAGCTACATGCAGCATATCTCTCATACCCGCACTCGTTGTGCCGATACTCCAAATCAGCCTATCTCACATACCCGCACTAGTTGTGCCAATACTCCAAATCAGCCTATCTCACATACCCGCACTCGTTGTGCCAAAACTACAAATGACCTATCTCACATACCGACACTCGTTGTGCCAATACTTCAAATCAGCCTATCTCACATACCGACACTCGTTGTGCCAATACTCCAAATCAGCCTATCTCACATACCCGCGCTCGTTGTGCCAATACTCCAAATCAGCCTATCTCACATACCCGCACGCGTTGTGCCGATTATCCAAATCAGCCTATCTCACATACCCGCACTCGTTGTGCCAATACTCCAAATCAGCCTATCTCACCGACACTCGTTGTGCCAATACTCCAAATCAGCCTATCTTACATACCGACACTCGTTGTGCCGATGCTCCAAATCAGCCTGTCTCACATACTCACACTAGTATTGCCGATACTCCATAGCAGTCGATATAAGCGAGATGTGAGTGCAATCTGTAAAAGCGAGCGCTTGAAACCACTTTGCATGTGATTCGTGAGCAATCTTTACCGCACGCTAAATCATTTTACTGGATAAATTTCGAGTACGGTCAATGTGGTCTGAAATCCCAGTACAACAAAAAAACTATATAGGCGTAAACCGACACAACAGGCGCGTGCATGCAGACTGATACATAGTTCCCATAGCATTCGAATGTGAGCGGAAGCAGTTTCCGGTCGCCATATTATGGGTCAAGCTCATTGTGTTGAAGACTTGCCAAGCGTAACGACGAAATCGGGTTGAATTTTCCAGGAATCAAATCTTAAGTAGAAATGGCATTAAAGTCAAGCAAGGTAAATTGCAAAGATGGACTAGAGAAATTAGTACTGGAAAAATACGAGGCTAAGCTAAACCTAATCGGGGGAATTGATCCGTATGAAATTGACAAAGAAAAATTGACGAGTAAATCCAATGCCTTCCGGAGATTACCAATATTGACATTTTAAATTATTTGGTCAACACGAAAAGTGATTACACTTTAGATGATTTGAAATCTTACAAATCGCTTGAAGCTTACAACCAGTTTGTCAATGGCTACGTTAAAGACGTCCTTGCCGTGGAAGTGAGCAACAAAGTGTTGGTAATTGCAAAGGTGAGTTGAGATTCATTACTTTTGTCCATACCATATAGAGCATTACAATAGTAGTTAAAGTTATATATTTGTAATTAATTTATGATGTATTAAATTTAATTATATCACTGACTTATAATATGTTGTCATTCTTGTATATCTGATAAATATAAGGGGCATTTTTATTTAACCATGGCGGGGTGGGGGTGGCTTGGGTTAGCAACGAAAAACAGAGACGGAGTGGAAACTGTAAACACATATTTTTTCTTACGCAGATGTTGAAAAAGTTTAGATATGCATGTATTTCATTTAAAAACGCTCAAAATAACAGAAAACTTCACTGGAATTCTCTGCATTTTTAGGTACGACACTCGCAGCGCATGAATGACACACCATTAAAACCATGGACAATTGCCCAAAAATCGGGCATTATTGAGGCAGCCCATTGTGATTGTATGGCCGGCCTTGGTGAGGCATGCAGTCATATCGGTGCGCTCCTATTTGATATCGAGACAGCTGTACGTATAGAAAATGCAAAACAGTTACGCAGGAGAAAGCCTACTGGTTACTACCATCAAGCATTGACAAGGTCGGCTATGCAGAAGTTTCAAATATTGATTTCACGTCAGCTGAAACTAAGAAAAAAAAACTGGATAATGCCATCTGTGGAACCCCCCATCATAAGGAACAAAAGAAACAGAACCTAACTCTCTCCTATGTTCCTGCACCAACAGATGCAGAATTCGATGACTTCATGTCAAAGTTATTTTCGACGAAAACCAAACCTCTTGTGCTTGCAATCATGCCAAAGTATGCTGAACATTTTATTCCCACAATAGTATCTCCTAATCTTCCAAAGCTTCTCTTTGAACTCGGTGATGACCAATGTCATCTAATATCTAAAAATGATCTTGTAAAACATTGTGAAAATATGTTCAGAGACGTCAAACTGAGGAAATTATACAATATAAGGGAACTAATTTACTTGTCAATGACAAATCATTTTTACTTTTCCATATCTATTTCCACTGTTTTTATTTTCTTCTTGGATTTAAAAGAACCTGACAAGTTACAAAGTTTAAGTGTGGGAGCCCAATCGGGATGTGATCGATTATACAAGTCTGCACGTTTTCCTGAAAAAGAAAAAGAAACAAAACTTAACATATAATACAGAGTGACTATATATACAATTTATTGTATTGTTGTTTTTTGTGTTATTTATTTTAAACTAATATAAAAGTGGATGCATATTTGAATTATCAACATAACTTTTCTTAGGTAAACACTGATAAGAACTGAAGTTCACGTGCACTTTAAGATTTAAAACGAAGATAAACCGACCACAACTTACGACGACTCTGTTTCATTCACTGTACGAAATATCTGTTATAATTGCTACTAATGCTACTATTTTACTACTGTTAATAATAATGATACTAATCGATACAATATTTAATAAAAGTACATTGTATGAAGTGGTCTGAGCAGATTATTGAATGCTTCGACGGCAGGTCTTTTCTGTTGATGTTGGCTAACCATGTCCGTCGTCGCTCTTCACTTAACATCTTTGTTTGCTCTCCTTCAAATTTCCTCACAACAGGTATGGTGTAAAAACTACGTTTCACAAAATCGTCTGCACGGTTTGTACACTCTTTAACGCAACATGTATTAACCATTGTGCGACTGCAAATTGTATTCAGTGATGAACAGCCAAGCGAAACAAGCATTGACCCACAAAATGGTGGATGACCTTACAGTGCCCGTATGTGATGACGTAATATGATAACTATGTATTACATAGGCTACTTATATCCTTGATCAGCGGCCACTGAATAACCTCTGTCTAGCAACATATGCGCGTGCCTTAATCATCGTGTATAACATTTTGAGACGATCACGCTGCGGTTGAGTGCAAATCCATGCAAACAAGTCAACACGTGTTTAACAGTTCACATAAGCCACGGTGTTGTATTGCAAAATTAAATCGTTGGAAGAAATCGAGAGACAAAGGAGATTATTCAATAGATAATGAATTTAAGGTAAGCAGAACAGTTTATTCCTCGAATACATTTAAACAGTAAGTTATTTCTATTTTTATTTGTTGTTTGTTTGTTAAAAACGTTTAAACATCGTTTTTGACAGAGCGAAGTAAAACAACTTCTATACTTTCGTATTTAATACAATTACACTTTAAAATATTTTCTTGAGAATCATGCACCGTAATGCGAGATCAAAGAAAATAGAAACTGGACAGCAAAATTGGCCACCAATCAATCACTTGAAATTTTTATAAAGTCGACCAAATAATTGGGATCAAATTAGGTCCTCAAAAGTATTATGCTAGCCATCAATACATTGATACAATGTATAATGCAATTTATACAAAATTAACAACATTAACAACATTAACAACAAAATATTGTTTGTAGTTTAATAGAACCGATTACTCGTATCGAGAAAAATATAACCGCGTTCTGGAATTTCCCTGTCTTGGTCCAAACACCAACATAGATTATTGTTCTCATCCAATTTTTACATTGAAATTCAAACAACTCTTAACTTTTTTTAAATCCCTAGCAGGTTCAAAACGTACTCAGGTACTATTATTGCCGCTCACTTTATATTAAGCTGTTATGGTCTTGTACGGTTATAATAAGATCTGGACAATAAGCTGTTAAGGTCTTGTAGGTCATAATAAGATCTGGACAATAAGCTGTTAAGGTCTTGTACGGTCATAATAAGATCTGGACAATAAGCTGTTAAGGTCTTGTACGGTTATAATAAGATCTGGATAATAAGCTGTTAAGGTCTTGTACGGTTATCTGGATAATAAGCTGTTAAGGGCTTGAACGGTTATAATAAGATCTGGATAATAATTTACGTAGAATCTAGCTATATACATGAAAGAATTAAAAAAAAAAAAACAAAGTTATGATTGCTACATGTTGTAAGTATTTCACCATTAGAGTATCAAGTCAAATGTTTTGTATCTGTAAATACCGCGCACTCGTACCAAAAACGAACATGTTAAGAAGGGGGTAGGGTGACCTGTCCATAATAATAATAATAGATAATATTTTGATAGATAACTGAATTTATTACCCTTACTTATATGAAGAAATATCGGTTTGCTGATAATATTTAGGCAACATTTGGAATTACCTTTTATGAGATCAAACAATAAATTTAATGACCATACATTATTGGATTTATTTATCGATGTGTTTAAATTGTCACATGACTTTCAAGAAACCGACTAGGATCATTGGAACAAAAAGGTATGGCCTGTGCTGTCTCCATAGATCTTGGTAGGTCACCCTCCAATATATTTAGTCTTCAATCCCATATAATAGGGAGTGTCCAGATTTGATTTTCCCTTGTCTAAACCTCACATGCTGATCTATTCAAATTCCAGTAAAATCAACAAACAATTAAGCCTGATATTAAGCCGTATACATCCATCCATCTGTCCGTCCGCACGTCCGTACGTACATACATACATACGTACGTACAATGTTATTGTATCAATACTTGCATAGACCTATCTTCAAAGGGATAATGCCTCTCATTAACCTCTTGCTCAGGAAAATGGGGAACATAGGAACATAAGTATCATCAGTAAACAAAATTAGACAGTCAATTATAAATAACATGTTAGCTTAGTGGTAAAATAAATAAATCCGTACAACATCACTAAGCAAAAACCGACTATGCCAACATTATACACGCTTTCTTTGAGCCTAACACTATCAGTTCTTGACATTTATTTTACATGTCAAGGAAGCCTTCCATCAACTTGTATCAACATTATTTATTAGTTTTCAACATAAAAAAGTCCATCAAAGTCCAGGTATTTACGTCAAGGTAGCGAAAATGAGGAGGAAATATACTTATATTAAGCTATATATCTAACATCAACATGTTCGTCATTTCAGTTAACAGTGAAATATGTAACCATAGTGCATCTGAAGTTATATCTAAATAGCGTAGGATATCCTAAGAAATGGGAAATCTTTCTTGGTATCAAAGTTTTGTCTTCAACATGGAGGTCACAAAGTAGCATATATATATGCTTTGTGCATGACAAACTACATTTATCTGCATCCCATGCCTGCTTTTCACATAATGTCAACACATTAGCATATCGTTTTGTGTGAATCTGATTGGTACAAATAAACCCATGAAATTCCTGCACAGTTTTTTCATTACTGACTTGCTGCGACTACGAGATGTTTCCTTTTTCCGACTTCCGGAACCATTTTTCAGTATTACTATAAATAATTTCAATTTGGCGACCATCTTTACGCTGTTATTCATGTTGAATACTAGTTTTTTTCGGACTTTGAGTATTTATGACTGTTTAAAATTTCATTAACCAATCTGTCTGTAAGCATAAACTATATATATATATATATATATATATATATATATATATATATATATATATATATATATATATATATATTCTTAGACAAAAAACTGATGTCTCTCTCTCTCTCTCTCTCTCTCTCTCTCTCTCTCTCAGAAGATCAAAAGAAAAAATAATGTTACAAATCTTTTTCAGATTATTTACTAACTTGTGTCTTATTGCCGTGATTTCTGCATACGTCAAGATGGACTATGAAATAATAAATATTACACAGAAACGGGGAGGTAAATATCAGATGGAGGCACGATTCATATTTGAAGTTAAAAAGAACATTAATGCTGCAGAAATGGAGATGTTTGTAAACTTGGACAAGAATATGAAAAGCATTAATGTAAGTATAATTCATTAGGAACCTTCATCTTAATATTTACGGCATTGACTTCATTATTAAATTACAAACCATGACGCATTATTTCAATATCAAATATAATGTTTTTATGTCTTAAATTAAAGTAAAATAATCCTTCTTAAGGTAAGGATTTTTTTAAGTGTACATTCAACATAATATACTGACTGATTTTAATCCAATAAGAATTTTCTATGCATCTTTATTTTTCCGTGGTCTTTCGTATTTATTCACTCCCGCCCTTGCTCCAGTTCAAACATTTCCAACCTCCTTCTCCTCCAGTTAAATGGTTGATCAAAAGCGTACGACCCTACCTACATATCATTAATGTCCCAATCCAATGATACTAGCTCTAAATTTTATTATTTTTTTCTTATTCTTTTATTTCCCCACCCCTGGAACAGAATAAGCGTTTGGGGTAATAAGAGATAACTTGTCTAAAGGAATATTCTGTGTCTAGATATTTGCAGCCTCTAATGGGTCCACGATCCTTTTCATTGAAATGAAAGCAGTCAATAAATGTAAATAAACTTTAGTGCAAATCAACTGAAATCAAGACATTTATGATGGGTTTTACATAGAAAAATTATTTTCTCTTTTGGTCAGTCAAGAGAAACGCTTTTACCAGAGGAATCGGACGGTCAGATGTGGCTTAACGACACTAATGACAGGTCGATAACACGTGGGACTTTTGCATTGATGCTTCTCGACTCGCATCAAGGAGCCCAGCCTACGGGATTTTCTAAAAGGAATTTGCCAGTGCCACCGGCAACAGCAGCGTCCGAATTAATACGTGAGTAGATATTGCACGCTGTTAGACTTCAGATATTAGATATGACGCATGAACACATGCAAACGACATTGTGCGAATATAATTAAGAGTAAAGTGACTTTTCCAAAGAGCCTAAATGGCAACCGATCGGTTGATCGAATGGCAAGTCCGTTCTCTTCTGATGTTGATTCAATAACATACTTTTCTGGTCTCTATTCAAACACATACTCTTCTAGTCTCCATTAAAATCCATACTCATCTGGTTTCTATTCAAGCCCATACTCTTCTGGTATCGATTTAATCCAATACGCTTCCGGTATCGATTCAATCCCGAACTCTTCTGGTTGCGATTCGAGCCCGAACTCGTCTTATTGAGATACAAGCCCGTAATCTTCTGGTCTCGATTCGAGCCCGTTTTCGTCTGGTTTCAATTCAAGCCTATGCTCTTTTGGTCTCGATTCAAGCTCTACCTCTTCTGGTTTCTTTACAAGCCAGAACTCTTCTGGTTGTGATTCAAGTCTGAACTCTTCTCGCCTCGATTAAAGACCGAACTCTTATGGTTTCGATTCAAGCCCGAACGTTTCTGGTTGCGATTTAAGCCCATACTCTTCTGGTCTATCTTGAAGCCCGAACTCATCTGGTCTATATTGAAGCCCGTACTCTTCTGGTTTCCATTTAAGTCCGATCTATTCTGGTCTCGAATCAAGCCAGAACTCTTCTTGTTACGATTGGAGAATGAACTCGTCTGGTTGAGATACAAGATCACACTCTTCTGGTCTCGATTCAAGCCCGACCTCTTGTGGTTTATATTCAAGCCAGAGGTCTTCTGGTTGTGATTCTAGTCCGCACTCTTCTGGTCAAGATTTAAGCCCAAACTCGTCTGGTCTCGATTCAAGCCAAACTCTTATGTTTTCGGTACAAGCCCGCTCTTTTCTGATATTGATTCAAGCCCGACCTTTTCTGGTCTCTACTGAAGCCCAAACACTTCTAGTCTCGATTCAATCCCGAATTCGTCGGGTTTAGATTAAAACACGTACTCTTCTGCTTTCGATTTAAGCCTGATCTATTCTCGATTCAAGCCCATATTCTTATGGTCTTGATTCAAGTCCGAACTCTTCTGGTTGCGATTCGAGCCCGAACTCGTTTGGTTGAGATACAAGCCCGCACTCTTCTGGTCTCGATTCAAGCCCATACTCTACTTGCCTCGATTCAAGCCCCATCCATTCTGGCCTCGATTCAAGCCCCAACTATTATGGTTTCTGTACAAGCCCGTTCCCTTCTGGTCTCGATTCAAGCCCGAACTCTTCTTGTTTCGATTCAAGCCCGAACTCTTCTGGTTCAAGATTTTGGTTGTGATTCTTATAATTTTGATTTAAGCCCACACTCTTTGTGTTTTTGTTTTAAGCTCGTGCATCTTATGGTTGTGATTAAATGCTGTACTCTTATCGTTTCGATTCGACCCCGTCCTCTTTTTGGTCGCAATTCAAGCCCATATTGTTTGGTCTCTATTGAAGATTGTACTCTTTTGGTCTCAATTCCAGCTTTTCCCCTTCTGGTTTCAATTCCAGCCCGTCCCCTTCTGGATTCAATTCCAGCCCGTCCCCTTCTGGTTTCTATTCATGCCTGGACTCTTCTAGTCTCAATTCATTCCTGCACTCGTACGATTATGATTCAATTCTGTGCTCGTTCTGGTTGTGATTCATGCATGTACTCCTATGGTCGAGTACACTTAGTGTTTTGTATTTAAATAATGTTTATTGTTTTTTGGTATCAAGGATATTTAACGTCCTACAGTACAACACGTCTTGTAGTAGATGAATGCTGCTTGATTCCCGAACCCTATTGTTGGTGAATCCATAATAAAACACATAATCCTAACCATCCATATAGAACATACGGTAAACTGATAATATTGTCTCTTAGTGTAGCTATGGTTAGAACATACAAGCATTTGATTGATGAAGATTAAGACTGGTTGTCTGTGTATTGCAGGATAAGGGTTAAACTGAAAACGTGTAAAGACAAGGTATAGAGCCCAGACTTTAATTTGGTAATACTTAGTAATGTTTTAGAATAAATATCCGTTCACAAATGCATTGCAGTAAATGTGGGAATTTCTGCACCCATAAATCCTACTTCACATAGAAATGTAATGTTTAGTTCTGCAAGTGACATTTTAGGGTAAGTATGTACTCTAGGTCTACTGTGTACCATATCAAATCATGGGGCATCACATGGCATTCGTCATTCTGTTTTGGAAAATGATTTTGTCGTTATAAATGTTCTGTTTATTGGGATGGAAGTTTTTAAAAAAAATAATTTATATATATAGACAGTGGAATTTTCATTAGAAGGTTTAAAAAATTAAGTCACTATTTCGCAAACATTTTTTTATATAATAAGCCCGTTTCTGCGGCTATAAATTTAATCGTGTTAATAAATGTCTTACATTCTTATTATCAGGATCAATTATGTACATTCTAAACCAACAAAAAAACTAACTCTATCTCATTTTGTCACTCTGTCATTGATTGATTGATTTCGACATTATATAATCATGATTGTCAAAATTAGAACACGCTTTGTCATCTTAACTGTTATTGTGGTTTTGCCAAGTATTATATGTGAGTGGGCTGAAAAATATTAAATGTATAAATTTGCTTTCTTTTCTTCTTCTGCTCGGTTCTCAGGAGCACAAATGATAACGGTGCTCGATTTATGATGACAGCAATAACAAATCCTTGCATTTGCCTTCCTGTTTCATTCAGAATTTATAAATATCGAAAGTAGACTCTACTCGAGTAATAACGTTACGAAAGTAGACTCTACTCGAGTAATAACGTTCAAAGAAGGCTAACTGCATAAATTTAAAAAAAGTTTGACTTCGCTTTCGTTTTTTCAAGAAATGTTGAAATTAAGCTTCTTTTAAGTCTAAAAAGGCTGAAAATTGCGTTTCTAAAGAGTTAAACTTTGGCGTTCTTGAGGCTTTTCTAGCGTAAAATTTGAATTTGTCAATGCGTAATATGGCCACGTTACACATCATAATGTAATCTATGGAGCAAACGGCGTGAGTGGATGTTTATGTTTTTACTTTAATTTTTGTGATAATAAAAGACTGTCTCCTGCTGTCGCCCATGCAACGAAACGGTTTTAATACAAACTAATGTACACTCCTTAAATTAAAGAAGTTTTTTAACATTGTTTTAGGGCAGTTGATAAATCAAGTCTTTTCTTGTGTAGTTACAATCATCTCAAAGTGTTACCGTCATCTCAAAGTGTTACCACTTGAATTAATATGTTAACCCCCCCCCCTTTCTCTCTCTCTCTCTCTCTCTCTCTCTCTCTCTCTCTCTCTCTCTCTCTCTCTCGTAGTACAATAATCAAAGAATAAGTTCTTTTGTCTGTTTATCAGATAAATACATACCTATCCAAAGTATACCCTTATTGAAAGTTTAATATTTACAAGTGAAGATGTAACAAAAGGTTTCAATATGGACATGAAAGACAGCTTACATACATAAAAGTGCAAGAAAAGAAAACATTTTGAACATGTCGCAACTCTTGTGTACATTTATAGAAATGTAGAGAAGTCTACCTGGGTTTATGAACTATTCTTAAAAATAATCAAGCATGCTCTTCTAATATAACATAGAAATAAAAATAACAAAAAAAACATTAATAGTAATTTGCAGATTAAACCGGGTCAAAGATTTTTCTCCTTGTTGCATTCAATTCTATGACTGCACATTTAATTTTCAGAAGGGGTTTGACTGGGTCTGGATTATTTTACCCGAAAAATTAAATCAAATGGTTTGAAAACAATCATCGCTCAGACAGATTAAAAGAAACAGACTTACTGCAACCCATATATTAATTTTAAAGAATTAATTTTCTTGAGGTAATTGGATAAAAAGCATTCTTATTGGGGAAGAAAATCAAAGATTCACCCCATTCCTTCTGCCAAAATATTTTTCTGACCATTAGAAACTTTTTGTTCCAATAAGATACAGCTATAGCAGAAAATCTAAAACTCGTGTAAAGTCTATATCGCTTCATAGGTTAATATACAACATACTAAATACATATATATATATATATATAGTGGGGTCCCGGGTGGCCGAGTGCTAAAGCGCTGTCTGCTACGGATCACTGCCAACTCACCTATGTCTGCGTGGGTTCGAATCTCGGATTCGGCCAATATGGGTATGTGAGAAAGCTTGCCAGTAGCTTCTCGAGGATTGGTGGTTCTTTCCGGGGTTTTCCGTGTTTTTCCAACACCATTATCTTGTGCTGAAAAATGACGTTAAACCATAAAAGCAAATCACACACACACACACACACACACACACACACACACACACACACACACACACACACACATACATACATACATACATACATACATACATACATACATACATACATACATACATACATACATACATACATACATACATACATACATAAGAGAGAGAGAGAGAGAGAGAGAGAGAGAGAGAGAGAGAGAGAGAGAGAGAGAGAGAGAGAGAGAGAGAGAGAGAGATGATACTGTTGCACTATAGATATATAGAAAAATCGATAAGCATGTTATACCATTCAATATACAAATATTTTCATTTAGTCTCAAGCAGAGTCCCAGTCGTGTTTATAGATAGCTGGCCAACAGGAGATGGTGTACATTACCGAATGAGTGGCAGTTGCGAATTTAGTCATCAGTCTGAGAAACCTGCGAATTCTCTGAGTATCAATATCACCTTGAACAAGCCTACAATTCAGTATCAGGTATAGACTTCTATTTTCTGTAAAGAGTAAATCAAACGTTATTGAAATATCGAGAGTTAAATGGGGTGGGTGTTGCTCAGCCAATGAAATTTCATTTTCGCTCTATATTCTCTTCAATACCAGTTGTCTAAAGTCGGCTACACCAATTATGCTCATGTTGGGGAAGGCAATCGAGTTTACGAGTAAACACCGTTTTTGAGTTGGAAGGGACAAATAAAAATTTTAAAAAAATAATGCAAAATGACGTGTCTCGTTCTTTCTGTAAGTTGAACAACAGTAAAACAAATATTTGTGTTGGTGTGGGGGTGCAGTAAAATCTTTGCTCCGTGAAACACTTTGGTGTTTATTTTAACAAATTATATCCAAACTTATCCTCTTTTAAAAATGGAAGTTTAGGGTTTGAAATCTGCCCTACTATGGGCAACATTCAATACAAATTGGCTTTGATTTGTACACAAAGACGAGAAAATGAAAAACTATTAAAAATAAATCAACGAGTATGGGCAGTTAGATTAACACGCGAATGTATGCACGAGCACACGAGCACGCGCACATGCACACTGTTAGGTCAAGATGTATACCATGAGATATATAAATCAGAAATTTTTACGATTACCAGCACCTTTTGGCAGACCTTATATCATCGTCAAGTGATGGAACCTGGTATTACGTACACACAAAATACGGTTCATATTTTCCTGGGATGGATCACAGTTTTCAAGTCACGTACGTTGGCCAGACACCTCCAATTGGTTACTGCTACACTTCATTACCTGGCCACCGTCTACCATCGTCATCGCCGTCACCGATGTCGATATTGACTGAAGAGCCACATCCAGAAACATTCAGAGTTCTTAATAGTAAGTTACACATTGTATAATGTTCTTTTTCGTAGAAACGATAGGCCAGTCACAAATTTTCTCTAGTTTAATTTACGTATTGGTCTAACTGATGTAAATGTTTGAAAATACGCGTCGGTATAAGTATGTAGTCCAAAATTAAAAAATAATTATAAAATCAAGAAGAAATCTGATATTTCTTTTCTATATACCAGGATATTCTTTAGATTAAAAATATTGGGGTAATACGTTGGGTTTAGAAACAGACTCAAAATATAAATATTTGCGGTATATTATAGTTTTGTTTTGCAATAAGCTGAAACGTCTTTTACTTTCAGTACCATCGGCCACTCTGCAACCTCTCATCGTATTATTTGCCACTCTGCAACCTCTCATCGTATTATTTGCCACTCTGCAACCTCTCATCGTATTATTTGTCACTCTGCAACCTCTCATCGTATTATTTGCCACTCTGCAACCTCTCATCGTATTATTTGCCACTCTGCAACCTCTCATCGTATTATTTGCCACTCTGCAACCTCTCATCGTATTATTTGCCACTCTGCAACCTCTCATCGTATTATTTGCCAGGACATTTACGTATTTCCTTAGTTGCTATTTGCAAATGTAGTAAGATGTTTGCAAATGTAGTAAGATGTTTGCAAATGTAGTAAGATGTTTGCAAATGTAGTAAGATGTTTGCAAATGTAGTAAGATGTTTGCAAAATCAGCATGTTCTGACAGATGTGTATTTATTTGCAAATGTAGTAAGATGTTTGCAAAATCAGCGTGTTCTGACAGATGTGTATTTATTTGCAAATGTAGTAAGATGTTTGCAAAATCAGCGTGTTCTGACAGATGTGTATTTATTTGCAAATGTAGTAAGATGTTTGCAAAATCAGCGTGTTCTGACAGATGTGTATTTATTTGCAAATGTAGTAAGATGTTTGCAAAATCAGCGTGTTCTGACAGATGTGTATTTATTTTTGATGACACTATTGATCGTCATTAGTTACTTCATTTTCAAAACTAGACATCACATTTAGCATTTAGAGGTGTATCAATAGGAACCAAAGGAAAAACTATAGTATAAATTGTACGTATGATCGCAGATGAATTTGGTAAATAATAGTCCCTTCAAGTCCAGAAATGGATCTTGTGTGTCACTGACAACAGTGTAAAACTAGTATCTAACTAGCCTGAGCGCTTTCGACTCTTAATGAGTCTTTTTCAAGGCAAATGTAAAACATAGACGAGACAAACAATTAAAACACAAAAACCGTTGTGTTTGCAAACGTTTCATGGATGGCTGTCTCTACAGAATTTAAACTGCTAAATGTATTATGGTTCAACTTGTTTATTTCAAAAATTGTTGCGGATGCTGGAAAATATTTTTGGGGACATAGAAATCGATTTCTAAGTAATCAAAATATTTTCCAGCATCCGCAACAAGTAGAAATAAACTAGTTCTAGGTGAATAAAAATGTTAAGTGTAGAAAGCGCTTCGGCTAGTTATATATATATATATATATATATATATATATATATATATATATATATATATATATAGAGAGAGGAGAGAGAGAGAGAGAGAGAGAGAGAGAGAGAGACAGAGACAGAGAGAGACAGAGAGAGAGAGAGAGAGAGAGAGAGAGAGAGAGAGAGATACATGGAATAGAAATATTTGTCTGCATATGACAAATACAAATAAATAATTCATAGGGTTTTTTGGCAGTCGATACAGCTGAGGCATATATCATTTGGGTTTCGTATGTCGTTAACACTAATTTAAGCAATTAATTGGACATCGGAACGTGCATACAATACCAGTGATCAGATATTAAATAGTAGTCATTAAAAAATATAAAATAATTAATAACAAATAATAAGGAATGAATGGTTTAAGAAATGACAGAAGCTGAATATAAGAAAACGAACATTGTTTTTTTTTTTTTAACACAGGTGCCTCACGTTTGCTGACATCGACGCAAACAGCGGTCTCTATCTGTAAGTAAAACTTCTTCCACGTGCCAATACTCTGTACGTTGGCGATATTTTGCTATAACCTTTAACAATACATTGAGAGCATCTTCATCTTTATTTATTTATTTATTTATTTATTTATTTATTTATTTATTTATTTATTTATTTATTTACGACTCTATCGTCATAAACCAATTAACAGAAATAAACAACACCCACAAGTTTTGTAAAACGTAACAAACAGTTCAATTATCAAAGTTATAATGAAAATGGAATTTATGGTTTTATGAAGTGAATCCAAAATAATCCTGGTAAAGATCTTTGAAACTCGAAAAGTACGAAACGTTTGGCATAAATTTGAAAGCAGAAAATGTTCTGGCTCGCCAAGAATAGTGATTCTAAAAATGGCTTTATGCAGAATCTTTTGAATAAGTCACAATAGTTCCAGATAAATATAATATTTCAAACAATGAGGACTTACTATTTCTACTGAACAGTCCAAACAAATCTTCTTCCTCTCAAACAATAGCTGAGTACCAAGAAAAAAAAACCCACGTCTGCAGATGTTACCAAAGGAACGCAAGAAATAAGAATGACTTTACAGTAGAAATGAAGTATAACTGTTTGGTTCTCTCCTTAAGTACACATTCTATTACATAACATGCCCCACGTGGCAGAGTTTACTTTTCATTCTAATGAGTCAAACTAACTATTCATGTGACCTAACACATCAAATAGGAATAAAAGTTTTCTTCTAGAACCGTCATAATCGCTCTGTCTGATGGGATAAGAGGCCGGATCTGGTAAACACGTTTACTAATAATTGTATTATTAGTAAATATCAATACGTACCTAAGCATAACGTATGTAAGCATTCATTTATAGAGCCTATGCAATTTTACGCTCTTACTATTCCCAAACCAGATCATAGTCACGTAGAAAAATATAACTAAAGATAATCTGTAAAATGTACAGCCATAAATAAATATTACAAATATTGTATACAATCAAGTTACAAATATACATAAGACAAAGCTGATGACAAATAGTGGCAAACAAATCTCAACCAAGATTACAGAGGACAGGAACTGGAAACAGTGGGCCAATTCAAATATCTTGGTTCCATAATCACCGAAGAGCGATCAAAAGCAGAACTGTTGCCATGAGCAGCACAAACAACGGCAGCTACGTTAAAGCTAAGACCCATCTGGAGAGACAAGAATATCTGTCTGAAAACTACAATCAGACTATTGAGAGAACTAGTCATCTGAATCTTTTGTATTCATGTGAGGCCTGGACCCTGACAGCAGAATTACAACGATGAATCTTGGGCACTTGAAATGAGATGTTACAGAACCATCTTTGGCATCTCTTACATAGACCACGTCACAAATGAAGAAGTGCGTAACACCATCAGGCACAAAGTATGTCATTATGAAGATCTCCTCACCACTGTCACAAAGAGAAAGCTGAAATGATATGGCCATATCACTAGAGCCAACAGTCTATCCACAACAGTACTGCAGGGCAGTGTCCAAGGTAGCAGAAGTAGAGGGACCAGGAAACGTTTTGCGGAGACACAGACATTGGCACATGATTGAGACAAGTGGAGGGAACTGGTCAGATGTTCAGTAGCACAGTGCCTCAACCAGCACACTAGGTCAAGGGACTGATGATGATGATGATGATGATGATGATGATGATGATAATGATACATTTGTGTTGTGTGTGTTTATGTTATATATTTTTTAAATGACCTTGTTCCGAAATCAGGTTAATGGTCTGCCTCTCCAGTTTCAATTATTTTGTAAACAGCATAATACCTGGATATTTATTATAATTATAGATTAAATATCCAGATCATTATTAATGGAAGCAAATATGTATCTGACTATGTATTATTTGCTTTCACTTGGAAATCCTATACATATTGACAAATTTTAATGTTTTGGAAAGGAGACTGACGTATATCCTGGCTCTGTTATTGCCTCTTAGCTTTTTGTTTCAATGTTGTTTACTTGAACTATTACTAATTCCTAACGTAACATGCGTAGTGGAATCAATCTTATTATGGTCTTCAGTTAAAAATTTAGGTGGGTTTTTTAATTGAAATTTTACATTTAATTTCCTGATTATTACGTTTTAGACTAAATCATTATTTTGGAATTATTATCAATTCATTAAAGGAACTTTTGGATTATATTGTTGTGTAACATTAAACATTTTACACACAGCCACATTCTGGGCAATTTGCACATCAGCAGATATGAAGACAACAGCACAAAGCATATTTAATATTGGTATTTTTCTTTGGAACACCACTGTAAATCATTTGGAATTCTATGCATGTTAACTTGTGATGGAACGTTTAGGACTATTAGGGATTTAATTCATTAAACTTTAATTTCTTTTTACATTTTTATTTTGTTTTCTAGAAAAGTAACTTATTTGTTAAATTCTTTACATTGTGGTGGTTTTTAATGTTACTTACTTTAAGACTATAGAGTCGTAACAACGTGGAACGATACTCCGCTGTACATTTAACGTGGAACGATACTCCGCTGTACATTTAACATGGAACGATACTCCGCTGTACATTTAACATGGAACGATACTCCGCTGTACATTTAACATGGAACGATACTCCGCTGTACATTTAACATGGAACGATACTCCGCTGTACATTTAACATGGAACGATACTCCGCTGTACATTTAACATGGAACGATACTCCGCTGTACATTTAACATGGAACGATACTCCGCTGTACATTTAACATGGAACGATACTCCGCTGTACATTTAACATGGAACGATACTCCGCTGTACATTTAACATGGAACGATACTCCACTGTACATTTAACATGGAACGATACTCCGCTGTACATTTAACATGGAAACTTGAGTATAATTATAGCTACTTTAGGATCATAGGATTTTGTTTCTTTTTAATTTAACATAAGTCATGACCAAACTTATGTTTATCTCAATATTGTTTGGTAGATTATGCCTTCATGCTTGCACATACTTTAAATGTAAAGGTCGGTATGCCATCTCACATAATTTAGTTCTGATTATATCGTAAAGCTTATAAAGATAGATTTATAGTTATAGAATAACTGTCAATATGTGGATATTTTTAATTAGCCACGCAAGGAGTCCCAGTGATTTTTGTTGATAGCTGGCCAACCGGAGATGGTGTACATTACCGAATGAATGGCAGGTGTGATTGTGATCTTCAGTCTGAGATACCTCCTTATTCTTTGAATATCAACATCACCTTCAACAAGCCTACGATTCAATACCAGGTACAGAAAATTTATTCTTAAACTGACAAGCTAACGGTATTAAAATTGGGAGAGATGGCTGCGTGGAGTGTTGCTGAACCAAGCAGTTAAAACTGTTTTATTTGAAATGAATGTAAAGTGTTGTTACATCTTTTGATTCCTAACATATTTAGACATACGAAGAGGCAGCTGGCTGGAATTTGGAAGATCTGACGTATAGGATCAGACCACAAAGAGCATAGATGATGACACAACTTAAATATAGAATTTTTAAGTATATATATATATATATATATATGGCATATTACCTGGGCGATAGTTTTAATCCAGTGACTATTTTGCTATAATTATTTTTTATGGAAAGTAAAAGCTTTATTTCGCTATGTAATATCCCCCTTAACGTTTGCTTTGATTGAATGCGTACATATATACTATATACACTTCCAACTGAGCTGTACGCATTACGAGTGTATTAATCCATGACACTACCAACTGAGCTATACGCATTACGAGTGTATTAATCCATGACACTACCAACTGAGCTATACGCATTACGAGTGTATTAATCCATGACACTACCAATTGAGCTATACTCATTACGAGTGTATTATTTGTGAAATGTAAGCATTGCATGTATGAAGATTGCGATTTAAAAATATTTTCAAAAAAATATAGTTCCCGCATGGATTGCTTGAACCATCGTAAATTGATTGTGTTTTGTTGGAAGATTTTAGGGTCATATTTTACGCAGATACTCACTCTGTCTGGCAGCTATATATTGCTATATGGACACAATTTTATACATTTGATATAGTCATTTATGCAACAAAGTAGAAATAACGAAAACCTGTATTGTCAGCCACACTGACACGAGCATACATTCAAGAGAACGCACGCGCAAAACAAACACATTCAATAAGCGTACAAAAATA
Organism: Unio pictorum; assembly: GCA_030141615.1. NCBI lineage: Eukaryota > Metazoa > Mollusca > Bivalvia > Unionida > Unionidae > Unio > Unio pictorum. Next base: position 555,302 of record JARLTB010000442.1, read on the forward strand.
CAAAATCAAGGAGATATTAATCATAGATTGTATTATATACTAGCACTGGATGGCAGAGATTCAATCCGCAGCTTCTGACGGAAGTTGGTATTACGTGTACAACAAATATACTTCACACCCTCCCGTGTTGAGCCACACTTTTCAAGTCACGTATGCCGGTAAGACACCTCCTACTGGCTACTGCTACACGTCATTTCGTGTCCCCCCTCTAACGGCACCGATATCATCTACGCCACAAGCCTCTACGTCGTCATCGACCGAGGAGCCTCACCCATGGACATACAGAGAGCTCATTAGTAAGTGACAAACTGTATAATTATATTCATTCATACAACATATATACCAGATATTCGTTTTTTTATTGTTCTAACTACAATTCTGAAAATACACCAACTTAAAATGTATTGTCAAAATGTGTACAAAAAGACAAAATAAAAACCCACATAAATTTCAAGATATAAATGTTTACTTAAGAACTACTCGCTGAAAACATTACGACAATATAAGATTAAATAATACTGGAAAAATGATTTCACATGAAAAACATTACGACCAAATAAGCTTAAATAATACTGGAAAAATGGTTTCATATGAAAAACATACCTAATATGTAAATTATTTCGAGTTGACCGATTTGTATTATGCTGAAATTTTGGAAGGTTATATTTACCATTGACAGCGGAAGTTATTCACGTCTTCAAGACAATTAGCAAATTCTCTGTATCTATTCCTTTCTTACTATTAGTAAATGTGGTATCAACTGTCCATCTGCGGGTTTTTTTCCGAGTTCTCAGGTTAAATTTTGTTAACATAGCGTCGCTTTATGTGTATGTGGAAGAACATTGACTCCATCAAGTTGTCGAATTCAACCATATGTTAATGTTTTCACCAGTAGGGAAATATGATAGCTAAATCCAAAGATGGCGACGTGACTAAACATTCTAGTTTTGTGATCTAGGGAGATGCTATAGTCAGCAACGCAGACGACCGAATATAATTATGGAAAAATAGAATTCTGACACTCCGGTTCTGTTCCAGTAAATACGACGTTGCGAAAATACATTGGCCAACTACCAATATCTAGTTTAAAGAGTGGGAATAACTTTGATATATATTAATCAAAGTGCAGGGTACAACACAAAGAGCTTCCAATCAGGCTCGTTGATCCCAAACGAGAAACAAATACATTTGAAAAGATCTGGACTCCAGAAAATAGCACTATCTCAAAGGAAACGTATGTTATTGTTTGGAGGATGTATACTAATTAATCCCAATTATTGTGAATTGAAAGAGTTGTCTACTACATGGTTGGCTATGAACGGTCATGTGATATTTATCTGGAACTTGTTCATCATCGATAAATTCTGTGATGTACTTTTGAACTACATTCAGTTGACTGGTTTTGTTTGTTGTAGCAAATGTTCGGGATTATTATGAATTACTTCAAAGAGTTTTTGGACAATGCCATTGAGATGCAACAAGACTGTTTGCACTTCCGCATATTCAAGGATATGAAGGATACAGCTCATTTAAAACCTGCACTTCATTCGGAATACTATCCTTTTTGATTTGGATATCATTTACAATACTGCATATTCTCTTAACTTTTTATAAAGGTGTCTAAAATAAAGAACTGTCTCTAATCAGACGCAGGAAGCGTTCGATTCTTTAAAGAAAGATGAGTTGGTGGAGCTTGCCTGACATTATTATGTTTCGAAGTAAAGGTTTGTTTGTTAAGATGGAAAACTAAGTAATTTTAATACATTACTATGTGCAAGAGAATATATTTGATTAAAAAAAAGTATTTTGGTGCAATTACTAAATCTACATCTGGCTCTCAAACAAAATTAAAATAACTGAAATTAAAACACCAGATGGAAACAAGGTCAATAAACGTTCCGCTTCAGAAAGAAATTTAGAATTCCCAAATCAGCAAAATCACAAAGTGAAGACAGACAAATGCTGATGCATATTAAAAATAGAAACTATGCCAAAAATTGTACATACAAATTCAGAAAGAATAAAGTGGAAGATAAGATCTAAAAATGCTAATTAAAATTCATACGCAGAAAGAAGAAAGGAAAATAAAATTAAAATTACAAGAAATTGCTGAACATTTACAATAGCCATGAGAGCACTGGACTTGGTTATTACAATATTGTCAGAGCTCATCAATTCTATACTTCACCATCAGTAGAACAACGTGCTTATTATGATGTGGTTAAGGAGTTTATCTTGCAGTTTTATGAGTGAAAACTTGATGCATATTGAAAAAGTTGTGGAATTGTAGATAAGTGCCTTGGCAACCTGTGTCGAATTTCCTACGGAAAAATAACAATTGTTTGACAAGTGATGCTCAGCGAAGAAGGTTCATAAGTATTATGATAACCTTCGACAATTCACTAGTTGCAGTTTTGAAGAATTGCATCCATAGCGACGTCAACACTTATCGTTATGCTAAATAGGTATAATCTGCTAGTTTAGTTGCTAGAGCTATGCCAAAAAAAGAGCACTTTAGAATGATGTCGGTCATGAAATATTTATGTTCAGTCCATTCATGAGGATACTGTTGCTTCTGGTGTTGGTCAGTTGAAAGTACTGACCACAGTGGTCCTCTCTTTACTACTCATTTTTTAAAATCAAATTAGGGTTACAAAAAACAATCACTTGTTGCTAGAAAAGGTCAAGGTTCTGAGATATATTTGCTTCTAAGTGATATTAGCAAAACTGAAGCCACACATGTACTAGGTTCTGTTTTGCAAACAAATGGGGTCTTTATGACGAAATGGAGATAACATGCGGCATCCGCCGAGAGCTATCCGGTTGTTGTTCTGAAGTCATTTGGACAAGGAATTCGTAGTTTAGCCCATGCAGTCTCTTGGTTGGTCATTTTGGAGTCAATAAGACCAAAATCTTTATCATTTTCTGACCGATTAAACATAGTGTAGATTTTTTCTTATTTGTCAATGTTATGTCTCGAATTTCCAGTAACATTGATATGAATAGGAATCCATCAGTTTAAATCTTCTTTGTACAACTCCGTGAAAAAACAACAAAAAAATACAGTTTTGAGAAATATGATTCGGTCATATTGCTTTAATACAAGCAAGACTAGGATGAAGGTGTTTCTTTGATGTTGTTTGCTGTTTGGGAATCTGTTCAAGAATCATAAAGTGTTAGTCCTTTATAACTAGGTTTGGACATACTGTCGGTGGATCGAAGAGAAGCTTTTTTCACCTGAAGATTCAGATATTATCCCCTTGATTATGTATATGATTTCAAACACAAGTTTTCAATAGCTAGTCAAGGTGCAAGAAGAAATTTTCATTTATCTCAGTCAAAAATGAAATGTAACAGAACTAAAAAGGACGTTTCAGCCTGGTGATAAAGCTCTTAGCCGCTTGCGAAACGTGAACTGTATATAGCGTCATGTTAAAAAACTAAACCACTTCCTTATGAGCTCCCTGAGAACATCAATGAAGATCAGATGGCAGGACGTGGTACCGAACACAGAGGTGCTCATTCAGGCTGGCATTACAAGCATCCACATCATGCTGTGCAAGGCGCAATTCGTATGGGCTGGCCATGAACGCCTACCGAATAAAGTTTACTATGGATCGCTGAAGAACATACGCATTGACCCTGCCAACTGGGAGAGCGTCGCTGATAATTGATTTGATTGGCGCAGTCAAGTTAATGCCGGTGCGGAAACCTTTGAGCAGCAAAGACTAAGCCATTGTCAGGAAGACGGACAGGCAGGATGTTCTTGTGACTAAGTCCTTGTGCAGCGCTGACTGATGGACAGACCACCGCCTCATCATCACCAAGCTTAACATCCTCATTCAGCCGAAAAGACTCCCACATGGAAAGAAGGCACCTAAACGACTGAACATCAACAAGATGCAATGCACCAGTACCAAACAGTCATTATAGATTCCCTGGAAAAACATCTGAAATAACCATCTCGACAATCATAATGTGGAGACCGACTCTATAGCACTCAGAGATCTGGTCTACAGCACAGCTTAAGGAAATCATAGGACTCTCAACCAGAACGAATCAAGACTGGTTTGATGAGAACCGCGACGAGATCAAGCAGTTGATGGATGCGAAACTCCGTCTCCTTCACACCTACCTCAACAACCCCAAATTCACCTCACGGTTAGATGCGTACAAAAACATACTCAGAACTGTGCAGCAGAAGTTTCGTCAAATGCGAGAAACATGGATGGGCAACAAAGCTGATGAGATCCAGTGCTATGCAGACAAGCATGACATAAAACTTATGCAATGCCTTGCAAGAAGTGTATGGACATACATACTCTGGATCATCCCCCCTTATAAGCGCAGACGGGAACACACTAATTACTGACAAAGAGAATATTCGTCAACGATGCGCTGAACATTTTGACAGCGTCTTGAATCGCGCGTCATCCATCAATGATTAAGCCATCAGTTGTCACCCCCAATTAACCATCAGCCAACCATTGGATGACCCTCCAACCTAGCTGGAGACAGAAAGGGATACGTCTGCTCCCTAGTGGCAATGTACTTGATTCAGACTCCATCCCAGCTGAAGTCTACAATGAAGGGAGCACAGGCCTGATAGAAAGGCTCCAACAGCGTGTATTTACTGAAGTGGCAACAAGAGACGATTCCCCAGGAATTCAAAGACGCTTCCATAGTCAACCTGTGAAAACTCAAAGGGAACCACCAGGCCTGCGACAACCACCTGGGTATATCCTTACTCTGAGTTGCACGCGGGGCCCTTTATGTCGATTTGAAAAAGGACTTTGATACTGTTAGCAGCAAAGGATTGTCGCAGGTAACGGCCTAGTACGAATGCCCAAGAAAATTTGAAAACGGTCATTCCGTGCAAATGTTGGCCTCATGAGCCATCTGCACACTCACATAACAAAACCAGAACTCCAACACTAGGATGACTAGAAAGATCCTCGTCGATTCGACGGACGTACAACATATAATGTCCCTATTTGGTGTAATTTGATTATGTCTGGCGGATTGTGTTGGGACATAAGTCAGGCGGGTTGTGTTGCGATATAAATTACGTAGGCGGTATTATCTATCCGAGTTGTGGTAGCGTCTTGAGGATGAATATTAAGATAGAGTTTTACAATTTGGCTGACTCTTAATTCCTATTTTCTAGTATCGTGTTTTAATATCAGTCTGAAAATGTAATTAATGTAGTATTTGGATATAATTTGAGAGTAATAATTTATTAAAAAATTTATTTGGCGTTACAAAGTGCTCATATGACGGCCTGGACTAAGAGTTGGTAATTATTCTGAATTCATTCAGAGGAGTTTTGTCGACAATGGCATTATAATGCATTTATAATTATGGCATATTCAAGGATATTAATGATATTGTTAAATCGGCACATTTGAGTCCTTTAATTCATTCGGAATACTCTGTTATTTTGGAGTAGTGAAAGAATGTTTTATTATTACATGGTATTTAATGACAATACTGTGAGTTCCTCGTAAATTTTCATTTGATAACTTAGATAATTAAATGATTTGTTAATTTTCATTTGATATCTTAGATAATTAAATGATTTGTTAATTTTCATTTGATATCTTAGATAATTAAATGATTTGTTAATTTCTTTACAAACCTTGTTGAATTTGCTTCTTTCTGTTACTTTGTTTAAAACCAAAGAATCATAATACCAGTCAGAAAAAAACATAGTTGTCTTTAAACTTGGTGATACTTGTTAGTGGTTTATTTTCGTATTTCTAAATTACATGTCTTCTTCTTCATGTTGTTCTTGTTAACATGTTCCTATGTTAAATACGGCAACACTAACCAAGTACGCCATCACATGTTTGCTCCTGGCCTAAAATATTTTTCAGCCGCCTCGTTGTCTTACAATAATTACAATAATGACAATAAAAATGTCTATTCCATCTGAAATAATTGGAACTACTTTGCACATTCATTACTGTATAATACTTACTAATTATTAATAGTGTTTTTGTTCTTGTAATTCGAATTAAAAAATCTCAATAAAGAAACAAAGTTAGTGAAATTGTGAGCTAATTCGCGCATGCTTGATTGATGGTTATATCTTCAGTATACTCGGACTATCATATATATTTGAGATGCAGATTTAAAAATCGTAGTTGTTTTGTCGAGTTTTAAGGATACTTATTCTATATAATTTAGGTCATACATGGCCAAATATATTTTTTAGACTGACGGTCCTTATTATAAGAATAAAAGCAGATATGCCTGTTCAAACATTGTAAGTTTAAACGTAAATCTTCTTTAAGTAGATACATACCTAAATAGAACAATAAACGACTGGTATGTACTGATGTGTAATAGTTGTATATTTGTTTCATTTAGACTCGAAGAGAGTCACAGTCATTCATGTAGATAGCTGGCCAGCAGGGGATGGTGTACATTACCGAATGAATGGCAAATGCGACTTTATTCTTCAGTCTGAGATACCGGCCAATTCTCTGAATATCAACATCACTTTCAACAAGCCTACAAATCACTACCAGGTACATGTCTTTTTCTTGAGAGTGAAAGGCCAGTGGTATTAGGAGCTCAAGAGATGGAGAAGGTTTTGATTGGAGTGTTTCTTAACCAATACGTTAAAATTGTTTTATTAGAAATGAGTGTGAAAGGTTATTCGAACTTTTAATTCCTATTATATTTACTTACATTTATAAGGAGCGGGATGAATGAACTTCGGGGATATCTGATATTTTGTAACAGGCCACAAGATTATACATGATTACATAGTCCCGTAAATAAAAAAACTTTATGCCATGCAGTACCATAAACTACATTTAACTAGTCTAACAGAAAAGGTGGTGAAGAAATAGGGTAGTTGAAGTGTTGCAACCAGAGAGGCGTTAATGCAGAAACAAATCCTATCATTACTCGTTTTAGTTGAAAGTAATAATGTTGAAGATTTAGTTTCATTTGACTTATAAATTACCCACACCCGGAATAAATAAAATGATTTATAAGAACGTTATCTGATGCAAAATAAGATATTTGTCTAACAAGTTAGAACAAACATGAAGTAAATAAAGTCTGTATACACAGAGTGTGCATAATTAGTGTACGTAATCAATACAGACTATTTGCATATTAAACTATTGGCCAATAAGTGTTAAGCAATGAGAGACAATCGATAATAAATCGATAATAAATCGATAATAAATCTTAAATTCAAGCCCTTTTATCAAACTTTGTTAAAGCTCACCAGTAAATTAAGACAAATTAATTCGATAGGAAGTGGTAGCTGGGGCAGATTTTATTATCCATGCATAAGAGCTATTTTGAAAGAAAATTAAAATATCATTTTAAATATACTTTTTGAAATAGGCTTTTGCATGGTGTCACGAGTGTTTTACTTTGCTAATAGTTCTAACTTTAATAAATAAATAACTGTCTGGGTCGAAAATTGGCACAGCTGTTAGTGTTCTGGACTCGCGACCGGAAAGATTCGAGTTTGAATCCTGCCATGGGATCGGCCTATTTTAGCTTCACTGGTATCTCTTTCGGTAAAGTACTTAACGTCTTTTGACTCAGAACCAAGTGACCTACTGGTGTTGCTTTGCCGTAAAATTTCCGAATTTCCATTGTGCAGAAAGTGGCAGTAAACCGGAAACGAACTTAAAAAGCGCATTAACTCTGTTTAATTTATATATGTCTGTCTGTCTCTGTCTGTCTGTCTGTCTGTCTGTCTGTCTAAATATATATATATATATATATATATATATATATATATATATACATATATATATATATATATATATATATATATATATATATATATATATATATATATATATATATATATATATATATATATATATATATATATAACATATATGAGACAATTATATATTTCTACTTTCTACAAGCACTGGATAGCAGAGATTACATCATCAGCGGCCGACGGAAGTTGGTATTACGTATACAACATATACAATACATATCCTCCTGTGTTGAGCTATACTTTTCAAGTCACGTATGCCGGTAGGACACCTCCAACGGGTTACTGCTACGCGTTATTTCATGGCGTCATTCCAGCGTCACCGTCATTGGTGTCACGTCCACTGGAGTCTTAAGCGACTAAAGACCTTCACTCAAATTTATTTGATGTGCTCAATAGTAAGTCACAAATGGTATAGACCTGTTCTATCAGGTCTTTTAATTAAAGTGCGGGCTTGGGTATTTACAGTAGGCCTCTTGTGTCCTTCTGCATGTAGTAAATGTTGACTATTCGAGTACCCTCCCATCAGTTTGTATCCCTCCGCAGATTTTAGACATAAAATATATAAAGGATATAAAACGTTGTATATTCATTTATCAGTTTATAATTTCTAACCTAATTGTTGCCGGGGGGTGGGAGAGAATAATGTCTTCAAAATAACATAAAATGTTTATTTACTTAAATTTTTGTTCTTAAATTATTCATGCATTATTCATCCATTGTGGATATGTTCTACTTATGTTTTTTATGAATGGATAATGCAAATTATCAGATTTTTTGTGTCTTTCAAATGATGTATTATACATACTTTAAATAACAAAAGAACAATATTCTTATAGCCATAATTAGTACCGTGTTAAAATATTGTAGTCAAAGTTGACACGGTGGGAAAAAAATGAACCATTATAAAGTGCATCTTTATCTTGTTATGAGAGTCATTTTGTCTAAATCGCTCTCCTTTATCAATTACTCTATCCCACCTCTCTCCACGTGGGATCGGGTCTTGGGATCGGGTCTTGGGATCAGCCAATGTGGTTATGCGACAAAGCTTGCCAGGAACTTATGTTGGTCAGTGGTTCTTACTGGGGTTTCCCCGGGATCTTCCTCCACCAGTTATACTGACCGCAAAGTATAGCTATCGTTTGCTGAAAAATGGCGTCAAATGCACAACATCACCATAATTGCCTTTCAAAGTCAGCGAATACCAAAAGCCGTAGCAAAGTACCATAATCAATGCCAAATCGTAAAGTGAGATTACAATCCGGCCTTAGCCTGCCCGGAATCGCTAGGTTAAAGCCCCCCAAAAAAGGATTACTGTTCAAAACTTACTTTGCCTGGTGGGAAAACAAATCTTTAGCAAATGATCACACTTGTGGTAAATAACATCAAGTATAGTTACTCACACAAACTAATTTCTCTACAGTATTTTGAATCATTATAAACCAAAAATCAAATTGTCCCATAGAGCGATTACTGTAATACACATGGTTGAAAGAAGTTAACATGCTGTGTCTCGGGGTATCCGACAGCACGGAAATATTCACAAATATTATATAGAAAATGAATCTCGACATCATTCTAATTATGCTAGAAACAAGGACTTAGAATTTTCACATTAAAACATTCTATAATATAAAAATGTTAGGCCAAACATTTATTACTCGTCGTTTTATAATCCAAAATGAAACATTATATGCATTTGAAAATGGGAAGTCTATTTTCCCAGTCTAAATTAAAGCATATTCATTCTTCCTGTTATATAAATATATATATTTGGTGTTGTAGGGTTTAACGCCATTTGTCAGCACACTAGAGGCTATACATGGCGGCCAGTATTATTAGTGGAGGGCGAACCCGGGAAAACCTCTGGAAAGAACCACCGACCCACGAGAAGCTACTGGCAAGCTTTCTCACATAACTACATTAGTCGAATATTAGACTCGAACCCACGCAGACAGAGGTGAGATGGCAGTGATCCTTAACGGAGAGTGCTTTAGACCACTCGGCCATATATATATATATATATATATATATATATATATATATATATATATATATATATATGTAATCTTTAAACTATTTTGTTTGATATGCTCACTCATTTGTCAGAGTTAATTCCCCTACTTAAGTTTTAACAATTGAGATAATATAGTTACCACAAATATATGAGGTTTATTACCTGTACACTTGAATCAATTCCTTTTCGCAAATCCCATACTGCCTCTTCTGCGGTGTAATTCAATTTCAACACTCGTGGGAAACACTCTAATATGTTAATTTATACAATTAAAATTAGGTTTACCAAATCGCCATTATTAATACAAGTCTCTCCAGATTCTGGAAAATGTATCATTTTCCCTCGCTTCTTTTTACATACCGATCTCTGCAAAGTTTTAATTAATGACAAATTCAACAAGAACGAACGCAGTTTATGCAACATTTAAACCCTTGGAAGGTCGTTAATCAAAACACCATCATTACCGCTTAATTAGTTTCACTTGACATAAATAGCAAAGTGAACTGCATTAATAATCTATAATGTTCCTACCAGATGTACTAAATAACTAGCAACCTTATAAATACCACGGACCAAGCTGGTGTACAATCATATACATCTTAAATATGTTAAAATGCCATCTGTAAAAATTCACTTTATCATGTGTGACAATGACGTCTGCAAAGTTTAGACTGTCACAATACTCAAATAATGATTCTCAAACGTTGTAAAATGGAACATAATGATTGGTTCTGATGTGTATTTTATAAATAGTACCTAGCAAATGTTGGAAAACATACTGTCAATTTCGTATCACCGTGTCACTTTTTCTCCATTTTCATTTTTAAACCACTTGTACACTATTAGCGGCGGCAAAATATGTTAAACATTAAAGTCAATGAACGTTAAAAAGCGAATGACAATTCAGGTTATTTAAAACATATTGTGTATGTTTTTCTTTAATATTTAAATTAATCAAAGTGATATGAGTGAAATTAATTGAATTATTTTATAAATATATGCCTTTTTAGGAAAATCATCGATCTATATAAAAAGAGATTGATGCCTGATATCTAAATTTCCACTTGTTAGCACCCATTGTAAAAATGCATGTCAATTTTGTAACTCCTGCCCACTTGTTCTTTTATCCAACTTTCAAAGGGGCAAGTTTTTGTTTTTTTCACGAAAATTTAAACATAGCTCGTTTCTTACGGGTTTGTCTAAACAATCAAGACTTGTATATCAGTTATGATAGCATTGCATTAAATATCATTCAAAACAACCGTCTGCAACAGTTCTTCAAACGTATTGTTGTCAGTAAGTTCAGATACTGTAACAGTCAAACAAGAAATGACTGGACATTGTTTCTACCATAAAATCAGTAGGGCAGACTACCGCCTCTATTGGTTGACTTTGTCAGTTTCCATGAATAAATTATGGGCAGTATATATATATATATATATATATATATATATATATATATATATATATATATATATATATATATCTTTGTACTATATCTTGGCAGTACGTACGTAAAATAGTTGGTGGTTGCTGTCTACTCATTTAGCTGCCTTTCTTGTAGTTGTTTGATGTCGTTGTTTATACCAAAGTGCAAGCAAGGTTCGTGCTTAGTTGTGCAGAAGAAGGATGGTGGATGCAGGGAACCGCCATATCTAGATATACTTTATATATTGTCACTCTGGACAATAACAGCTACGTAAGCTACTTTGTTACTCGGCAATTTACTTTAGACGTTTTCATATTATGGCTACGCCGACTATCACAACGAAACAATTACATGTCAACAGTATAACAAAATTGTTCACAACGCTCGACCCGTTGACTTTCTTGTGATGACTTGCTAAGGTGAATAAAATAGTCATGCTTGTAATTTAAGAAAAGGAAACTTCTTCGCACAGTTATATGAACCGTGTTTCTCAAAAACGAAACATTCACCATTTAAAATGGAGCTCTTATGTTGTCAAGTCCTCAGCATCAGAGACGTTTTTCCCACGGTGTTGGGTCTTCAGTTTCGGAGAAGATTATTTTTTTTCATATACATGTAGTTGCAAATTCTAATGCCTAATTTGATGTTGTGGCATTTTAGAAACGCCGGAATGTATAAAGTTTGTATGTACTATTGCAACATGAGGCACAGATGGTCACCGTCTTTATTCTTTCACAGATGTATTCGCATGTAATTTAGATACTGTATTGCGATAACTAGCTCTTGGTCGGAATAGATGTATTTGGTGCGAACCCCAGATTTGTAGTTTAAGCATTGCTGAACAGAATGTAAAATAACTGTCATAGAGACCATTTACAAGAAGAGAGTGGTGAAGTATTTTAGCATGTTAAATTTGTTCTCAAATCTTTATTCCTGATTTCAGGTATTATTGACTATTTGATGAGGAAGTCAAGATAAATCCTGGCTGTTAACACGTGGTTTGTGGTCGTTAGTGACGTTTTACGCATTTTCTTTACATGTTAATGAAATTTAATTAAATACATAAGTGTTTGTCTTTGTTGTCATTCAGTTTGACTTTCTTTTCTTCGAAATGCTTTGCAATATTGATGTAATGTGTAATGCTGTAATCATGATATGCAACGAATGAAATATATACGCTTGTCAGAAACCAGTTTTTAAACATTTGAAGCCTTCAATATAAGACCTTGTTGTCACAGAATTAGGCGAAAATTGAATTTATTTCATTTGAATTACAAACTAATTTCACCATTTTTTTTGTTTCGTCGTACATGCGTTACCTGGGGTGAATAAGTGTTTTTTTTCAAGGTAAGCGACGTGTAACGATTTGCATGTGCCTGACTACGAATCACTAGAAGTCAGGAACATTAGAATCACGGGGTGCACGGGAATTTTGCCGTGAATTCTGCTCACCTATTTGAGGATATATAAGGCAGAATAATTATGATAAGATTACGGGTCCAAAAGTATCTTATCACAGGAGAGATAGCTCGTCATTCCTTCTCCAGCCAAAGGGGTGAGTGTTAAATTTATATTTCGTTTTATTGTGAATTTTATTCAGTTTATCATTTCATGTAATGATGCCTTTATTACAATGCAGATTTAAAACGTGGAATATTTGGAATTACTAGTCACCCGTAGACTTTAATGCAATAGCGTAATCTAAGTTTTAGATTGTTTTAGAAACAACTATTATTAGTTTGGTTTCTTTATTGAAGCTGATTTGTAGTGGAACGTCTCTGAATGTCTCTGATTTGTAGCGGTACGTCTCTGGTTTCTAGCGGAACGTCTCTTATTTGTAGCGGAACGTCTCTGATTTGTAGCGGAACGTCTCTGAATTGTAGCTGAACGTCTCTGAATGTCTCTGAATTGTAGCTGAATGTGATTGATTGTGCCGTGATTGTGCTGTTTAATTGTGCGATCGAATTGAGGTATCTGACTGTCTGTCTGTCGGATTGTCTGTCCGTCTACATCTGTCGTGATGTGTAAATATCCGGAAATCTAGAAGTCTAAATGTCCGAGTGTCGGAGCTGTCTAGAGGTGTAAACGTCCGGGGTAGCATCTAGGTATTTGGGACCGATGGTTCTAGTAGATGCTTTATGCTGTCTGTACGTATAACTGTGGTGGATCCGTGAAGGGCAAGTGGCCGATAAAAGTATTGAGTCAAGCATAGGTATTCGGAGAAGCTGGGCGGCGATTCAGTAGTGGGTGAATCGTATGGTTGTACAGGGTCGAGACACATGTGTGTGTTGCAATTGTAGTTACAATTGAATACATTGTTATATTTACACATAGTTACTTCAAATCACAGTAGTATTTCAAGGGATTACATGAATCTCAATAGAAATTAGCAACTTGATTAAATACATGTATATGTTTTTGCTAGTTGTCGCAATCCATACGTGCGATAGTATAGTTTGAAATTTGTATTTGTTTTCGCAATTTATACTTGCGTTAATATAACTTTTGTAAAGGTTCCTTGGATCTGTGTTTAGTCCAAGAGATTCCTTGGATCTGTGTTTATTTTATATTAATATTAATTTATTTTTGAATTGTGAATGGTAGTGAAGTGTGATTGTGGGTTGAATGCATGAGTTATTGTGTTGATACATCATTATTTTTCATTAATAATTTATTTCATAAATTTACATTATCTTTCACATATTGTGTTTGTGTTGTTCATTTAATCCACCATCCACTCGGTAACAATTCTGTTACACTTGTGCTATGTCTATTCATCTGCTTATGAGCACTTCAGCTGTTAACACCGGTCACACACACACACACACAGATGGAGACAATATAAAAAACTAATTATCGTGTGACTGAGTTACCTGGATGGTTCATTGGCCTAAGTAAGGAAAGAGGATTTCTAAGTGGACACAACACAGAATCCAAGACTCTGACTGTAACGGATGAAGAGTCTGCACGTGCCATTTTCAATTTTATACGTTTACAATGGAGTCATAGTCAAATTTCAATATTACTAATGACCTGTATAAATAGAGTATGACATGTCCATTCTCTATCAATCTGTTTGCCACGAATGTTATTAAATCAATTGGTGGTTGAAAGAAAATCCCTAACATTTTGCTCTCCTCCGTAACAGGAATTAAAACAAATCCGGCAATACAACACATTATTGCATTTGAAACCTGTGGACGGAAGCAAGCTACCTTTAGTTGCATACAAACGCTGGATGGGACTTTGTCATTCGTACAAGCACCGGATACTTAATTAACCTCTTTATCCTAATCTCGTCGTGATAACACAGATATGGCAACGCTTTGAATTGTATTGTAGGTGTATAGAATCGATTTGTCAGAAACAGAAAATAGTCGCAAGCATTGAATCATCTTCAATTATTTCATTGGCAATGCTATAGAAGAAACAGCATCAACTCCGATACCGTCTCGACTATGCATACATAGCAAATAGTGATGCCTAAAAGACGCTGGTACTAGCATTCGTATGCAGCAGACACATCCGCATTTTCAAGCAGTAATTAATCTTCATCGAAGCACCCTCTAAATTTCTACGACAAATGACGAAAGGGATGTGAATTTTGTGACCTTGTGAAATTTGATATTTAAAAGTTACTTCTCTTAAAAACCTGCTACACTAGAGAACGCTACGTTTTGTCGAGGGCTAGGTACCAGACAGCATGAAAAGGAAAGCAATATATGATTTTCAGTTATTCAAAAGATATCTATAAGAAAAACAATTGACTGAAAATAGAGACATTAGTGAAATTTGCTCAGAAATCAAATTAGATCCTTCTTCGTCATAAAAAACAACGGACATTCGTACGAACCAGATGAGATACAATCAGCAACCCTGCCAGTTAGAACTTTGGTAAAAACATCCTTCGGAATGAGGAATTTAGAATAGTAGAAATGTGTGCAAAGAAGAAGGCATTGACTAGAGAAGTTTCGTGTAGAAGGCTCAAAAGGTCTGAAGCGTTATCTGTGGAAGATGATGAGGCTGGATATTTACCAAGCGGTTCATGGTCTTTGCGCAATTAAGCACTTGCTTTTACCTTTACAGAAAATATTCCTTTTATAGGGATACTCTCAGATCCTTTTAATTTTTTAAAATTTCAACGCATGCATAACGAATGACGATGATTTATTCCCTCAAACATTTTGCTTGACGTTGGCATCCTTTTAAAACGACGATTCTTTGTCAGAAAGTTTGTGAATTACGTCATTTGTTTTGATGCACTTCACGGGAAGATACATATTCCTGTGACGTCATTGTATATTTGCACCACTATAAAGAAATATTGCAAAGCAACATCAATAGCACATAGAAAATACAAATATAAAGGAAAAATGACATTTATAAAATTAATTTAGCATTCATAAAGCTTTTCTTATATTTATCACAATTTAAGATTTAGGTGAGACTTTTTCTCAAAGGCTTAAATAATCAACTTCGGAAAAGCTATGATTGTATTGAAGTAAAATGTTTTCCCTGAGAAAGAAATATTATATTTACGTTATGACCTGGATGTGTTTTTTTTAAAAATTAAAGTAATATACCAATAAATGCCAATGTTGCTATCCAGAATTATAATCTTGAATGAGCTGTTTTAGTATTTCAAAATTGTTTTGCATTCTCCATATGTCATCTCTCTAGAACTGCAAATGAACGGAGACAAAATACGTAAAGCTTCAAGAGGTTTTTTTTAAAATTTATTATCTTTTTTATCACTGTGTTCGAATTAAGGAAATTATATGTTTTAAAGACATTCAGTGTGTAGATTTTCCTATAAGACGAGTGACAATTAACTGAAAGCAGAATTGCTTATTTCTCGTTACATGGAAACGGCCTAATACTTTGATCTCAACAAAAACAAATATTTGGGATAGAACCAGGACATATAATTTACAAATACGTATTTCTTGAAAATATGCTTACTCTACAAAACACAAGGAACTATGGCAACAAATCAGGAACAACACCTTCAACCCTTGTAATTATGTACACTATTTTAAACAGAGTTACTGATGCCCTTTCTTACTGTGAGTTACAATGCTCTCACATGTTCGGTAGGTTACAGACTCTCTAATATGGCGGGAAGTTGTTTTGCCTCTTCCATATTGTCAATAAGAATGTTGATGGCGGCAAAGAGAATTAGTAAAACGACGTTTTGTCCATGATATGTATGTTTCAATGAATTCAGATGTAGTAAAGATGGAAATTTCGAGGCATTAGTATGTCAGTTTGAGTCAGAGCTGGCCGATTTAACCAAACTTTGTATTCTGGGTGTCATTGAGAAATGTATTCAGAAGAGAACTCGCAGTTCAATGCATTGCATCAAGACTGGTTAGCTTAAAATATGTTGTGGGAAGATACCATTGTATTGCAGTTCATGATACCGCGTCTAGACTGGGTAGCCTCCGAATCAAGACTGGGTAGCCTCGAAACAAGTGGTTGGACAATGCACATTTATTGCAGTCCATTTGTACGTTAATATGTTAAGCGTTTATTTTGTTCAAAGTATTGCATTTTTAAGCTATATTTAAAATATACACAAAGCAGTGGTTTGATTTAGAACACACAATATAACATTAAGTTGAAATACTTGTCGTTATGAAGCAAAAAGTTTAATATTTACGTACAGTACTTTTTTCTTTAAAGTCTGTTCGTAACCAGACTAGAATTATGTAAAACTTGCTACCATTTATAAACTGTTAACCATGAATATAGTTCTATTGGGGAAAAATAGATATGTGCCAGAACGACTGCTCTATTTTTAAAGCTCACGCAATGGGGAGTAATTATACATGCAAAAAAATCTGCGTTCAGTCGAGGTGCAGTGTAACAAAATTCTTGCCGAATAATAATAATAATAATAATAATAATAATAATAATAATAATAATAATAATATTTTAATAATAAGAAGAATACCATTATTATTATATTTTTCATCATCATCATCATCATCATCATCATTATTATTATTATTATTATTATTATTATTATTATTATTATTATTTGTAGTAGTAGTGACCGCTCCGGTGGACTAGTGATTAGAGCGTCCGCCTCGCATGCGGGTGGTCGTGGGTTCGAACCCCGGCAGAATCATAGCAAAGCCTTGTAAAAAGGACACAAACAGCTGCCTCGCAAGGGGCTCAGCATCAAGAGGTTAATCTTACAGCTGGTCGGCCTGGTGTCAGGATAATGTCTCGGTGGGACATCATGCTTCATGTCTGCTGCACGATGTCCCAGTGCTAGGCAATCACTATAAACTGTCACACTGCAAGCGTCGTAGTGATATAATTGAAAAATTATTTAAGCTACGTTAAAAGTTCAAATCATACAAATATTAGTTTTATACATAGTAATAGTAGTAATATCTTAAGACCTGTATAACTTATATGTCGTATTATCTTTGTTTAGTTGCTATATCAGAAAGGAATATTTGGAAACAATATTCCAAGAAGATTGCAAAAGACAATTTGACGAAGGAACAACATTTTGGGATTAAGAAGCAATAATGAGCATCACAAGCTGAGATAGGGGTGTAAGGTGATGGTGTAAGGTGATGGTGTAAGGTGATGGTGTAAGGTGGGGGTGGGGAAGAATTAATAATTAAGGAAGATGCATATAGAAAAAAAGGTTTTTTTGTTCCGGGAGACAGCAGACAAACAGACGGAAATACTAGAAAGTTTTAAATCGATGAAAGTCATTTCAAAATCTCCGCAAATATGCAAAGCCAAACAATCCAGAAAGATATCCAGTAAACATACTTTTGTACTATTCGAGTCAGTATGATAACCAACTAATGTTTCGTTTTATCTAATGAAGCGCCGACTTAAAATTAAAGTTGTCACTGTCTATGTATGCATCCAAAAGACTACTGGCAATGTGCAATCCCGACTCTCCGTTTAATCTACAAACACCCAATCCGGGTCATATGAAAACAACATCCATGTTCGGTACACAACTATATCACTAGAGGTACTGTCACTCGGATAATTAATGACACAAATGTCAGCAAAGGTTGGTTTACCGTAAACAAATAAAGACTAACCAATCTGCTCGAAAAACAACCATTAAGAGGTTACGAGAGGGCTTCATCGATGCATGTGATAGTGTGCACTTGACAGGTCACAAATATATACAAACAATTAATCTAAATATATACAAACAATTAATCTAAATATATACAAACAATTAATCTAAATATATACAAACAATTAATCTGAATATTGGCTCAGCTTTCACGAAAACAGATGCGACATACTGGTGTTAAGAAGTCAGTAGCGTGCTGACAGGGGAGGCGGCGGGCAAGCCGTTGCCCCGGGCCCAGAGGTCTTGGGGCGGCAATATATCTGTAAAAAAATTGAACATCAGGAAAATCGTCTTCTCCTGTGTACGTCACTGCTAGAAGTACTGCAGTAATGTCAACAACAATTGTCAGTACGATAAAGGAAGTGGTATTGGACATGACAGACTGGGTGAAATTCTTGATTCCATGGGAACTGTGTGTCAAACAATTAAGAACATCATTCACTTGAAAATTTCCAAGCAAGCGTGACAGTAACTTTCACTAGATCTTGCAAATATTATTTTTACTGTAGCAACCCTATCCAGTTCTACTTCGAAAAAAATATGTTATCATTAATGGAAAGTTGTATATTTCCTCAATTCCACGTCCTCATTAATAATGCACATAAATTCAGACCTAAAAGTGTTATAAAAGTTCATTAAAGAGTGATATGATAAAACGGATTTTTAATGTACTTGTCCAAAAAAAGGATTTTTCAACAAGATATGAATTCCTGAACAACGTTGAACAAGAAACGCTGATACCCCAAGATATGGCGGACATCCCAGTGTTGGAATTATGTGAGCGTAATACGTCAAAAAATATTTATACCTGGACTTTTGGAAAACTTCTCAGGGCTTTGTGGCTAGGTTGGAAATAATAACCCACTATTAGGACTGTTTGGTCTGTATCCTCTGTTACTAAAATAATTTTTAAAAATGAACATGGGAAACGCGATGTCCTTAACTCAGACCTAGATAAATGTTTACTTCCATGGTCTTTTTCCAAAATATTAAATCCATACTAACAATGAAAATATTCGCTATGTATTATTTGTTTACAGAATAAAAATGTCAACTAAAATGAAGGTAGAAAATGAACTTTAGCGTTGAACAAGTCCAAACTACAAGTATCCGTAGCAAATAAATAAATTTTAAATAGAAAATAAGAAGAGTGCCAATTAAATACCATAACACCACAATGTCCTCAGATTACCCAATTAAGGTTAGGTTAATCAGTAAGTTAGTGTTATTGATATTTCAATGGTTTTTAGTTGTTGTCAGTACAATATATAATACTTGACGTAGGGCACCAATCCGGAATAAAAAAAGTTAACGTGCTTTGAATGGTTAGTTCTAGAAAATCTCACCACATCGCCATGCGATTTTTTTTTCTCCATCTGTAGATAATTTTACGGCCTAATTTCATTATAAAACTGCATCGTTTGTGGCAAAATACCACTTTAGTCCATCAACAGCATTACGATTGATACGCAATGTTTGAATTGTCAAACATGTTTACACCTGATAAAACTATTAACTCGGCACAAAACATAGATACTATCGATACCTCTTTTGTTGTATAATAACTAATGGAGAAAGGAACCTACAAGGGTATATCAACTATCTCTCTCTCTCTCTCTCTCTCTCTCTCTCTCTCTCTCTCTCTCTCTCTCTCTCTCTCTCTCTCTCTCTCACACACACACACACACACACACACATATATAACTTTAAAAAGAATCAATTTATCATAATAGGTAATTACTGCTTTTGTACCTGAAAAAAGAATATTGCAACTTATCTATTGATTTTCAAAATCCATTAATAGATAAAACAGCAGAGTGCATTTTTGTCCTACATACAGATGTAAGATTGTAATGTCCTGAGGAAAATCCTGTTTATAAACGTTGTCCTAAATCATTATGATAACTACTGCTTTGTCTGAATGCATTTACTCTTGTTAGATTTTTACGGGACGGACTTTGTTGAAATAAAATATGAATAAAATTTTCCTTTTCTGTCTTTGTTTCTTAATATTAGCTTCACTGTACTATTTAGCATACAGACTGTCTGGCAATTCTTTTTTAAAATTATCGGGCAAAGAAGAAAACGATCAATAGAACACAGAAAACATGGAAGCGGAGACCAAAACCTGCAACTCCCGTAACGGCGAGTGAACCCAATTTAGAAAGTGATAGACCGACTGGTCACAACATCCAATAAACAAGGATGAAATCTAAGTAACACCCGCCAAAGAATAAAAAGAAATAGCAGAAAAAGGAAAAGAAAAGCAAAAAATAACCTAAACGCAAACCTCAAGCAAGTAGAACTAGCAATCCAAGAAAATAAGAGATAGTTTAAGGCCAGTCTACGTAAATAAAGGTTTATTCAATGACGACCAAAAATAAAAGAATTATTATTCCAAAAGAAGCAGTAACACCATCACCTCAGCCATAACGACAACGAAAACCGCATCTCAAGCAATGTAACTAACAGACAAACAAGCATAACAACAGCAACAGCCAAATAATACCAAAATACGCACTGAAAAAAAAAGTAAACACTGAAACACTTATTCCATGAGCAGCAACAACAAAAACCAACAGACAAATAACCACAGTAACAACTGGAAAATACATATTGCAACAACAACCAAACCAATAACCAACAACACAGTAATCCAAACACCAAAACATGAAGTGCATGAATCTCAAAAACCAAATGATCTGAATGACCTTCTAAATTATGTACCCTTTACTATTAAATGTACACTAAAAGAAAATGATGATCCTTTCTTTCTGGACTAGCTTTTGTAAACAATACATAGAATATTTTTCTTCATATGTAAACTTTCAAATAATCTCATGATACATATAAAACGCATGACTATGTTTTCCTTTAGTTTACAGTATACACGAACCTGATAACCTACTTTGTTCCTTAGTACACTTCAACCAAAACACTTTTACGAACTAACCCCAAAATACACACAAACTAAAATAATATGCTTGAATAACTAACATTTTGTAACAGGTCAACACAATTGCTTGTAAAGCAGACGCGGTACATAACAGAGAGGGGTATATAAATGTAGCTATTTCCAAAATCTGTATATAGTGAGTTTGCGAGAATAATAATTGTATTCACATGATATAATATGTGGGAAAAACTTGAAGGAACGTGTAAAGGCATGAGAAGTTGGTTAAAGAAAAGAAATGAAATACATTATTTGTCTCAAATTTACAGAAAATAAAAACGATTTACATTCATGTATATGACCTACCATTGGGCGACGTGGCCCGTTGTTTCATGAATATGTATGACCTAGAGTGTTTTTCATATATACAGCGTAAACGATAATAAATATGTCACCAAGTAGTCATATTATATATAAAGCGTAGAAGATAATAAATATGTCACCCAGTAGTCATATTATATAAAAAGCGTAAAAGATAATAAATATGTCACCCAGTAGTCATATAATATATAAAGCGTAAAAGATAATAAATATTTCACCCAGTAGTCATAATAAAGCGTAAAAGATAATAAATATGTCACCCAGGAGTCATATAATATATAAAGCGTAAAAGATAATAAATATTTCACCCAATATTCATTATAAAGCGTAAAAGATAATAAATATGTCACTCAGTAGTCATATTATATATAAAGCGTAAAAGATAATAAATATGTCACCCAGTAGTCATATAATATATAAAGCGTAAAAGATAATAAATATGTCACCCAGTAGTCATATTATATAAAAAGCGTAAAAGATAATAAATATGTGACTCCATAGAATATCGTGAATATTGGCTATTACTACCATTAGTGTTGCTATACGAAAGTGGTTACATAAGCAGGGTGGCCTTAACATCGAAGTTCCACTTGTAGAATCTATCAGCTACCGGTTGTATATTTATGGATATAGCTGTGTATGCATTTGCAGATATATCGATACATAATTTTATCGGAAACATATAAGACATACACAAAATTATAAAATTATAATAT
The DNA here is from genome assembly GCA_030141615.1 of Unio pictorum. Lineage (NCBI taxonomy): Eukaryota > Metazoa > Mollusca > Bivalvia > Unionida > Unionidae > Unio > Unio pictorum. Next base: position 577,623 of record JARLTB010000442.1, read on the forward strand.
TTAACAGTTTTGGTGTACATATGGGAGACAGATATGTTTACTTGTCCATCCCTAGAAGAAACATTGAAAGTAATTGAATAGGTGGTGGTTCCACATTATGTTATGTAATTTGTTCGGAAACCTCTGATTTTCGTCGTTCTCATGGGTCATCCCTTCCGGCCCCACTCCAAACTCGCATCACGCTGGAATCTGGTTACATGCATAAAGTGAAAGTCCAATGGGAGATTTCAGACAGGACTAGAATAGTATAACCCTTCTTATCCATCAGTGTAATTTTTAAAAAAAATCAACTTTATGATCAGGAATTCAGACACTGATTGTGGCATTTTGAGTACCTCGATCAGAGCACACCTCACCACTGCTCTGTACCCTACATTGGCTATCAATTCGATACAGAATCAAACACAAAATTTGTTCTCTGTGCTATGTTTCAATGACAGACTCCAGTCCAACATACCTATCCAGCCTCACCCATGTGTATACACCAGCTAGATCCTTACGCTCTTCTTCTGATAATCGTATACTCATTGTTCCCAAGGTGAAAACAAAGTCATATGGACAACGTTCGTTTGCACACCAGGGCCCGGCGATGTGCAACGAATTACCCATTGAAATTAGACACAAAGACACAGTGGTCCCTTTTAAGAGTGCTCTTAAGACTCACCTGTTTCGACTGCAGGGACAAACTTAGCGACCTAATCATATTTTGTATCTTATATGTTTTCAGCATGTTTTTATGTTTTCCAATTTCATTGTTTTTGTCATTTGTTGTTCTGTAGTGTAGTCATATCATTATTGATGGTGTAAAGCGCTAAGAGCTTCGAAATATTAGGCTCTATACAAAGTCCTTATTATTATTATTATTATTATTATTATTATTATTATTATTATTATTATTATTATTATTATCCAACACCACTTTATAGTGACGGATTTTTTCCCCACATCCAACAAACCACAATATCTATTCAGGGTACAGTCTCGAGTGACAGTGGTCTATTTATGTAATGACCGTGCGCCGTGCGGATAGTGCGTAGAAAACTGTGTACGAAACAAAATTTAAATGGCTTATAAATAAAGTTATTTTTTCTACCTCCATGATGATTTCCGTATGATCCCATTAAAGACAAATCTTAACTTCCGACCACCATTACTTACAATATAGCCCAACATGCATTGAAAGAGAGAAAAGGGTACAAATATACCTACATAATCTATCCACTCTAGAGTAATATGACTTATTGGATTTTGTATACCCAATGTTACCCAAGGGATTTTTGAGACGATAGTTAAATTTCATGCACTGGCAAACTAAGTTAGAATTTGGCTTCAAGCTAAAGGTTTACATTAGATTTTCCAGATGATGCAGCTACAGTTCTAGTATTTAAATAATCCAACACAATCGCTGTTCTTAGGCCATGAATTCCCTCGAATACAACAGATAACCTGCAACAAGTAATGCATGTTTATTAAAAAGATATATGTATTCATCAATGCCTTCTTTAACAAAATGTTTGCTTGCTTTTTTTCAATGAATGATTTGACCTTGCTCCGTCATAACAATCGTTTCGCTTATTATTGTACTTTCGCTTTTTATGTTGCGGATTAGAGATTTGATTGGTATACCATTCTGGTTGCTGTGATCGTGTAATTCCTTTGATTTGTATAAAGCGGTAGTGCTAATATTTTCTAATAGTTCAGAGATGAATTCATTTTTTTTTAAATTATCAAGCATCGGTATTGTATATTTTAGTGTAAATTGTTTTTCTTTTTTCTTTGTTGCTTACGAGTTGCACATATGAAATAGTGATCACTAACGACTAAACAGGGTACATTTATCTCAGGGAGATTATCAGGGTGGGTAGTTGAGATGCGACTGCTACTCTTGTTGGAGCATTGATTACCTGTGTAAGGTCGTGTAGTTGTATCGTATTGTCATATATAATTAATTAGCTGTGTAAGGTCGTGTAGTTGTATCGTATAGGCATATAGAATTAATTACCTGTGTACGGTCGCGTAGTTGTATCGCATAGTCATATAGCATCAATTACTTGCGTAATGTCGTGCATTTGTATCGTATAGTCATATATCATTGATTACCCGTGTAAGGTCGTGTAGTTGTATCGTAAAGTCATATAGCATTGATTACCTGTGCAAGGTCGTGTAGTTGTATCGTAAAGTCATATATAATTAATTACCTGTGTAAGGTCGTGTAGTTGTATCGTAAAGTCATATATAATTAATTACCTGTGTACGGTCGTGTAGTTGTATCGTAAAGTCATATAACATTGATTACCTGTGTAAGGTCGTGTAGTTGTATCGTAAAGTCATATAGCATTGATTACCTGTGTAAGGTCGTGTAGTTGTATCGTAAAGTCATATATAATTAATTACATGTGTACGGTCGTGTAGTTGTATCGTAAAGTCATATAACATTGATTACCTGTGTAAGGTCGTGTAGTTGTATCGTAAAGTCATATAGCATTGATTACCTGTGTAAGGTCGTGTAGTTGTATCGTAAAGTCATATAGCATTGATTACCCGTGTAAGGTCGTGTAATTGTATCGTAAAGTCATATAGCATTGATTACCTGTGTAAGGTTGTGTAGTTGTATCGTAAAGTCATATAGCATTGATTACTTGTGCAAGGTCGTGTAGTTGTATCGTAAAGTCATATAGCATTGATTACCTGTGTAAGGTCGTGTAGTTGTATCGTATAGTCATATAGAATTAATTACCTGTGTAAGGTCGTGTAGTTGTATCATAAAGTCATATAGCATTGATTACCTGTGTAAGGTTGTGTAGTTGTATCATACAGTCATATAGAATTAATTACCTGTGTAAGGTTGTCTCCTATTCAAATACTTGACTGAGGACACACATCCGGAATAAAAATATTAAACACGCCATCAATTATCTAGTTCTAGAGAAACGCGCACATTCCTATTCGTTTTTATTTATATCGATAAATAAGTCATATTACTATATAACTGCAACGCTTGTGTAAAAGTGCTACTTTAGTCCATCAATAACATTAAATCTGGTACACAATTTTTGAATCGTTAAACATGTTTACACCCCATAAAACTGACTATTACCTCGACTAGAAACAGGATACACAGATACTATCGATATGTCGTTTAACTTCGAGAAACGACAATTCTCTTGTTAATATCTCACACAGCGTTATTTACTGAACAGGGGACATTGTATTACCAGGATGTGGGATGGGGGATGGGGTAAAGGTTCAGGTATGGGGATGGGGTAAAGGTTCAGGTATGGGGATGGGGTAAAAGTTCAGGTATAGGATGGGGTGGGTTTATGAAGGTATGGATAGGAAGTTTGCTGAATCGAACTTTTACGTTGAGAAGAATTTGGGAGGGTATGGAAGTTTCACACCACGGACTTTGCAAAAGGAATTAATGCGAATTTTACATTAATTATGGAACATTGTATTTTGGGAACGTACCTTAAAACTCCGATTCTGTATTAAATTACTGATATGAAGGTGGAATCCATTGTAGGACCTGAACAGTAAAGTTGTATGAACTTTGTCATTAAAAATGTAACGATCTACAAATGTATTAAAATGTTAATCTGTTGCTTTATTCGGCGTTTTTAATATGGGCTAAATATGAGAGAGAGAGAGAGAGAGAGAGAGAGAGAGAGAGAGAGAGAGAGAGAGAGAGAGAGAGAGAGAGAGACAGACAGACAGACAGACAGACAGACAGTATATAGTGAGATATTTCCACAAAATCACTTGTTTTCTTTGGGTTTATGTTAAGTATTACAATACTTGAGGAGAATAGTGTTAGTGTTATAATTAACGAAAACACTGTCCGTACTTGCAAATAAAATAATATTTTTATTGTAAATTTGAAACTGTAATTATCGCAACTGCAATCGTTGTGTAGCACCTATTGTTTTCTCTTTTGTTTGTTTTGTTTTAATTATGAGGCAAACATTGTGTTTGTTTCATAGAGACATACCATTACACAGACAAGAAGGGAACAGTATGACATTTGTAACACATTAGTAGATGGGTTGTAGAATAGTATTAATGCCCAAATTGAAATAATCTCACTTACAAATGAAATGGGATTGGGCAGGGCATTTCTTATGGCGATTGGACCGATTTAACCTAATCGGGCCTCGCGTTTACAAGGTACCCGTGCTTAATTAGTTTTTAAAAATTAATATATTGAGAGAGTACGTAATTTGAAAGTGATAGAAGAACATTTTAAGTTCAAAATCATATTATACTTTTAAATAATTGATTTCCAACTGCCGTGCTCACTAGGGTCAGCGCGTGAATCGATTGAGCGAGAATTGCCAAAGCGATCCATATCGGGCGTCACGTTTGCTAAGGCCGCTACTGGGAGTGGTGTTTATAGTCTTGATATACTTATGTACAATGCGTCTAAATTAATGTTTGAAATGCGCACAGATTATCCAACATATTATCACCAATACAAAGCGAGTGCAGTAGTGTAAACTTTTTTCTTCATAAAAATACACCATTACGCATGCCAAAGGAGGGCGATGTTTCATAGGTAAACAAGCATAGCTAATAGAGGAGGTACTATGCATACACAAAACACATTCGTGTGCACCTGCAAATAGACTGGATACTAACTGCACACATCCTATCGAATTCCATAGACGAGATCCATTGATTCAAAAACGAAAATTTAAATGGCTAAAAATAGAAAAATGATCAAAATATTGTTTTCTTACATCTCAGTATCTTGAGTCATCAGTTTATACTTCTTTCTTTTTGGTGTTATTTGTTGTTCCTTTTTAGTGTTATTTGTTGTTCCTTTTTGGTGTTATTTGTTGTTCCTTTTTGGTGTTATTTGTTGTTCCTTTTTTGTGTTATTTGTTGTTCCTTTTTGGTGTTATTTGTTGTTCATAAAGTTATTCATTCTCATAATATATTAAGGAACTTATTTTAGGTTCCTTTAACGAATGTCTTTATTGCAGAGAACGAAATAAAACCCATACAAGAAGGTATCTACATTTTTTAAAAAAGGATAAAAAGAAATATTTCCACTTCACGCAATTAACACTTTAATGTAGCCCTGTAAATCGTCTCCGTATCTTGAAACACTATAACACATTTCCTGAAGCCATATTACGCGTGACGTCAAATGGTTTTTTTTAAAAAAAATTTGTTTGAAAACAAAATTGACCGTACACCCTCTCTTCACGTGCATGTGTTTATAAAACGAACTATGTGTTTGTATGCATAAGATCCAATTTTATATATATGCATGCATGCACGAACGCACACACACACACATACATACATACATACATACATACATACATACATACATACATACATACATACATACATACATACATACATACATACATACATACATACATACATGCATACATACATACGAAATGCTAGCAGCTTCAATTAATCATTTAGCTCGTGAAGCCGTCTGCATCGTCATTCTTTTTTCTTTAACGCAAGAATTGACCTTGGCTGATAACACTACGCGGTGGTCACGATTTTGAGTTTGGATGACCGACATATTGCAGAGGTACACTATAAAGATTCACCCGAATCTTTACCAGCCTTACTTCCCAATTTATTGCACATAGGCATTATGGGAGTAGCTAAATCGTTATTCTGTATATTCAAATTCTGAAGTATAGAGTTGACGTTGCGCTGAAAGTTAATATATACATTGTACATGGTTACCATCCACGGTTTTTACATATAACTCAATAATAACAAATTATGAATAATACGTAAATATACCTCAATAAGAACAAGTTATGAATAATAATTAATTATAAACATATTTTAGTTTGCTGTGACTAATATAAGTTGAATTTATAACTTAAATCATTCTGCTTGGCAAGCATGTGTCATAAGTGAAAAGCTGGAGTAGCAAATATTAGTAGCTTTCAATTCTTTATAGTGTCATTCGTCATGGTAAGATTTCCACAGGGTGATGTATCATAACAGCAACAAAAATATACAAAATTCCCATTGATATCTATATTGATCCAGCGATAATGTTAAATTTACAATGACACCACACCAATCCAAAGGTAACTTATATGTGTATGTTCTTCATCAACCTTGTTTTGGATTCCTCCAGCAGATTGATTGCATTGTCATAGAGATCATTATTTGAGGTTTTATTTAAAAAAAGACTTGTATTTCTTTTAAAGTTTTAATTCTTGATGCTTATTTTTGTTTTTTTGTTTTTTGTAGTCATATCATTATAGATGTTGTAAAGCGGTTAGAGCTTCAAATGAATTGACGTTATACAAAGTCCTCATTATTATTATTATTATTATTATTATTATTATTAGTATTATTAGTATTATTAGTATTATTATTTATATAAAGCAAAACTATTGAGAATCGTACGTTTAACAACATTGGTAAAAATAATTGTAAACCTCAAAACTCATCGTTTGCTCACTTTACCGCAGCCCATTCCCTTTCTCCAAATGCAGACAAAAGGTCTCACAAGACACGGGTTATCTTCTTTCTTCTTTATATACGTTACCTGATCATAATATATGCAAAAGTAAGATGTGGGTGCAGGACGTTGCATCAATTACTCCGAACAAAGCCCAATTTCCAATTTTCTACTATACGTACAGCAGCTTCAAGTATATGAAAGGGTTTGGATTAGCATGATAATATGCCTATACGTGCTTTGGTGAGGAAAGTCAATCCTCACAAGCGTTAATCCAGCATAAATTGCTTGGCATGATCGCCGTAGAATTTGCGGGCAAGGTAGCCTAATTAGAATGTTTCTCAACTGTCTTGCTGAGCTTCTACAAAGTCCTTTGTTTTCTAATAAACCGCATTCACGTGATCGGCAGTCAACCCGTTGGCTATGTTGGACCCTCATTAATTGTTTTAAATGACCACTCACCTGCTCTCCAAACAACATTGTGCTGAAGTCTAAACGAACTGGAACTACATTCATCATTACTTAAATGTAAACGGAAGCGAAATAAGAAACGGTGTTTCAAAGTTGGCAGGCGTGCAACAGGAAGAAGAATTCCAGTTATCCCCCTTTCGCCTCTTCCGGCAAAACAATTTAAAAATTCGGCCGTTAATTTAAATAACTTGTTGAAAATCACTATTGAATCGCTATTCTTTGTGTCAACTATCAATGAGACACCACTGCATTATTCAATACCCAATGAGTAGTACCTCCGGAAAAGCATAAAAAAATAGTCAATTTTATCAACGACCAGAATATCGACGTCTTCTTCCTGACAAAAATATGGCTAAAAAATCAGGCGATGAGCCCAAGTGTGCGGATCTAACACCCACCGGAAACTCCATCAAGTCGTTCCACCGCTACTCTCGCGTAGGGGGAATTGTCGTCATCACAAATAATTCCATGATAAAATGTCTTAAGCACAACACAACTTTCAATTTCTGCCACACATCGTTTGAGCTAGTCCAAACAACACACACTGGAACAAAGGTCAGTCAGTTTTCTCTGCCTCATAGTAGAAGAAATACAAGCTGATTGGATCTCTCTTTTTGGAGCAGTGTCCGAATCTCTTTGAGCATGGAAAGTCGATCTGTGGCACCTAATTATTCTTGGAGATTTCAACTTTCACTTTGACTGACCTGGAAACACATACACATACAAAATCCGAGATTCCATTCACGTTTTCAACCTTAAACAGTCAGTTAAGCAACCGATCAATACACATGGTCAAATTTTAGACTGGATTCTTCATAGACCTGATGATAATATTTTAAGGTCCACCCTTGTATCCCACGAACTTGCATAGGTCAACTCGGCATTATATGCTATCTGCACGTATCAGTCCCTAACACTCCACCTTTATTTACTACTAAGAGAAACCTCCATATGATAAATAGAACCAAACTAATGTATGATATCCAAGCAAACCTAACAACTGGTTTATCTCCTACAGCAGAACATATCAATAACTGCCTGAGTTCATAGCTTGAAAAAAAAAAACCCCACCAGCCACCTGTGCAGAGTATCATTTCAAAAGTATTCTCCGTGGTACAGCAGTGTTAGGGACCAGCTTTGCACTGATAAACGAGACCACCGTAAAGCGGCGAGACTTTGGTTTTCGCCAGGAATCACAATTCATAAACAAATCTATGAAGCCGCTCAGAAAAAAGTCACAAACATAATCCATTTAGCCAAATTATCCCACTACAGTAGTAAGGTCACGGAGAGTTCCAGCTGCAAAGAGTTCTTCGAGATTAGTAACAAACTAATGTCCAGGAACAAAGGTACACCACTTCAAACTGCCTTCTCTACTGTTGACCGCTTGGATCTGTTTGTAAATATCTTCCGTGACAAGCTACAAACTATTAGAGATAAGCTTGACAACACGACTTGTCGTCACCATACAGTTGCGATACAGATTTTAAGCGACGGCCGTTAGGTGCATGTGAACCTGTTTAATACGGACAATCGTGATGAAGAGTGCACTAAAGTCATGTGACACTAACGAATGTTATTAATACCTCTCTCGTCTGGGGAATTCCCATCATTTTTTAAAACTGACATTGTAAAGCCTCTGCTAAAGAAACCGATACCCGACCACAACAATTTAAAGAACTACCGTCCAGCTTCTAATATCTCGTTCATATCAAACACTTTAGAAAACGTTGGTATAACCCAACTTGCATCTCATCTGAATTCAAACAGATTTTTTTTCAGAAATATGCAGTATGCATATCGCCCTTGCCACAGTAATGAAACTACTCTTCTGAAAGTATTTAGTGACATTCTCTCTGCTGTGGATAGTGGACATATCACAGTCATCACCCTCCTTGATTTGTCTTCAGCATTTGACACAATAGACTATGAGATATTACTTCACAGTCTCTAACATGTATTTGGCATTCACAATACAGCATTACTGTGGTTCAAGTCCTACTTATGCAACTGGACACAAATTGTATCTGCAAATGGAATACACTCCAGTCCAGTAGATCTCTGTTGTGGTGTTCCAAAGGGGTCTGTTCGTGGACCTGTCTCTTCATTCTGTACACTCAGCCGCTCTCACATCTCATATATAGTCATCCAGTGTCTCGCCAATTGTATGCTGATGACTCCCAAATATACAAATCTGGCTACCCAACTTTAGTTGATGCTACCATCCATGAAGTAGAGAGGTACATTACTGATGTGAAATCATGGATGACATGTAACAAGCTGCAGATGAATGATGATAAAACTGAGGCCATTTTGATACAACATAAAGATTTTCTCATTGACATCCTTTAGCGCAAACAATACATATCAGCAACACCAACATTTAATTCACACAGTCAGTATGAAACCTAGGTGATACTCTAGACAGTACTCTCCCATTGCACTAACATGTCATGCACATATACAAGGCTGTATATCTTGAGCTGAGACGCATAAGCTCAAATCGCAAATATATTTCAGTTCGCGCCACTAAAACACTTGTGTTCATTAGTATTTTCAAGACGGGACACATGTAACTCAATTATGTCTGGTTCGTCTCAATATCTACCCTACAAACTTTAAAAAGTTCAAAACACTGATGTTCGGATCATCATTGAGTGAAACGATCAGAATACCCCTCACCGCTGGCTGCTCTGTACCGTACACTGGCTATCCATTTGATCCAGAATAAAACACAAAATTGGTTCTCTGTGCTACGTTTCACTGACGGACTCCAGTCCAACATAAATATATGACATCACCCATGTGTACACACCAGCAAGAGAATTACGCTCCTCGTCTGACAATCGTATACGCATTAATCCCACTATGAAAACAAAGTCATATGGACAATGTTATTTTGCATACCAGGGCCCAGCAACGTGGAAAGAATTGCCAATTGAAATTAGACACAAAGACAGTGATCCCTTTCAAGAGTGTTCTTAAAACTCACCTTTCTCGACTGCAAGAACAAACTTAAAGTCCTAATGATGTCTCCTACCTTAATTATTTTCAGCATTTTGTATGTTTTCAAACTGCATTGTGTTTTTGTTTTTCTTTAGTCATATCATTATAGATGTTGTAAAGCACGTAGAGCTTCTAAAGTTTGAGCGCTACACGAAGTTCTCATTCTTTTCTTCTTCTTCTTCTTCTTCTTCTTCTTCTTCTTCTTCTTCTTCTTCTTCTTATTATTATTATTATTATTATTATTATTATTATTATTATTATTAGTTTTATCTGAGCCAACTAAATATCCTACTCTCACCTCTAACACACGGCTGTACTAGTGTTGAAGAGGAAATCTTTCGTTACCGGATCTGATTGCCATATGGCACAGCTATGGCTTACAGTTTCACACATACAGCGGAGATTTGTTTTAACCAGTTCGTTAATATAGAACCGATTATCCAGTAGTCACCACGAACGGATACAACATCATTTACATGCAAATGATACGTGTGCAATGGAAGGATTGGGTGAGTTATATGACTATGCCGTTGAGCAGAGTGCCTATAAAGATGAACTGAGAGAAATGGCAAAACTAAGTCCTAATGCTGGGAGTCGATGTACGCAATACATTTATTTAGTCTTGATGTTTTTCTTTAGTCGAATAGCTATATAGTCAATGGTGAGAGACCTGAGCAGTGGTTGAAATAAATGAGATCTACCTTTTCTCATCGGGTTCTGGAGACACACTTGAGACAAAGGTTTTTCGAGAAAAGAAGTTTAATAACAAACAACTGGTTGCCTATGAATGAGGCTTGCAGATTAAACAACTCCGATTTCAGATGCAATGACTTTAATTCATGATTGCATGATTAGGTGAAGGAAGGAATAAGATTTGTCTGTGTATTTCCGTTGCAAAGAGGATCAGACAGCATTCTTCTTCACTTTCTGCAAAGCTTTATAAATCAGAAATGTCGGTAGGTGGGGAGTTGCGGGTGGGGAATAAGGTGCGTATCCATCTAGACCCTTCCGATTCGTGGTAAGAGAATTAACTGTCCAGTCAAATAGTCCAGGGACCTGAGGTAGCGAAACCCTGCTGACCTAGCACCATACCGGCATCAGTTCAGATCATAATTTTGTGTTGTGTTTTAGGTGATCAGAGATTAAGTATGGAGACATGTTGCTCTTAACGAATAAGAAGAGCTCGGTTCAGGACAATTTTCTTTACGTTAAAAATAGTCAAGAACTGTGTCCTGTTGTCTGACGTATCTCATTTCAAATTGAAAGACATTTGTCTCTTTGTATTATTCGTGAGCTTATATTCTCATATATAATATCGGCATTTTATAACACGAAGAAGTTGTTCTAATTCAGTTCAAATCAGTTCCCATTCGTTCTTTTTAGTGGCTCTCGTAACGTTATCTGTCTCCCTCAATGTCTCTTACAGTGAAGTGAATGTGACGATTATTATTGTATTCATCGTTTTAATTTCTATGTGCATGATGTCATCATATAATTTTCAATGGTTTCTCTTCCAGAAAATCAACCATAATGGTTTTTAAAGTAATTTGAATTTACAGTATTTTTTTTAAACCTTTTGGATTATTACCGGTTAACCACAAGGGTTTTATGAGATGAAATTTAAATATACTTACACATAAGCCACACGTAAATCAGGCAGACAAGTGGAGGAGCAGATTATGGTGTTATTATTTAGGTGTTAAAGCTTGTAAGAACACACAAACGCCACATATAAAAGAAATGAAACAGATCTACAGTATATCATTGTTTTCGCTTTATTAAAAAATGATTTACATTGGCATATACGGCAATTTTATGGGATAGGTATCCGGGTGCATTATTTATGACAGCGATGAACTGATGAAGAGACAAAGATTGCTTTCGGGTAAAATATTACAATAGATAATTAAACACTTACTGTCATGAAAACAAAGAAGTGAACTGTAAGGTAGAATTATTTGTATGACCTTGGCTTTCTTTGACTAATAACCAGAAATAATCAATGAGGGGTTGCGGAAGACATTTTGTTTTATTTATAGTTCACCTATACCGTCATCTGCTCTGTCCAGAGCGAACATGTTTGATATAAAGTTAACTCAGAGAAAATGACTTTAATAATACTCTTTGAGAAACGAAATACATGTATTCAAGAGGCATGAGCTGGAGTGATATACATACAAATGTGAACAGAAAAAGAAAAAGTGAACACGGTTATGTACATTTTACCAAAAGTTATATTTTGTAGCTATTCTTTTGTTAGATGGATCGGTGGTTCCTCCCGGATCCATCTCTCTCTCTCTCTCTCTCTCTCTCTCTCTCTCTCTCTCTCTCTCTCTCTCTCTATATATATATATATATATATATATATATATATGTCTCTCTCATCGACTGGTCTTCATGTATATCCTATATCTGGTATGTGAGCAAATATTGCGTTAAGCAACTACAGCGACAGTTAACACTAATTGTTTCGAAATGACAGAGGCATACTATTCGAATAATGAATGTATGTGGTAGTGCGAGCTATGTACCCAATTGACCACCTGTTTAACTGAATCCGATGATAAAGATGGGATTGGTTGAATCTGATATAACTGATGCATTTACAGTGTCAGGTTTCTCATTTACAATGAAGTATGACACGTAAACATCCTTGACGGTCATACCCAATCACTTAGACGAATTGAAAACAATGACATCGTGTTTTCAATTCCTAATGTAAGAGAGAGAGAGAGAGAGAGAGAGAGAGAGAGAGAGAGAGAGAGAGAGAGAGAGAGAGAGAGAGAGAGAGAGAGAATGAGAGAGAGAGAGAGAGAGAGAGAGAGTAAACTGAAATCACGAAACACGCATGCATTTAAGGAGATTTGGGGCGTCTACCGCATTTTTTTTTTTAATTCAGTGCTTATTGAATACCTGCTGTATTGCAATGTTGTTCAACAGGTATTGATTATTTTGCGTAAAATTGAGACAACTGTGTTACGGTCGAATGCATATCCCCGTTACACACCGTAACACGTGTCGAAACACGTGTCGGATACAAATATATAAAGCTTGGCGTTTTACTTGAAAGTTAAATCATTGGAAGGAAATTGGGGCATATAAGCAGTTCCTCAACAAAAATGAACTTAGGGTAAGTAAAACAATTGGTTTTCATTTGAACAGAGCGTTTCAACTGGAATCGGTTAAATATGAACTAATGTTTCATTTATATTTGTCAAGTTGATAAAAGATTAATAATAAAAGATTTAACGGGTAATTAGTTTGTTCGTATAGTGATTAAAAACCAAGATCTTTAAAGAACCACCCATAGTCGTTTACTAAGGAACCAGATTAGAAAGACCACCTTATATCTGTCCGATTGATCTGAAGCTATATAAAGGAACAACAAACATAACATAGTATGCTAGTAAGTGTTCCAGCATTTATTTTCAAGTCATTGTTTTAAAGCAGGAAGCGAACATTTTCGTTCTAAAACTTAAAATAAAATAATATCAGAAACATGACCAACACGCTGACCAATTTAAACCTGAGGGATACTCTGATCACTCTCTGAAAATGCTGAATATTGAATCAAATCACAGATGGATTGATAGCTAATTAACATATCCACACAACCCGGCCCCTAAACAAATAGAACATTTGAAACCGAAGATGCCGACACTTCGCAGATTTTCATTGTATCTTGCCTTTTTTAAATCTACCGTACATCTATTTCTATCCTGTCAGTTTGTTCACTCGCTTTTTCCTCCATGGGGATAAAGAAATACTCTGTCCTTCAAACCCTGTAACTTCTAACGCAAATCATAGACCTTTGAAATTCTATCATCATTATAATAACAAATGTCAGAGTATTGTAGACAAAATGAAAAAGATCATGTAAATATATAAATACATTCATAGCTCTGTTTCTTGTTGTAGTTGATGGGAATCAAAGACTAGAGCTAAACAATAAATGCGCTACCACAGAGATAAAGATAACGTCCAAAGTATCACGAAGTCTTCGAAATGACATAGATACATAGGCTATGATAAGCAGTGCAAAAGCTATTACGTAGATATGTCTCTTTTTAGAGATGCATACTTTGTTGTTTATTTCTCTTTTAGTTTAACCTTTTCACAAACGATTAAATTTTTTAAAAAAATTAGTTTACCGGTATCAGAAGACAGAAACATAATGCTCTGTGCGTGTCACACGTAATGAGCATCTTTGTGTGTATTTATTATGTCTGGAGGAACATTCTATAGCTCAAAACGTCCGGTAGACCATTTTGTGTAAAGAAACATATTTGTAGCATTACCTTCTTAGATTAAAGTTGTTTCCTTCTACTACATATGAAGCAGATATGACACCAATGTCATTTTTGATCTATAATTATGTTGCAGTAAAGTTTGTGGAATCAACAAAATCCAAACTTCCTGCTATGTTCGTTATGCTGTTCTTAATGTCTTTAGTAAAAAATATCATTACATTGTACTAACTGATATACTTTGTTTTTGAAGATGGTGGAGCCTTGATTAGATGAAATATACTTTGTTTTTGAAGATGGTGGAGCCTTGATTAGATGAAATATACTTTGTTGTTGAAGATGGTGGAGCCTTGATTAGATGAAATATACTTTGTTTGTGAAGATGGTGGAGCCTTGATTAGATGAAATATACTTTGGTCCAGTCGCAACATAAGACTGAACCAGCGAGAACATGATTGGTTCAAACAAGAAAATCCAAAACCGTTATTGTTACTTTTGAGGGCTGGAGCGGGTGGTTGGGGAAGAATACGTTTACGGATTTTTCCGCTTATATCAGTGTTTCACACGAACACACACACACACACACACACACACACACACACACACACACACACACACACACACATTGAGAAATCGTTAGACACTTCATCTTGTTGGAATAATCTACTCAGCGGAATTAGTTAATACCTTGATTTCTTTCGTAGGAATCTGGAATGACTGTGTACATAGATGAGAACCTTTTACTAGGCTGCCATGCAAGTGTATCTGCGACTCACGAGTGCATATACCATCGACTTACTAGCATCGTTGTTTTGGTTATGCGTGCTTAGTCATGATGGAATATGGATTGGTGCGTCCAGGCAAAGTGATGGGTGCTGTTTACTACCAGACCTGGGTTCGAATTTTAAATTCTTTAACCTGTATATTACATATTAATTCTGTCTAGTATTGTCAAGCATTTTCCTGTATAATCCAAGGATAACACTTCCCGTTTCTGTTGAGCGTATATTTGTATTTTTTTTTTGTCTTGCCCCCTTCCCCCCTCTCTCTAACCTTCACCACTAAGAAAGGAATCCCGATCTATTTCACATTCTTGTATAAGAAAAAAGATGTGACCGAGATTTACAAAAGATAAAAAGTACATAGTTCGATCTTTCGTAACCTCTTGGTAAATCTTTGTTTCCTAAATAGCCGAGATGATCCAAATGGCAGTGATTTACATACATTCGAGGTATAAACCATATATTTGACCTAGAAGTTGATAATGTGATACAATATTTACAATGATGTTATATCGACGACATTATAAAGTAATGACCAGGATGGACTTCGGCTCTATCATTTGTTTCTTGTCTTTTACAATTTACATGCAACAGTTTTGTTTGGTTCTCAGATACTTGCAAAGAGTGTATATGTTGGGATGTCAGAATGGGATTCTTCAAATTCTCTCAAACTTATCTGACCATTATGACGTTACTCAGAATTCAAAACTAGTTTTTTTTTTTGTACAGCATGCTATACAATCTGTGCATGTTTATTTCTCCCTCCATAGACCATGCCAATTTATAAATCTTAAGAATAACTGGAGTTCAACAAGGAAAATATACCATCTGTATACTTGTGCAATGGAAGGCTAATGTCCAGTTTTGGTGTCAAATGTTTTTAAATACAAGAATGTGAAATAAATCAAGCATCAAAATATTAGATACCGGAACTATTTTTCTAAACAAAATCAATACGTAAGTCGAAATGAGAAAAAATTCTAGCACACAAACATACATTTTTCATTTTTAGATTATTAGCAGCCTATGGGCTTACTGCCATGACAATTGCATACGTCACGTCATGTACAGAAGGGACTTTCAGCGTGCCCGTGGTATATGTGGGAAGCTCTTGGCCTGTGGGGGATGGACTACACTACAGAGCGCACGCCCGGTGTAGTCTGGCAGTGTCGGAAGTTATTCTGCCAGGACAAGTCTACATCAATCTGACTTTTAGCCAAAAAACGTCTTCTTTCCAGGTAATTTAACATGTCTGTCATTATGCGTTTCGGTGAGCATATCTTTCATTTCGTATCCTTTCTATAAGCCCATTCCTTTCCCACTATTGTCTATCTTTTCCTCTATTTCCTGTCCGTCTTAACTTTATAATTCTTCTTTGTTATTATCTGTAAAAATGTTCCATGTCGACTCTCTCTCTCTCTCTCTCTCTCTCTCTCTCTCTCTCTCTCTCTCTCTCTCTCTCTCTCTCTCTCTCTCTCTCTCTCTTGCATATATGTTTTACTCATATATGCACACTCGAATTTCACGTCGGGTCGGAAGTGGTCTGTAACGGCCAGCGTCTTAATGGCTTTTAGGGAATCAATCTGTACGTGTATTTCTCTGTTTTCTGTTGATTATTGACTGTTTCGATTTTTTCCAGCACTGGATAGGACACCTAGTGTCGTCAAACAGCGATGGGTATTGGTACTACGTCAACAATCTTTACTACCAAAATCCACCTGTTATGAATTACGAATTTCAAGTCAATTTTGATACAATGACACAGCCACCTGCATTGTGTGTCAGTTCTATCATGGCGTACGGAACTGCAACTACCACTACAACGGCTGCCAGCACAACTAAGCAAGGAGTTGTTATGACTCAAGCCTCTACATGTAAGTCGAAGCTGCTAGATTGGTAATACATTGCTCTCTTGTACTGTGTTCTACCTTTTGGCTACTTTTCTGACAAGCCATACTGCCGCGTATGTGATTGTGTGTGTGTGTGTGTGTGTGTGTGTGTGTGAGAGAGAGAGAGAGAGAGAGAGAGAGAGAGAGAGAGAGAGAGAGAGAGAGAGGCAGACAGACAGAGAGCGAGATGTTTCTTTCTGTGATGGATCAAAATGTGACTCAACGTTTGATTTATAATGTTTAACCAATATGATTGATTATAAGGAATCCATTCTATACGTATGATATAAGGATTTGTACCATTCTATACGTATGAGATAAAGGATTTGTAACATTCTATACGTATGAGATAAAGGATTTGTAACATTCTATACGTATGAGATAAAGGATTTGTAACATTCGTTCTTTGCATATTCACGCTTTTTTTACTTTAAAACAATTATGTGATTTGAATCATTAATGCCACACTAACTAACAGGTTCGCAGTAGCTTCGTCTTTTCTTCATTTGCGATCTACTGGCAGCAGTCCAAATGAGCTTATAGATGGTCCGTCCGTCCGTCCGTCTGTTACCACAAGTTTATTATCACTATTTCGCCTAAGCTAAAACTGCAAGCGGTCTTAGCATACTTATATTTGTTTTTCATTGCTTTATTTAGTATATAGTACAATGATACATGTAACATTGCTAAGTGTATTATATATATATATATATATATATATATATATATATATATATATATATAAGAGAGAGAGAGAGAGAGAGAGAGAGAGAGAGAGAGATGGGTGGGTGGATGGATGTTTAAATAGATTATTCAATAATGTGTATTTTCATGCAGCAGCAAACACAGTACCAGTCGTTCATGTAGACAGCTGGCCAACAGGGGATGGTGTACATTACCGAATGAATGGCAAATGCAATTTTAATCTTCAGTCCGAGATACCTGCGAATTCCCTGAACATTAATGTCACCTTCAGTAAACCTACACAAAATTACCAGGTACAGCATATTATATTTATAAAAATGACAAATTTCGTAAAATTTCCAAAGTCAAGTAAATGAATTGAAAAAAATAATGTTAAAAATAATTTTAAAAATTAGGTTTTGCTTTTTGAAGTTTCGACTAGTTATGTCTATTTCAAATAGATACCGTGAGAAGAATCAAAGGCGTTTCAAAGAGAAGAGCGTAAATAGTGACAAGCATTGAAAACAACCATTCTAAAAAGACCATAGTTACCATCCAATGACCATTTTAAATACGTGATAGGTTCCATCCAATGATCATTTTAGCAAGCAATAGTTTCCATTTTATGACAATTTTAAGAAGGTTGTGTTGCCCATTCAATGACCATTTTATCAAGCAATACAGTAGTCTCTGTCCTAAGACTATTGAAGCCAGTATTAATTCCAACCTTGAAGCCAGTGGTAATTCCAACCTAAGATCATTGAAGCCAGTGGTAATTCCAACTTGAGACCATTGAAGCCAGTATCAATTTCAACCTTGAAGCCAGTGGTAATTCCAACTCGAGACCATTAACGCCATTGGTAATTCCAGCTTGAGATCATTGAAACCAGTGGTAAATCCAACCTAAGACCATTTAATCCATGCTATAATTATAGTCTCTAAACATTTAAGATAAGTGATAATCCCTATCATATGACCATTTAGCCGTTGATAATCCCCATCATTTGACCATTTAGCTGTTAATAATCCCTATCATATGACCATATAGCCGTTGATAATCCCCATCATATGACCATTTAACCGTTGATAATCCCTATCCTATGGGCGTTTAAGTCTCATTATGATTCCCAGCTTTGTCCATTTAAAATTAAAATACGATGATAATCATTTATAAAATTTGAACACACACTATGAAAACTGAGCAAGTATGCCTAGCCTCTCTGACACTTGCCACATTAGGAAAGACGCAAACACACAAACATGTTCACACAATGATGTACGAACTGTAATCAGTCCGATGGACTTAAATCAGAAGTGTTACTTTTAACTAGCACTGGATAGCTACGATAACATCAGCAGCGGCCGACGGAAGCTGGTATTACGTGCGCAACATATATAATATGTACCCTCCCGTGATGAGCTACACTTTTCAAGTCACATATGCCGGCCAGACACCTCCAACGGGTTACTGCTACAGTTCATTACCTAGTGTCCCTGTAACGTCAACGACGTCAGCATTCTCGACACTATCCACGACTAAAACGCCTGCACCAATTACATCCACTGCGTTCATTAGTAAGTATCCACCTCTATAATATTCTCCTTCTTAAAAAGGATAGACTATCTAGTAAGTCTCAACTTCTACAACATTCTCCTTCTTAGAAAGGATAGGCCAACTTGTAAGTCTCAATTTCTATAATATTCTTCTTCTTAGAAAGGATAGGCAATCTAGTATCAACTTCTATAATATTCTCCTTCTTAAAAAGGATAAGCCATCTAGTAAGTCTCAACTTCTATAATATTCGCCTTTTTAAAAAGGATAGACCAAATGTAAGTCTCAACTTCTATAATATTCTTCTTCTTAGAATAGGCTAGGTCAACTGAAAGTATGAACTTCTATACTATTCTCCTTCTTACAAAGCAGCTAATATCTCAAGACTAGACTTGTCTTAATATTTATGATAGTGAAATTTGGCATCTGTTGTCTTTCACTACAGTCTAACCTATATAAAAGTATTTCAACTTCAAATCGATATATATATATATATATATATATATATATATATATATATATATATATATATATATATATATATATATATATATATATATATATATATATATATCGTATTAAAAAACAATTAATATTACAGATGCTTCTTTTAACTACTCTGACGCTCTGGCAAAATCCATTCTATTCTACGCTGCACAACGATCAGGCAGCCTTCCAACGAATAATCCCATTTCGTGGAGAGGCGATTCCGCTCTTTATGACGCAGGCAATAATGGGGAAGATCTAACTGGAGGATGGTATGACGGTATGTATCCAAACGTCAACTTTTGTGTTTATGTGTTACGTTAATTTCTTTGACATTAAGTTACATGAAAAGAATTTACGAAAGGATTTGTACTGTAAGATTTTAAAGCTTCGTACAGACAACTACAATTTGTCATACAAGAGAGCATTGTTTGTAACTATCTAATTATAAAAGTAATGTCGTTTCTAAATGCGAATATTATCCCATGTAAGCATCTGTGATGGATAGAGGTTTCGAAAAGTAAAGACTGCAAACTAACTAAACACTTTTTATTTGAACTGAGCATAGCAACGACTTAATTTGTCATACGTTAAAAGTACAGCAGCCCATGACAGTGACTACCCGCATGAAGAGCGTACAGTTCTTTAATTAAGTAGAAAAGAGTTCTTAAAAGTAAGTAAACTATGGTATGAATCTGAACCAGTAAACGTGCTTGAGTAAAATGATCTAAAGTTAACTTTGTTGGATATAAGATGTTGCCGTGAAACTACAACTATAATTAGCAAACTGTTTGCTTCCTCGTTTATTAAAATGTTCGTCTTACGTCGAGGTATTTTATTATATAATTTTCTTTCTGGAAGTTATACAGTCTGTATGTTTTTGTTTGTCCGTCGGTTAACATTTACTCGAAACATTCCAAGGCTTTGAAGGATTCTAAAATTTTAGTTTGCTTTATATCAAAATCTGACAGTGTGTCGCGTGCCAAAATCAAAGTCGTGACAAGCAATCATGTAACTGTTTGACCAGTTAAATTACATCGACTGTACGTTTTGAACTACTAAAGATAATTTCATTAAATATTTTTTTGACATGCATCATAACAAGGTCGATGTGATGCTTACAACAGCCATGTCCCAAGGTCAAGGTCAATGTCCATACTACTCCTTTCATTGTCGGGCTAACTTTGAAACTTTTGAATCACTCAGGATATTCTCTTTATACTTGGATATATAGCATAACTAGATGGCGAGTCGCGTATCACAAATAAGTATCTATGTCAATGTCCAGGTCACGCAAAGGGAAACGATACATTTTATGACTCCATGTTTTCTGCATTGCAACATTTGAACCACTGAAATATTATCGTGAAAAATTTGTTTTATTTATATCACGTCAATATGACTTGTTAAGTTCCACCAGCATGTCCTTGACCACATCCACATCCACAACAAAATATAATTTCTTCTCTAAAATATGTTACTGTCAGATTCTCGCGGGTCATGAGCGTTACTCGTATAATATTGTATAAGCCCCACTTTGTCAAAGGGTAAGTGTTACGTCCCACTTTGTCAAGGGGTATTGCACAACATATAATAGTAACACTATAACCCACTCCCATCTGATACTCGTTATCTAAGAGATGACCGCCCACTGTATAATTGCCCGGTTCGAGTAAGAGAATGTATATGGTAACCTGAGCGGGTATATTGAACAAAACAACTCCGAGCCCCAGTAAAGATAAATAAACAATTTAATCAAATACATACACAATCATGAAATTTCCTTTCATTAGGAATACACTCGGTTTAGAAATGAACCTTCACCGAATTACAAAGAGATTTGAAATAGAATTAAACAAATTAGCCGTTCTATTACTGATATTTAAAAATCATCATAGGATCGAGTGTCACAATCGAAGTCAACGCTTTGTTCGATTTCCATAACCTGTTATCCTCGAACCACGTTCTCTGTTCAATCCAATGTTGTTCTAGAAGTTCCTGTCTCTCGAGATACTTTTCCCTCGTGGGTGTTCCGCTTGAACTCAGACTTGTCCACTGTATCAATGTATACACCTCTCAATTCTTTTTTTCCAATGTGTGCGTTTCTATTTCCGTCTTCACGTCTTCCCAAAAGCTATTTTCTTCCTTCCAAAAGAAAATTGAAACAACCTAAGTCCCTCGTTACAATGGTTACAGTTAAAACTGCCCATTATTCCTGGTTCGAACAGTCAGATATTACTATCAGTGATAACAATTTTACGGCTAGTAATTAACTACACATGTCCTCAAATAAATATAGTTTAACCATTTGTTAATTCGCTTTGCCTTGACCTAATACATTAACGTACTACAAAGCAAGGCGTTGAATCGTATACACCAGGGTGCACAAACTTTTTGAGTCCGGTGCCACAATCTGACTTGTCGAAACCGTCTGGGGTCACAAAAAAGTGAAGATCAAAATCGTCCCACACAAGATAGACATCACATCTAATAACACACAAATAACGATGAAGACTATAATTACGACAAAGAAGTTGCATACTAAGACTTATTCTAAAAATGTTATGATACCTCAGCTTTCACAAAGTCAATGTGATGGATGGTGCTGCATGTCATCTGCAAGCTTTGAAATGTCCGGCTTGATGTTTGACGTTGAAAGACGCAAAATTGCTTCCAGATTATCATCAGTCAGCTGATAGCGGATGTTGCTTTTGTTCAGTTTCGTCTGTGAGAAAGCCTGTTCGCAGCAGTATGGAGATCAGTAAGTTCGAGCTGGTATTCTGCTGACAAGTCATCCACTGACACACTGAACGGATCAGCAAAAAGTTTCATTAACAATCTGCATTGGTTAAAGTCATGAAACCGTGAATTGAAAGATTGAACCAATGCATCTAGCTTTCCAACATAAACTTTTGTGTCAATGTTCTGGCTCTTCTGTAGCTGTGACTGAAAAGTGGGAAAGTGCACAAAGTTTCCCGATGCTGCTTGCTGCCGGAACAACTGCAACTTTGTCCTGAATGCCGAGATGTGATTTGCAAGTTGACAAACAAGATGATTTTTGCCTTGCAATTTCAAATTCAGGTCATTCAAGTGTTGTGTCATGTCGACCAGAAAGGTAAAATCAGCTTGCCATGCTGGATCAGTCATGGAAGCAACTTCTTTGTCTTTGTTCTTGTTTCTGAGGAATTCTATGACCTTTTCAATTAACTCCCAGAATCTTTTGAGCATCTTCCCTCGACTCAGCCAGCATACTTCACAGCAATAAACAAGGTCACCATAATCTGCACCAATTTCTTCAAGAAGACTTCGAAATTGGCGGTGATTGAGCCCTCGTGATTTGATGAAATTAATTGTTTTCGTCACTAACGCCATCAGTACCTGAAAACCAAGTTATTTACTGCACAGGTTCTGTTGGTGAATAATACAGTGCTACTTTAAAACTGTCTGTTCTGCTTTCCTCGATGCTTCATCAACAGTGCTACCAGCCCGTTACTTTCTCCGGCCATGGCTGGTGCTCCATCAGTTGTCACACTTACCAGTTTCGTGAAATCCAGTGAAACACTGCTACACAGTCGCACTGTCTCTTGAAATAGAGCAGATGCAGATGTCTGGACCTTCATGGAACCCATGCCGATAAGTTCCTCTGTGATATCAAACGATGACGACACAGCGCGGTCAAAAACAAGCAGCTGTGCGATTGATTTGTTGTCAGTCGACTCGTCTGCAGCCAAAGAGAAGTAGACAAAGTTGGCTGCTTTGTCTGCAAGCTGTCTTGTCACGTCTGCTGAGATGTGTGAAATTCTTCGTTGAACTGTCATACGATTCAAAGCCACCGTCTGCAGGTTGCGAACAGCTTCCGGACACAACTTTTCTGATGCAGTAATCATACATTGCTTGGCAAAATCACCGTCAGTGAAAGGTCGGCCAGATTTTGTTATCATCAACGAAATATCGTAACTAACCTAACATGCTGCACTAAAATCTGCTGACTGCTTTGAGAAAATGTTCTGTTGGCGATTCAGCGAACGCCTCAGAGATTCAATTCGAGCTGTTCTTTCGTCCCCGACAACGTTGTGGAAATCTTGATGCTTCGTCTCATAATTACGCTTTATATTGGAAACCTTCGCCACTGCTACTGTTGAATGACACAGCAGACAAATAACGTTCGTCTGTTGTCGAACAAAACAGTATTGTACAGTCCAGTCATCATTAAAATGCCGGTCTTCGTTGTCAACTTTTCTTTTACGATTAGCTGCCATTTTGTCACAAAAATATAATCAAAATAAACAACGGAAAATATGGCGGGTACTTCCGGTACACCGGGTAATTGGTGATGTGCACCACTGCAAAATTAATGGCAATACTGCCAGGCAAATTCTATAGCCATTTGATCGAGTAGTGCACCAAATATTTGACTTTCCCGTTGGACATCGCGGGCCACTCGGCGACTCGTCGCGGGCCGGAGTTTGTGCACCACTGGTATACACTGTCGCTAAATTATGTATGACATCAAAATTCGATCAAGTCACATGTATTCTTGTAAATCATTAACTAATGTAATACATTAAATTCTTAGAACACAATCATTATTCAAACAATATGATAAATTCAAGAATTAACGTAACATTCCCTATTCATGCTCAACATAGTGTTTTTACAACATAAATGAACACTATGTCATTCTTAACTAAGAATTAAGGTAAGAATTCCAATTCATAATTCAAAAGCACATTATTATACAAGTGTATCCAATTAAATCAATTATACAAATGTATCAAACGAAATCATGCAGACCTGTAAACGAAGCAGACAATATATTAATTGCATCACTATAAACATGGAATTGAGACAATACCTTGTGTTTCTGCGCGTCACTCAACCGATGTTTTTGGCGGGATTTTCCCCCTGCTCTGTTATTTTACGGATGTACTTTTCTAAAATACGATCCGGAGTCCTACTAATAATAATTCTCACCTCTTGCCTCTCACAGGAACAAATCAGACTAAATTCTAATTTAGCTGGTAAGATATTATGTTCTAAAGATTTCTCGTGTAAAACACACCCCTTATTTAACGGCGACCAATCAGAATCAAATGTACTTTTTCCCGATTCCCTCTAAAAGTCGCTTACGTCATGGTCAATATGACACGCTTTGATTTTAAGTAACAGAATCTCTGTTTTCTCTCAATTCTGACATTTTTGTGATAAAATGACCCTTTACAAGGTCACCGTCGGTCAGTACTGGCTCCTGTATAAACAACGTGTCAATTAGTACAGCGGTCGGCTAGCCTTTACAGGCACCCTTCCTGCACGATGTGTCGTAAATTGAACTAATGGGTATTTGGCCACAACTAATTGTTTATTAATTGATCGACCGAAAATTTGACACTTCACAGTTACCCAGTCGCAATAACTTAGAGAGAACTACTACTACATCGCAAACCCAGCCCTTCCAGCTACAACATTTATTTAAAGGGAGCCAAAATTTTTCTGCCGACCTATGTAGCGGTGAGGCAGAGTGATTTCCCTTGATGTATAAGACGTGATGGCAAAGCCGACGAATACATCAGTTACTGCTTCTGCTCGTGCCAAGAAGCACACTATCGTCACGAAAGAACCTTGCAAAAGCCAGAATTCAAATTGGAGGAGTGTTTCTCTTACAAGGAAAATATACTCCATTTATATTTCCAACTTTTTCTCTTTCTAGAAAGTTCTCCTTTTACAATTCGCAATCACTTTGTCGTCATCACACATATAGGTACATGCATTGTGAGCCTAAGTGACTTCACATTAAGTTCGGGGTATCATTCGTTGATGTACGTGCTAGTCTATAGAGCTTATAAACGCTGGTAATATACGTGTAATGACATTACGAACATGTACATATTGGTGCATTCCTATTCCAATGCATTCGTAACGTCCAAACGCCAACTTCAGTGTTTTTCCTTGTACTGGCGATCTGTGTTGTTTTCCGTAATTACCTCATTTTGGATACTACTTTGTAAGCATCATTATAGATGTTGTAAAGCCCTTAGAGCTTCTAAAGATTAGGAGTTATACAGAGTCCTCATTATTATTATTATTATTATTATTATCTACTAAAGTGCCTCAGTTCCATTTATGTGAAGGTTTTTTTGAGAAATATAGACCCTTATGTACATTTCTTTATTGCTTCCAATCGGGTTGGAAAAGGTAAGATTTCTGTACATGGTTTACTCAGTCGCGTCTCGATCATTCATGTTTCTATTGGTGACACGTTAGTCCTGTGTATCTGTATACGAACTGAAAAACACTTAGTTATTTGCAATTATAGCCTATGCGACATCACAAGATAGGTTTGGGCAACAAGACGAGTGTGTGTGAGCAAGTCATTGTGCCCTTAAGAAACGCTTTGTATATGTAAAATTCCGTAATTTCTAGTGCATACATGTGAGTGTCCTTTATAACGGCTTCCTTAGCCTTGGAGCGACATGATTCAATGATTCTACCAGTACATATCGTCCGTTACCGTCTCTATAGGTAACATTGTAATTGGAATCTGCTGCTATCACTTTTGTTCAGGTAACCATTATTTCGCATAGCCATGCGCCCACTCTGTATTGCAACATAACTTGTGCAGGCCCACAAGTTTATATTTCTCCTTACAGGTGGTATTGGCATTTTGACTGGATGATTCATTGCTTTATTAGACTGTTCTCCAGTGCTGTCATGATTCTACACTATCCAAAGACACGGGAAGATTCTACTTTCCGATCCTCCAGGGAGTTTTCCAACTTTGAACCCTGGATCAACCTAAACTTGGTTAACGGAGATTATGCATCTACAAGTACAACCACCCAAACTTACAGTCTATACCGATGCAAATACGGCAGGCTGGAAAGCCCACAGAACACCATCCTTTCGAGAAGCCAGTGGTGCATAATCTCCATATGAATTAATTCGTGAGATGACTTCGATGTTGAAAAACTTCACTGGTGACAGGAATATTTGCATGGCAAGGGACGTCTCGTTCTGTCTGACAACTCAGTGGTTAATTATGTCAAACGACAAGGAGGAACCAAGTCCCAAAACCATTGCGTCTTGGTGTGGGACTTTCTATGGTTCTGTTGTCAACAAGAAGTCCATGTACAAGTTTGTCATATTCCAAGACTCATGACGTATTAGCCGAAGATTTGTCCCGGATCAATCAAGCAACTAATACGGACAGAATTTCCGCTACATCCCACAGTTTTCATTCAGATGGGACCGGCCATTGATGTATCTGTTTGCAACAAGGTGGAATACCAACTTTTAACCTTAGTATCTCCAGTCCCGGACTCAAATCTCGGGCATTCGACGCTCGATTCATAGACTGAAAATGACCTGGATGCATACACCTCTATCTACTTCTAATAAAAGGAAAGGATGATATATCAAAACTGCCTATCTCGTCCTAGATTATATGGGTTATTTGCCCGGCATGCAAAGAAACAACCCCAGCTCAAACGAATTTATTACGCATTTCGGCGCACAAAGTTTGATCAGTTGTCAGTAGCTTACCGGAACTGTTTGCTAACTACCATCTTTCAGGCTATGGGACGGATATCAGAACTCACATTTTTTCGCTTTAATCTCTGAGATCTATCATCACAAAGGGCTCAATTCGATCTGGTAGGTCCAATATCCACAGCTCAACAGGTCACCCTTCCAGGTAGGTTGACAGCTTCTTAAGACGAAACTTCCTCTCCAGTATAGTTACATAGCAGCTGTACCGCATACGTTAGGAAAAGGGAGATGTTATCTCTGGTGTAAGGATACGTACCTTCCTCCACCTCTTACCTCTTCTCCTTTAGGGTTGGGTTACGTACTTAAAAAAGAAACCCAATTTTCCTAGTAAAACATGTTTCTTACGAGAGTACTTATCCAATCATAATACATATACACCATCCAGTCCCCAACCTCGTTACATCCATATGGAGCGTTTCCGCTCTTGTAGTGACTCATGTATTCTGAAGCTTTGCCGCTACGTTATACATCTAAGAGGAGATCACTCTTCCTGACCGCCACATAGATCGACGTACATCTATCTATTAGCCTTTTGTATCTGAAAGTAGTGTCTGGGAGATATGGATTTGTGAGGTAGTAGCAGTTCGCTGTAAGGTATTATGATTGGGCACATATTCTCAAAGAAACATATTTTACTAGGAAAATTTGGTTCCCTGAAAGGCATTACCCACATGAGTGGATAGTGTATGATGTACCACAGTCGCGCAGGAAAACGTAAGGTTTTAACGTTTGAGTCTCGAAAGATACTTCTTGAAACTTTATCGGATACATAATGACAGAACAGAATGTGAAGTAACAAAGAAGCACCCTCACTCCATGGTCTTAAATGAAGCAAGGGGAAATGTAACTTTATGGCCTTTTAACTTTCCCGCATTTCATGAGTTGGGCTACCAAAATTATATCTCTGTTAGGTAGGCAAGTGAGCCATCCTCAAACCTAATTTTAATTTACAAGTTAAAAACTAGATGATCTATTGGAATGTAAGGTCGCAAACATATGCATTATTGTACAAATATGTTTTTGAGTTTTATACAGCAAACATATTCTGAAAAATTGCAATAGTGGTACGTAATTAAATGCAAAACTGCATTTATGTTTACTTCTGGGTACGGAAAAGAACTATCTTAATGAGGCATATGAACATTTCTTGGCATTAAAGTCTCCATGCACGTCGTATCACACTTGTTCTATCAGCCCACACTAAAAAACATTACTACGTAGTCTGGTGAACATCTGACATCTTGCTTCAGCTGGCGACCATGTGAAATTCAACCTTCCTATTTCGTCGGCGACTACACTCTTGACGATCGGCTTTATCCAATGGAAGCAGGCTTACACAGCGGCTGGTCAACTTGACAAAATGTACGACAGCATAAAATGGCCACTAGACTATTTTCTAAAATGCTGGAGACCAGATCCAAATAATCCAGTTTACTACGCACAGGTATGTATTCGTTATTCCTACATAAGTCCGTAATTAATAAATTTGAATGATATTAAACAAATATTAATGTATTTCTGCATATAAAAATACAAATAAATTCCAAAGAAGAAAGAACTTTGGCGTTCACCGCTTATCAAACGCGGGACAATGTGACATCAATTATATATTGAACCGTTAGTTTTTAAACATACTTTTTAAAATCAAAATTTGAACAATGTGTGACCGAGAAAGATGTAGCAAATCAAATCCTTTCCAAAATCATGCACAGTGATTACAAGACGACAGTAATGTTGAAACAAATTTTAAAACCTGAATAATCATTAGACAAGGCACACACAGAGTGTACAGTTATTTCATTTGCCTTTTACTTTGGTGGTAAGTAAGACTAAATGTTGTTGATTTATTGTTTAAATAGTTTTTGTGAACATTTTTCTGGACATCCAGATTAATGATTTTGTAACTGGAAGGAAAACGAAATGGGATGTTTGACTATTTATTTGGGGACAAGAGTTAGTATTCAGAATTGTCATTTTGATATTAAAACTCACATCAGTCAGACAACTAACACTGCTATGGAAAGATGACGTTGCTATGAAACAATAACGTTGCTATGGAAAGATAACGTTGCTTTGCAAAGCTGACATTGCTATGGAAAGATATCGTTGCTAGGGAAAGATAACTTTGCTATGGAAGATAAGCGTCAAACAATGTATTAAATTACATGATAAAGAATGTTAAAGTTACATATAGCATGGTGTTGCAGTTGTTTGCAAATCAGATTGGAAACTCTTTTGAATGAAGCTAATTTGAAAGCAGTTTGCATATGGTCAGGGAGAAAATTCCATATGACATTTATAAATTTAAAGCAGTTTAAAACATTGATATGATAATTTGGGATAGGTGTGTTTCTTATAAGACATTGATATGCTAATTTGGGATTGGTATGTTTCTTAACTAGCATATTGCAATACCCGTGCATCAACGAAAGAAAACCGCAATCGTGTAAATGTTCGTCGCAAAAGCTTAAATATGGTTTTTGTATGCGCACGTTTTCGGAACGTTTCAGAGCCACTTTTTGAATCTCAAAGCAAGATTTAGAAATGAATTGCATTTAACTACAAATCCTTATTGGGGAAAGAAAAATATCACTCACGCACTGAAAAACAGGTTATATTAAATTATAATTTTTGTTTTGTAAATCAAAAACAGACGCACACTTAGTAACAAGTCATATTTAGCTACAAATAGTTTTTATTTTGGTAAAGAAACGTCAACAAAATGTTTCTTTATTGTTGCAAACTAAGAACAAAAACTTACTAAATTAAAAACGTTTTAAATGAATGCATATATTACGTCGTAAAGATAGTTTAAATGTATGTGATTGGTCAGTTATTAACATGTAAAATCCATTACTTCTGTTAAAATTATTCTTACCGCATGTTGTTTGTTTTTAGGGTTTAACGCCATTTTTCAGCATAAGATAGGCCAGTATAATTGTTGGAGGAAGAACACGAGAAGCAACTAGCAATCTTTTTCACATACCCACATTGGCCGAATCTGTGACTCTAACCCACGCAGACAGAGATGAGATGGCAGTGATCGGAATCGGAGAGCGCTTTTGACCACTCGGCCATTCGGGGCGACCCCTTACTGGATGTATTAATTCACGTAAGGGCATAATCAGAGATGAGATGGCAGTGATCGGCAGTGACTTGTGAGCGATGTGTTAGTAAAGACTGGCAATACGAACCTAGGTAAAATGAAACGTTGGTCATTCTCCGCTTCAAACTTGACAAAGATTGTTGCTGTTGTTCTTATAGGGTCTAACGCCATTTTCAGCACAATTTAGGCTAAATGGTGGAGGAAGAACCCATAAAACCTCGGAAAGAACCACCGACCCACAAGAAGCTACTGAGAAGACATCTCACGTATTCACATTGGACGAGCCCGAGACTCGAACCTACGCAGAGGTGAAACGGCAATGATCCGTAACGTTGATCGCTTTTGATCATTTGGCCTCTCGGGGTCCATCAAAAGTTACAATGAAGGTACCTAATTATTAATACAAATATATATATATATATATATATATATATATATATATATATATATATATATATATATATATATATATATATATATATATATGAGTTACTATACAGTTTACTTCAGTAGCCATTATCACCCAAAACAAAGCTAGATTTTTTTGAATCAATGTTGGTTCAAATGGTCAGCAGGAATTTTTTTCTCTTGAAATAATGGAAATAACTGCAACTTAATATATTCTGTACACCCGCAGGTAGGAGACGGGGACATTGATCACGCCTGGTGGGGGAGACCTGAAGATATGACGCCATCAAATATGCCGCGACCAGCATACAAGGTCACCAAGAATCAACCAGGAAGTGACGTTGCTGGAGAAACCTCTGCAGCTCTGGCGGCAGGATCCATTGCTTTCAGGGACAAAGGTTAGTACTTCAAATAAATATATTTAAAAATAATTAGATGATTACACATTGGATTTTCCACTCCAACTAAGACAATAAAATAGGAAAAAGAAACATAATCCTTTTCAACCGATTTCAATCATTATAGCGATAAACAGGCGTTGCAAATAAGTACCAACCATCTAAATATGCTTGCACACGATAGTCGTCAAAACTATCCATCTTTTCAATTGGTAATGTAACCATAAGCTTACGATTTTGATCATTTAAATATGAACGAGCTACAAAAACGCTTCTTTGAAGTTTTACTGTAGTATTCGTCAATATTTCGTTTAATGCGACATATTCGATCAAAGTTTTGACATTTTTTAATCTCAAAGACACACAATCTAGATCTACGTGACCATACAGTTCATAAAATATTTAGAGAAACATTTAGGTAAAAAATATTACTTTGCTTGCAATAGAAGATTATCAGTGGATTACTGATGATATTTATATATGAATCGTATTAAAGTACATCTGTACGTACATATTATATTGTATTACAATTTTGCACCCCTGATGCCATGGAAGAGTTTATATAGTTGCTTGACCAGTACCATAAACAGTATGTAATTACTTTCTTAAAATTCATAGGTGCCGAGTCATACAAGACTGTCATCCAGAACATCGGATAGGTATTATTATAGTTATAGGATAGGACACGGGTCTTGTAGACAGACATGATTCATGTTAGCTCCTTTAGAAGTTTATCAGCTTTTACTGAGTTCGCTAGCAGATGATGTACAGCACGTAGAATAGTTTCATTGATCATAATCCCATTCATCCAGTTTGTTTTGAAGTTGGTTACAAATGGTGTAAAGACAGGAGTGAATCTGAGATAAATATACACTTGAATTAAGATGTCAAAATATTATTAATAAAATCTAAATTTTTTGTCAACAGATCTTCAATATTCCAACACATTACTCAATGCTGCAAAGACACTGTATTCATTTGCTGACACTTATCGTGGAAAATATAGTGATGCAATACAGGATGCTGCGCAATTTTACAGGTGAGACTCTTCTTCATGTTTAATTTGAAGAACACTCATTATCTATTAGAACGATTGCCCTTGTGCATAGAACACAATATTAGTATTTGGTGTGAGTGATATAATAATGTCAAAATCCTAATAATAATTTAGGGATTTTTTAATTAAATAATCTTGCGAAATTAGTGATGAGAAGCATTATATATATATATATATATATATATATATATATATATATATATATATATATATATATATATCATTAAATGCATCCACATATCACATGAACAGCAACCACAAATCATCCGTTGTTGTATTCTGTTAAAATATGAGAGTTTGTACTTTATAATAATGATACATCGATTTTTGCAAGAAGTCGTTTCCTTTGCCAGATATAATCAAAATTCAATAGCTTTATAGTGTTGAAAGGAATTTTTTTTATAAACTTCATATGACAATATATCTCTTCCATTGGACACGATTTAAAACTATGTCATATTTTACAGTTCTTCCGGGTACAATGATGAACTCACTCTAGCCGCTGTTATGTTGTACAAAGCTACGGGAGATCAGAGTTACCTAGCCGATGCTGAAAACAAGTACAACCAATTTGGATTAAACTACGCAGCCTGGGCCCAGTCATGGGATGAAAAACTTCCAGTCGTTCAGGTATTAACTTCACTTTCAAAACAACTCTATGTACTTGCCTATTTAACGCAAGAAGCAAAATAGGTGAGATAATACTAATAGCACACATACGCACAGACACACACATAGACGGACAGACACATTTGAATCTCAAATGTATCGAAAATTTGCAATGAGGAAATTTCCACCTATACCTTTTCTTTTCAAAGTCCTGCAATCTGCACATGCTATGTCAAAACAACGACACATTTTGAATATTGCAGCTACTTCTTTACCAAGCGACAGGAAAGCAGATGTATGCTGATTCCATTGAAAACTATTTGCGTACCTGGAGGAATGATGTCACTAAGACTCCGGGTGGACTGGCATGGATAAATCAGTGGGGATCACTTAGATACGCTGGTATGCAGCTTCTTTAGCCCTTTTTAGCAAACTGTCATCTGTAACCTTCAAGTCATTCAATCACTGTTTCTTACTAGCAGTTTAGATTCTCATTATAAAGTAAATAAACACGGACTAACTTTTGATAAGAAAGCTAAATGTTGTTTCAAGGAATAGACGTAGTAGTAAAATGTGACACATTAGGGACTTTATGAACAATAGAAAATGTTGATACTGTTGCTATGAACAATTCTTAATCATGATACTTGGTTACTTTGCACAATAGCACTTGTGACAAAAGCCGGACTAGGAACTTTTCTGGTGCCAATGTTTTCAACACTGCTAGGAATTCAACTTTCAAATATCTTTGTCTTCTGTTTAGCTTCATTCTACTACTAATAGTCATAATTTCCTCTTCCCTTTATCATAATTATTGGTATAATTAATACTGCTCTTGTGTCTTATTATTATTATTATTATTATTATTATTATTATTATTATTATTATTGTCGTTATTGTTCAAATTATTATTATTATTATTATTATTATTATTATTATTATTATTATTATTATTATTCAGCTAATACTGCATTTGTGGCCATGATGGCTGCAGACCTAGGTTTGAATCCATCCATAAACAGGCAATTTGCGATGTCACAGATTGACTACATGTTGGGGAAAAATTCAAGAAATTTTAGTTATCTTGTTGGATTTGGCAACAACTTTCCTCGCAAGGCACACCATAAAGCCAGGTACTTGATCCTTAATAGGAAAAACATAAGATCTCTCTGCACCACTTGCATTTCCAGTTTCACTTAGTTCCTTTCATGCTGTCGTAAACAATACTGCTACCTAGTCATACAATATAACATAATGTTTAATATTGATCGATTAATTATACTCTATGATCTGAACTCTGTATTAGCCACAAGGCTGGCCCAAGTCCTAAGCATTGGGTGGAATGTTCCTGTTAAATACCAGTTCATAACGATGGTGTGTTTGTGTGTCGGGTAAGGTAACGCCATTTGTCAGCACATGATAGGCTGGCTAAACATGGCGGTCAGACATCTTGCGTAATGATACAGATGTGAAAATGTAAATCAATAAAATTCATTGTAACACCTTAGATAAAAACCAGAGAAACAAACAATAACGATACAGTTCTTGATTCAAATCTGTTAAATAATCTCTTTATCTTTCATAAATAAAGCTCTTAGAATGTCAATTAAATACATAAAACTTACGACACCTGTTTAGATTCGAAAGCGGACAATAGAATTTGTACCCTGTAGGTTGTCGATCGATTGAACATGTATGTAGGATACTAAAACAGTAGCACGAGTTCTCATGCAAGTGTGCTACGGTTTAAGTGACGATAATAATGATACAAATCTGGCAGTTTTGTCAGCTTGTATACAATATGATTGTAGTGGAAGTCCGTGTGATGCAATAACAGCAGTCTCATAATAAATTACTAAAATATTCCTAAATGTTGCTGCAATTAAATTCATGTAGTCAAACGCTACTGTATTAAATTAATGTAGTCAAACACGACAATTAAACACTACGACGACATCATCCCATGCGTATCCAAGGTTGACTCGGCCCGCTTTTCGGTACGGTCACTCCCACCCTCCAGACGTTCATGCACCTACACGTGGGCACTTTACTGGCCGTCTAAGACTAAAAAATTCATTGTAACACCTTAGATAAAAACCAGACAAACAAACAATAACGATACAGTTCTTGATTCAAATCTGTTAAATAATCTCTTTAACTTTCATAAATAAAGCTCTTAGAATGTCAATTAAATACATAAAACTTACGACACCTGTTTTGATTCGAAAGCGGACAATATAATTTGTACCTGTAGGTTGTCGATCGATTGAACATGTATGTAGGATACTAAAACAGTAACACGAGTTCGGGTGCAAGTGTGCTGCAGTTTAAGTGATGATAATGATGATACAAATCTGGGAGTTTTGTCAGCTTGTATACAATATGATTGTAGTGGAAGTCCATGTGATGCAATAACAGCAGTCTCATCATAAAATATTAAAATGTTCCTAAATATTGCTATAGCAAATAGGATCATACACGCGTAGGAATGTCCTAAATATTGCTGTAGCAAATAGGATCATACACGCGTAGGAATGTCAGAATGGTGTTTAGTATTGTAGAATATCAGCACACGAACCGTACTGATCGCTCCGGTGGCCTAGTGGTTAGAGCGTCCGACTCGAATGCGGGAAGTCGTGGGTTTGATCCGTAGCGTACCAAAGACTTACAAAAATGATACCAACATTTGCCTCGCTTGGCGCTCAGCATTAAGATGTTAGTGTTAGGACTGTCGGTCTGGTGTCAGGATAATGTGACTGGGTGGGACATCATGCTACATATCTGCGGCATGATGCCCAGTGCTAAACATCACTATAAACTGCCAACTGCTTACATCGTAGCGATATGACTAAAAAAATCAAATTCACACACACACACACACACACACACACACACACACACACACACACAGAGATCACATCAACAGCCTTTAACGGAAGTACTAAATAAATATGTTTGCTTATATTCTGTCGAATATAATGTGATAGAATCCTGCTTTTATAAAAATATGGCTGAATACGAACCAGTTTAGACTTATGTCATTGTTTATGGTGTGTGATTTTGTCTTCTGTCTATTTGGTTTTGATTTTGTCGGGGGGGGGGGAGGATGTCGGGACATGGATTTAATAATCATAAAACAACGCGTCTTGATTGGGAATATAGCCCACTTTATTTGATACTGGAATCTAATGCAATTTTATTTCCCATTTCAGCTCTTGCCCAGTGGATAAGAATCAACCCTGTGGTTGGAATGACGTTAATAGCCCTAATAATAACCCGAATGTACTTGTTGGAGCACTTGTTGGAGGACCCGATGCCAATGACAATTACGCTGACGTTAGATCGGATTACATCAAAAACGAGGTCACGTGTGACTATAATGCAGGTTTCCAAGGAGTGTTAGCTGGTGAGTTTAATAATAAATATTAGCTATTAAAAATAAATTCAAACACATATTAATTACGTAGATTGCGTGTACATACATTGAATCTTTTGGTTTCCTCCTTGGAAAGTTTCGTTCATATGCCAAGCCCGTTTAAGCTACCAATTTTATTTCAAGCACGTTAAGGGCACCAAAAGGATTTAAAGACTTGAAAACTACCAAAATATATTTAAAAACACTTTAAAGGTGCGGTAGGGATTTCAAGCAATTTAAAGGTACCAGACGGATTTCATCGCCGTCGGAGACAATGGAAGCTTGCTAATGATACATATTTTGCAAAGCACACTTCGTCACTATTTCATCATTGACAGAAAAGAATAAAGTAAGATTTTATTTGACAAAAATGCAAATATCATTAGTTTAGTATACTATTCTGTTATATTTTGAATATCCTATTTTGGACAATAATCGGTGACAGTTTGATTCTTGGGAAATTTTAAAATAAATGTTTTTGACTAACATCATTACTTTGTGTCGACGACCTTACCATTCATGTACGGGTGACAAAATAATCAAATTTTTAAATGTCACTTGTATTAAATAATACATTGCTGCTATTTTTAGCTTCAGACAAGAATCATTTTTTCCCCAGTTGTTACGTCTGAACTTGAGATTACAATTCAAATGTGGGTAGAATTAAGCTATTTATTCGCAGAATATACTTTGATATTAGTCACAATCTCTAATAAAATAAATTGAATGAAAGAAAGTAATTTGGGTTTACTGACGTATAATTTTAATTCAAATGCAAACTTATAATTTAGAATACGATTCTTGATGTTACAAGTTTTTTTCGTTAGAACGTGTTTGCTGTCTGAGAAATATGGTCAGATAACCCTTGCTATTCCTGAGTTGGACAGATCACTGCCAAACTCATTTGTATATCAAAAGGAAACTGATCATATGTAGGATCTCAGTGGAGTTTCCAGTTTCCTAAACATGTCAGTCGCAGCTTCGAAAACACTTGTTTTATTAATTGCTAATGGATAACCAATGTCTTTTAAGTCGGTGTAAATCCAAGATGAACTAGTATGGTTTTACATTTATAAAACGACTGCTTGCCTATTATTACTAGGCCACAGCCATAGCTGATCCATAGGTTGCCACACAAATTAAGTTTATAGTTTATAAAACAAAAAGCTAAAAAGATTATTTTGATCATCAATGAATAGCATACAAAGCAAAACATAGATATAATGAATATTACTTTTAAAACAATCATCAATGAAAACCATAAAAAAATAATTAAAATTAGTGTTATTTCAATCATCTATGAAAATTATGTAAACACTAATGAATATTACTGTAATTTTTTTAATAATCAATGAAAAACCATGAAGATTTCTTTTATTCAAATGATCACTGAAAAAGAAACTTTTCTGTTTTAACAATCATAAATTAAAAAATATTGCATAAAACAATAAATGTTTCTTTCGATCATCGATGAAAAGTATAAAATATACATTATAAAGGTAAGAAGATTACTGTTATATCGATCATCAATGAAACACGTAAAGCTAATGAACACTACTATTGTTTCGATTATCAATAAGAAACGCTTATGAAGATTACTGTTGTTTCGATTATCAAGAAGAAACACTTATGAAGATTACTGTTGTTTCGATTATCAATAAGAAACGCTTATGAAGATTACTGTTGTTTTGATTATTAAAAAGAAACACTTATGAAGATTACTGTTGTTTCGATTATCAATAAGAAATGCTTATGAAGATTACTGTTGTTTTGATCATTAAAAAGAAACGCTTATGAAGATTACTGTTGTTTTGATTATTAAAAGAAACGCTTATGAAGATTACTGTTGTTTCGATTATCAATAAGAAACACTTATGAAGATTACTGTTGTTTTGATTATTAAAAAGAAACGCTTATGAAGATTACTGTTGTTTTGATTATTAAAAAGAAACGCTTATGAAGATTACTGTTGTTTCGATTATCAAGAAGAAACACTTATGAAGATTACTGTTGTTTTGATTATATTATATTATATTATATTATATTATATTATATTATATTATATTATATTATATTATATTATATTATATTATATTATATTATATTATATTATATTATATTATATTATATTATATTATATTATATTATATTATATTATATTATATTATATTATATTATATTATATTATATTATATTATATTATATTGTTATGTATGATGTTATGTTATACTATGCTATATTATATTGTATTGTATTGTATTGTATTGTATTGTATTGTATTGTATTGTATTGTATTGTATTGTATTGTGTTGTGTTGTGTTGTGTTGTGTTGTGTTGTGTTGTGTTGTGTTGTGTTGCGTTGCGTTGCGTTATATTATATTATATTATATTATATTATATTATATTATATTATATTATATTATATTATATATATATATATATATATATATATATATATATATATATATATATATATATATATATATATATATATATATATATATATATATATATATATATATATATATGAAGATATATTGTTACGCATATATGATTGAACTTATATTTTTTCATTGTATTATTTGTTTGTTAGTTTAAATTTGTTTTATTTTTCAGTACATTCTATTGTAATTTGTAATGTAATTTTATTTACTGGAGATGATATTTTCCAGAAAATCAGTTGACCTGGCTTTCTGTCGTAGACACAGAATATATATATATATATGCAGCTGACTGCATATCAAAGATGTTACATATATCATTAACAAATTAGAAACAGTTCATAACAAGATTTGTTGTCCATGAGCGCATGTACTTTAATAACCAAACAGCTTATGCTGGATATTATTCGGATCGTAAAATCAGCTGGGAAGACGTGTACCTTTTTAAAATTTATTCTGACCACATTCCATGAATGAAAGACGAACAGAAAATGTATATTTGTTGTACAATGGCATCTCATTTTTATTTGATGCCATGTATAAGAAATATGTGACCTTAAAGTACGTTTAATTGTGGTCTCTAGTCAGTAATATTGGCGGCCATTTTTATGATTGAAAAATTTTCCAACCATTGTATGACTTGGGTTCATTCTCATTTTGATGGACGCAAGATTGTAGACACCGGAAGTGGGAGCATGCTTCATTGTATGTTATGTGGTCATACAGCACAATTAATTTTACTTTATGTTATCAACATTTATTTCTCAGTAGTGACCTATCCACAGTGTGACAATCAGTACAAATCATATGTTAATCTAAAATACCGTTAAAGATGACTTCACGGTAAAGTTCTCGTCAAAGGTTCACCGGCATTATTTTTTAGAGGTTGCACTGTAAACAGAGCAGCATGTAAACAGAACATAGATTTCACTTGCGGATCATCACTAAAACATAATTACACACTGCACTGTCGCCGAAATACACACAGAAAACCACTCACTGAGCTCATATTCTCAAGAACGAACAATAACCTTAAAATCTCTACGAAAATGCATAATTAAAACTCTTATATCACCATCAAAATGAGAGAGGTAAAAAATGTTCTAAAACTAGAATAGCACAACATTCGTTGGTACTGAACTGGAAGTATTAATTGTGAT
Source organism: Unio pictorum (assembly GCA_030141615.1). Classification (NCBI taxonomy): domain Eukaryota; kingdom Metazoa; phylum Mollusca; class Bivalvia; order Unionida; family Unionidae; genus Unio; species Unio pictorum. Next base: position 617,330 of record JARLTB010000442.1, read on the forward strand.
GCGATTCCATGTGCTCAAGCAATATGGCGCACAGAAGGTCACAATCTTTGTTCCTATATAGCCGTTTTCTCGGTTGCATTAGAGCGTGTTTCTCGATGACTACGTCTTGACCCGACCTCACAAAATTGTTCAGAGCTTCACCCCCCTCCTCTCTCCATTAATAGTTTCAGCTAAGTGTAAAGGAAATTCCTTTATTTCTTGTTACAATACTTCATATTTGTTTTCAATTCTGTATTCTGTATTTCAGGTATTATTGACTACATGATGGGACAATCTGGATAACTTCTCATTGTTATACGTGGCTTCTGAAAAGTTAGACATCATTACTTTACTGCCATCGTAAACAGCTGTCATGCGAATGATAACAAAACTGTACTAAGCTGGGTTTTAAAAAAATCAATCAATGTTACTGTAATATTTTCGAATGAATCTTTAAATATATTTACTTCCTCTATACCATGCTGGATTTTCTGAGAAATAAAAGATAAGTTTGCTACAAACTGCCTTTAGCCTTAATGATCTTGAAGTTGCACACACACACACACACACACACACACACACACACACACACAGATCTCCTTTACTTCCTCTGAGGATATTTTTGAAAAAAGTGTTCCTCCGAACAGAACAAGGGAGATTTTTCTAGATATCGTACATGGATTCCATTACGAGATATGTTAATTTGATTACATTGTGAGATATGGTGATTTGATTCCATTGCTAGATATCGTATATTGATTCCATTGCGAGGTATGGTGCTTTGATTCCATTGCGATATATGGTACTTCGATTCCATTGTGAGATATCGTACATCGATTCCATTGCTAGTTATCGTACGTCGATTCCATTGCTAGATATCGTACATCGATTCCATTGCTAGATATCGTACATCGATTCAATTGCGAGGTATGGTACTTTGATTCCATTGCGAGATTCGGTACATCGATTCCATTGCGAGATATGGTACTTTGATTCTATTGTGAGATATAGTACTTCGATTCCATTGCGAAATATGGTACTTTGGTTCCATTTCGAAATATGGTACTTTGATTCCATTGTGAGATATAGTACTTCGATTCCATTGCGAAATATGGTACTTTGGTTCCATTGAGAAATATGGTACTTTGATTCCATTGTGAGATATGGTACTTCGATTCCATTGCTAGATATCGTACATCGCTTCCATTGCAAGATATGGTACTTTGATTCCATTGCAATCTTAAAAACAGTTATTTATTTCGTCCGTTTGTATGAACACATGGAAGAGTGGGTAGGTAGGTGTTCCATCCTATCAAACAAAGGCTAAAATTTATACATGAATACATTACAGCATACAGATAATCTGAAAAATCAAAACAAGACTATAAAGAGAAGGTTAAAACAAAAATAAAAATACGTAAACATAAACATACCCAAGCTATAGAAATTGCAGGAAAATGTAAAGATTGGAAGAAAAATGAAGATAAATTATATCTGATACCCAACATATATTTAGGAAATTCGAACTATATTCTTTGCCACTTCTTTATATCGATATATTTTTTAGAGGTTTTTGGGTACTAGTCCATTTCACGACATATGAATAAGATCTCCCACAGACACAATTGCAATTTAATTGCACAAAAAGAAGATACAATAATTGCCTTAATTTATGTCAAAGTTTCTGTTGAAAAAAGAAATACCATCAGTTTACATCATCCATAATCAAGTATTAGTTATATACATCTTCCTATAGTTTAACAGGTTTTCTCTTCCAATATGAAACAAGTCACCTAACATATAAACCTTCACCTGTGTTTAATACAAGTTTGGTAATATCATTTTCAATGTGTTATAAAGAACAAACATTCGAATAAATAATAAAATTCCTATTAATATTGTTTTTTCTAATAACCATTTTGTGCTAAGGAAATGTTTGATAACCGATTCTATATCTACAATGTAGTTTTTTTTTTAATTAAGACCATAAATATGCATGTAAGTATGAAAATGTTTTACTAGAATCAGATTAATAAGTGACCTTTTAAAGCTCAAATGCCGCCGTTATCATACATTTCACCATTATGCCAATCGAACAAAAGTATGGAAGGATGGACATAATTTGTAAATAAATCTATCTGACAAAAACCGTTTATAATCAAGGTATTAGGTTTAATCAACGTTCAGATATTCAGTTTACAACTGCGAGGTAACTCCCCTGTGACCCAGGGCCGGTGCTTCCGCTAGGCGAACTAGGCAATCGCCTAGGGCGCTGACCTATGGGTTTATTTCATGATGGGCGGGTGGGGGATGGCGTGAGTGGAAGGGGGAGGGGTGGGGGGCGCCAGAAATTTGATCTCGCCTAGGGCACCAAAATGCCTTGCACAGGCGCTGCCCCTGTCAACAAAGTCGCTCCTAATTCTGTTCTTTTTCGGAAGTGCTTCAAAACTAGCGATGTTATACATTCGACGAATGACTATTACAATAACAACATCATCGACACATCGTCAACAAAAACAAAAGAAGAGAGTCAGGCCCTCCTTTTTGATAAAAAAGCAGATGTGAGAAAGTAAGCACGCAATAGATAACAATAGGAATCGGTGAATATTGGTGATTAGCTGGACTTTGTAATGCTTTTTTTAGGGCGAACTAGGGGTGAAGTCAATGCGAAATAACGTTGTGTTAGATTATTTAGTTTACAATGGTGGCGTCATAAAATCGTGTGTTTCAGCTCTCGAGCGAATTCGGTTAACTCACGAATATCACCGATCAACACAGCATTAATTCGTACACATTTGAAAAATCGCAACATTTATCAATTCGTGGGAAGTACTACATGGCTCATAGCGTGTTGCAAGCTCGATATTATCTGTTTATATATATATATATATATATATATATATATATATATATATATATATATATATATATATATATATATATATATATATATATATATATTGTGTGTGTGTGTGTGTGTGTGTGTGTATGGCGCTATAGTCTCTATAGTCTCTGCTAAAGGTTAAACACCTGAGGTTCGTTCTAGACAGCTATTTTGGAATGACAGCAGCAATACGGTCCAAGATCAAGCCGATGCTTTCCCTCATCATATCCATATACCTGTATGCATGCGAGACAATGACCCAAATTAGAGATCAGAATCCTTTATTTACGAGATGTTGTCAAAGGATCCTGAACAAATCATACTTAGAACAAGTCTCTAATGACATGATGAGCATTAGAATCCAAGGTGCAATTTGACCTTATGCAGGTCTTCTTACCACCATGAATAAACGCAAACTAAGATGGTATGGTCACATCTTACGCTCACCTGGCCTGACAAACACAATATTACAGGGCACAGTGAGAGGAAATAGAAAACAAGGCAGTCATAATAATACATGGGACGATAAAATCAGAATGTAATTTAAACTCCTTTACTGCAATGGAGAATAGTGCAAATTGAAGAGATTGTTGCAATGACACTAGTGGTGCCCCTACGACCAGCCAGGTTACGAGATAAAGGAAACGAAATCCAAGTGTGATCAGATGATCGTGAAAAGGTCATACACTGCTGTACTAATTTCTGTATTTTAGGCTGTCAGTCAAAGATAAGTTCTTTGGAAATATTCGACAATTTTAACAATTTCACACACTGTAAAAATGTGAATCCCTACCAAACAAAATGAAAACAGCACTTCAGTACATGTATTAAGTTCTATTCACATACACATTTTTCAGTTGTATAACACATCATTATATTTGCCCAAAACAAGGCTAACTTGTTAGAGCACGCGAGTTTTCATCATGTCAGCAAGGAATATTCAAGCTGGAGTATAAATTATTCCAAGGTGGTATTTTCTTTTTATCCTCAGCCGTTTGGAATGACGTCATTTTCAAAGTTTTCGGGTAAAACTAAATTTAGCATGTTAAGTCGCAAAACGTGACCAGAGAATTCTTCTTTAAGATGTTTTACTCTTTTCTCCGAAACTGTAACTAATGTTCACATTGCGGTGATTACATATGCTGTTTTAATTAATTACGTTTAGCATACAGTTGCATCATGCTCACTCAACCTAATTAGGACATTCATTTAAATGACTACTCCATCATTTCACTGGTGTTGCGTGTAAGTCTATCAAATTTCAAAACATCTAGGTGAAATGTATTTTTTTTTAAAAATGTCTCTGTGACAAACACTGACCTTGCATTTACGATGATGTTTTCAAATACGTTCAAACTTGTTTTACTTATGCATTTATATCATAAATAGGATTTATATTTTTATGATGGTTGCTACCATTTGGGTGGGTGATATAAATTGGGGTGGGTGGGAATTGATAAATGCGTGGGTATGTGTGATAGCCAGTCTTTAGGTACTGTTGTTTTAGTTTCAGCTCTTTAACTCATCAAACAATTATAAATTACAGTCAGCTGGTTGATAAGGATGTCTATTCCAAATTAGAGATGAAGCTAAACCTCGTTGCCAGAATCTGACTGAAATACCTGCAAGGCAAATAAATAAATTTTGAACTTCATTATCTGAGTATTTATTTAGCCCAGAAGTCATCTTTATGACCTTCTTTTATTAAAGGAGTAACAGAAAAGAGGGATACATGAGGGGACGTAACGTGCGTCAAACAAAAAAGAAGATATACCTGCTCATTCAAAAAAATTAAAACATAGTTCATCTCTTTAATAAGACAACGCACAAAGTAGTGTATTCAAATTGGGCCTTTGGATTGACGACTTCTCGCACTGCTTGGTCACGTGGCCTCAAAAGTGTAAGTGCGACGAGAGAGTCTCCGATTATGTGACCAGGAAATGATGCATTGTAGAGTAGCGTTAGTATGCATTATGAGAATAATCGGTTCGTGTCGGATTAATAAGGTTACGTTTTGTTTTAGTGACTCTTTGAGGAAGCGAAAACAAAGCAAGATTTTATTCCTTTTGTACAATAAATTAGTTATTATCCAATCCATATAATGGGTGTGAGAAGATAATTCAATCATGTAACAGAACGAGGATATCAAATCACTAGAAGTAAAGTACTTTTGAGAAATGAATTCCCTACAAACTCGCGAGTAGTACACATATCGATTTACATTTTACACTTTTTATGGGGATTGAAAAAACAACAAGTGTAGTTTTGTCATAATATGCATTATTTTTATATAATAAAGAAAATGTTTTCTTTACACGAAACATACAATAATGACAATGCAAATATAAAAATTAAAACAAACAGTTCTATATATCATAGTTCTCTGCATATATGTTTAAAAAATGCAACAATAAATCGAATTTCATATGCCTGTTCAATGCATGATATTCACTTGAGACATCCACTTTCTGATCCACGGATACAAACGAACAAGTGTTGTTAGTACTCGCCATTTTTCATGTACTTACCTGTGCATTTGGGACAGGGCTGTTGCTGCGTTGTGAGCATTCGTAGACCGACCCCATGTATTGTTAATTGTTCAAGTAACAATTCATACTATGATCAATTAGCACAGATTGCATCGGTCCTTGCAATTGTGGAACAGTTCTGGGTTAAAGCCGACTCTTTCAGCCAGGTATCTGTTCGGACAGAAAAAGTGCAAAATCCGTTGCTTATGATTTTATTTTACAAACTATACAGTTTGTAAATCCTGGAGACGGGGCCTTTAAATTATTAGTTTTGTCCCTATGTCGATAGCCTCACAATAAACATGGAGAACAGAGAGAATAGAAAACAAATGCTCTCTTTATAGCTCCTTGTGTGTGTTTGTATATATATATATATATATATATATATATATATATATATATATATATATATATATATATATATATATATATACATACATACATACATACATACATACATACATACATACATACATACATACATACATACATACATACATACATACATACATTCATACATACATACATACATACATACATACATACATACATACATACATACATACATACATACATACATACATACATACATAGATAGATAGATAGATAGATAGATAGATAGATAGATAGATAGATAGATAGATAGATAGATAGATAGATCCAAGCTTTGGTTTTGATTTTAAGTGTTTACAGTTGTTGCGAATCGTGGTATTAACAAATACAATAGAAGGTTGCGAAACATACAAGTTTAGTAATAGCAACACATTATTTATTTCGCTAAGTTACTAAATCAAAATTTAGGAGACATCTTACAACATTTTGAATTATATCCCAAATAATAATAGCTTTCAAATTACAAGTTCAACTGTTAAAAATCCTCGGAATAATTTCCATTAGTCTTGAATGTCCTTATGTACCACAATGTTTCAGTATACAATGTCTTTGAATGACTTCTCGATAATCTCAAAGTAGTTTTTCAGCACAGCTGTAAATTTCACAGACACATCATTAAACAGGATTCAATAACTGTTTACCTATTTCACAGACTCATCATTAAACAGGATTCAATAACTGTCTACCTATTTCACAGACACATCATTAGACAGGATTTAATAATTGTCTACCTGTTTCACAGACTCATCATTAAACAGGATTTAATAATTGTCTACCTGTTTCACAGACTTATTATTAAACAAAATTTAATAATTGTCTACCTGTTTCACAGACTCATCATTAAACAGGATTTAATAATTGTCTACCTGTTTCACAGACTCATCATTAAACAGGATTTAATAATTGTCTACCTGTTTCACAGACTCATCATTAAACAGGATTTAATAATTGTCTACCTGTTTCACAGACTCATCATTAAACAGGATTTAATAATTGTCTACCTGTTTCACAGACTCATCATTAAACAGGATTTAATAATTGTCTACCTGTTTCACAGACTCATCATTAAACAGGATTTAATAATTGTCTACCTGTTTCACAGACTCATCATTAAACAGGATTTAATAATTGTCTACCTGTTTCACAGACTCATCATTAAACAGGATTTAATAATTGTCTACCTGTTTCACAGACTCATCATTAAACAGGATTTAATAATTGTCTACCTGTTTCACAGACTCATCATTAAACAGGATTTAATAATTGTCTACCTGTTTCACAGACTCATCATTAAACAGGATTTAATAATTGTCTACCTGTTTCACAGACTCATCATTAAACAGGATTTAATAATTGTCTACCTGTTTCACAGACTCATCATTAAACAGGATTTAATAATTGTCTACCTGTTTCACAGACTCATCATTAAACAGGATTTAATAATTGTCTACCTGTTTCACAGACTCATCATTAAACAGGATTTAATAATTGTCTTAGTCTACCTATTTCCATGAATATATATCCCCACCTGACATTAATCGCAATAATACTAGCTCTTAAACTCAGAATGTATAGAACGTCTTGTTTGCTACCTACACGCATGACAAAAGTCATGTAGGTAAACCCTGTTCACATCCCTCAATCACAATCGTTATAAATTGTATAACAATCTACAAAGCCAACCACGGACAAAAGCCAAGCATACAATTTAAATTGAATATAGATAATCTATTTATGAAAGAGTGATGTGCTTATTTTTATATTTTTTTTTATTTTTTTTAATTAATACAAGTATAGAGTCTACACTTAAGGGAAGATGTAATATCAAATATATAGAAAATAATACACCAACTGTCTAGTTGAATCATAGTAGTACTCTAAAAGATTCAGCATCTCTGAACATTTCTGAAAGAAACAATAAAGAAAAGTAATCATTTTTTAATTGATGAAATTTAAAAAATATATATTGTTAATTATGTACTGTTTTATTTGGGAGGGACGTGGCACACACACACACACAATATATATATATATATATATATATATATATATATATATATATATATATATATATATATATATATATATATATATATATATATATATATATATATATATATAATATTATCGACGCGACAGTTTAAAATTATAACACAGAAACACAGTATTTCATTGTCGGACATACATTTAAACCTTATAATGACTAATCTCTTTACGTGTTTCACTAACTTGTATATCATGCTACGTTATTAAAATATGTCTATGTTTTAAACATGATAAGTAAGGGTGATTTTGAAAAGTAAAAATGATTACGGTCGATGCCTGTCCTTGGTGAGCAATGATGTTTAAACAAAAAAATGTGGATATTATTATTCAAGCAAACAATTGCTCTTGTATATTTTTGTAGATTTCGTAGCCAAGCTGATGGTTGCCTTTTCACTCGCAAGTGCGAATTTTCATTCTTGTATGGCGAAGTCTTCGCTGAATGCAGAATGCTTGGATCCCAAGTCAGTAAACACATGCCGATAATTTTGTTCTGCTTTCTTGCTCTGGAAATTGTATTGTATGATCAATGCTACTAATCATTCCTGAAACGTGTTTAGCTAATACGTTTGCTTTTCCCTTTTGGTCAAGGCTACTGGTAATTACTAAAACAATAGAGAAATACGTAAATGGTACATATAGGGAATTATCCCTACCACCACCACCACCCACTGCAAAACCGCCTATCAAGATTGCTTTGTTTTACCCTTGATTGCGTGGATCATGTCCATACATGTTTTGCATTGCAATTTGCATTAATGCTTGTGCAGAATTCCTGCCATGATGTTTCCTTTGCACTACGAATAATTTTCTTCATTTCTTATTATTTGCCCATGTGTATCCTAAAGTCATTAGATCGCCCCATCTGTTTAAATTTATTTAAAGCTTTTTCTTGTCTCTGAGGACTTTTGTACATTCATTGTTCTACCATGTAACCGATGGTTTGGCTTGTTTTTCTACATTTCTGGGTATTCTTTGTGCGGCTTCAACAGTTAAAGCCTTTATAATGTTATCATTATATTTGTTAATATCGGCCTCACTTAGATCTTCCCGAGTTAAGCTGAAATGATGGTCGTGAACAGTTCCCAGTCAGTTTTGTCACATCTCGATCGTGTCATGTAAGTGAATATATATTTTTTGGGTCACCATATTCAGAGCGAATGTTATAAGAATGTAATCGCTTCCTAGCGTGATGGTTCGATCATCTTCCAAGTTTGTTATTTTGTGCTAACTTTGAGGAACAAATGCTGAGGTTTATTGCTCCAAAGCGCCATTCTCTGGGTACATTCTCGTATGAGAATCAGCGTTTAATATGACTAAGGTGTCTTTATCAATCCCATTCTCTATCAATTTTCCTTTTTTGTTAAGCTTCTTACCTTCCCACCGTTCACTGTGGGCACATATGATGTTGTTTGCAAGTCATCTGTCTGTAAGTATCTATTGTCGGAGGGCTGTTGCCTCTTGGATTAAACATATTGTAAAGTTCAATTTGGGATCGTCCGGTGTTAATTATAATGGATTGAAATTCAAACGATTCCGGATTTTCTTTTCAGTTCCATAGTGCGGTTTGACGATAGTGGTATTTGGTAAGAATCCGTTAACGTAAATATTGGTTTTAGCTTTGAAATATCCGGTTGAATATCCTAGGATGTTCAGATAGTGCCTAGTAGCATTTGGTAACTAGGTTTTCTGTAAGCAGATAACGTCTTTTTGTGAGATTCATTATATAATTTAATAATAAGTTGAAAATCCCATGGCAATTTCATTGCCATAAAATCAAACCTTTTCGATATGGGTTAGGCATTTTAATATTGTCGTTTACAGGTTCATATAAATAATATATTGTTTTACTATTGCAATGGGAAATGTTTTTCCAAACGTTTTCGTATTAGTTAATATATCAAATTTGATTAAGCTTGGTGTTTCTAAAAGTAATTTATACTTATCCGTTAATATGTTTGCAAGTGTATTGTAGCACAACACGTAGTCGAATGGTTTTGGATTAACTTAAAGAGACATTGTTACTATTGACATTGCTGTTGTTTGATAGCTACTAGGTTTGTAATTAGTCAATACATGTTTATTTGTCACCTGGCAACTATTAGTATTGCATAGTTTTTTTATTTCGGCCCTTTGTTAATGTGGATTGGTACTTATTGGTTGGTGATTCGTCTTGTCCTTATTATCCTCTGCATCATTTGATATTGTCAAAAGGACTGTGGTGGATATGTTGGTTTCTGTCTACCGTGCTTTCTGAGGTACATATTTCACGCTTCCTTGTCAAATTTAGTTTGATAGAGTCTGTAGTTCCGGTCCTTGAACTATATAAGACTTGTTAACACTGGATTTTACACGATAATTGATCATGATTCATGAGAAGGAAACTTTCCAATTCTCGAGTGGTGTAGATGCAATCGTTTGACTTCGGTGTTTTATTCTTTTTGCATCGGCCAGAGCGTGTGCAGTGGCCCCGATCTATATAATTCTCAAAGAATTCTGGTTTCTTGATATTGTTTTTGCAACCTGCTGCATTTTCCGTGATATTACACCTTCGAAGAAGTGTTTGTGGAGTCCTGAATTCCGAAATGGTTGTGTTTCGAAGCCTTTTGTATCCCATGATGGTAAGCGTTTGTTGTATTGTCTCAGTAGTTTATACGTTGTTCTGCTCATTCCAGATTTCATTTAGTTATTATTTCTTTTTCAATTTAAGGACCCTTTTGTAAGTTGTGCTGCCGTTTTATGATGATGTATTGACCGATAATTTCTCAGTTCTTTTGGCGTTCGAAATTGTTAACTTCTTTTCACTGTGTGGATTCGTTTCCATTTTTCTTATTTTTAACGAGGATTGCTTAAAGATAGACATCTTTACTGTTGCTATGGATTATTGTTCAATAAACTTAGCTACTTCTTGCAAGTTGCTGCACCTAACTATAATGTGGGTTGTTTTTTGGGGGGCTCAAATGATCTGAAATTCTTCTCTGTGTGCCTTTGTAGGTCGATCCAAAATGATTCGATTGCTTAGTTTATTATTTTTCCTTGCATTTTTTGTACTAGTAAATAAAAATGTTCCACAGAGTTGTAATCCTGTCGATATCGTATAGTATGATCCTTGTTTTTGGTTCTTTGTTCCTGCGTTGACTATTCCATCCCTTTGTGTTTGGTTATCCGGTAATAACACTTGACGGTAATGGAATTGTCTATCTGTTTGCTTAGTTTATTATCATTGTTCCTGACCTTTGTGTTGTTATTAGTCGTTGTTTTCGTTGGCTGTCCTGTATTTTTCAATGGTTTCTTTCCTTTTCCAGAGCATTTGTCTGGAGTTAGGTGTGTTGTGATTTGGACATTCCTCCAAAAGTTGTTGTCCATACTGTCTGCAACTTCTTCAATGTTTTTTCGTTCATCTAAATCTATTAGCTCTGTAAACTTTGACTGTTTGTGAATCTGGCTATTGTGGATTATTCTTTTTTGTTTGTTGTTCCTAATGTTTGTCAACTTCACTTCTGGACAGTGTATCCTCATATATGAATCATTTCTTGTGGCAGCTGGATAGTCCAATATGTTGGACTTGATATGGCGTCCTGGTCGGTGGAGCTACAATAGTACTGGGCAGTGCTTGTATTGGTTGGGTTGTTTGGATTTGTATAACAGCTTGAGTATGTTACTTCATCTGTATTTTTTATTACTCTGTATGTTTGATTGTTCGATATTAAATTTAATCATTCGTTCCTTTTCTGGTCTCTATAATCTTGATAGGCGATACTTTGCAGGAGGTGGAATTGGTGGTAGGGATTATTCTCTATATGTACCATTTATGTATTTCCCTATTGTTTGGCTAATTTCATTACCTGCATATCCTGTTTTTGGAGTTATTTCGATTTATTCCTTTGGTATAACTTATTTGTATCAAATCCACGTTTTTCATGTTGTTGATGATGTCATCTATTATCGTACTTCCTACACCGTTTAATGTTTCTTACATTGCTTGGTGTTCCGTCGTTTTCGTGAGTTTTGCTATCATTGGGATAGAATCATCCAAGAAAAGTACTTTCTGGATTTGTGGGGAGGCGGTAAGGGGAATCAACATTGTGGATAACAATGGGAACAACATCCGTGATGTGGAAGGCATTTTTGCCTTAACCCAAGGCCACCTTGTGGTTCTTACAAAAAGCGTTTGATTTTACAAAAAATGTGAATGATGCCTTGATGAAATGGACGCGCTGTCACCGTAAACCATCGTAAGATTTCAATGATGCTGGCTTCTAACATATGAATACGCACTTGTGGATATTTTTGCGATTGATGCAGTACAGGCCATGAAACATTGTGGCTGGAAGATGAGATTGAAAAGAAGTCATGATGACGAATATGATTCCGAAAAGAAGTGACAAACGATTTGACAGAATTTTAAACCGTTAAGTAAATGCAAGCCCTCCATCTTGGTACCAGTCATTAAACAGATGGGTACGAAATCGCAAATAAGCGGGTGCTGTGGGTTTTAAATTGACGAGTAAATAAGCATGAGGTGTGTAAGTGGCATTGTCGTATGCAAATGTTCGCAAGGAGTACCTAATTGTTTGTCGAACAATTGTACTTGATATTTACACCTGAGACTTTTAAACAAAACTGCGTACTGAGCATAGAGACTGATGATACTATGGGATTTAATATATCGAAACAAATGTTTGGTAATGTAACTGGCATTTAAAAAAATGACCGTCTTTCCTAACTAATCATCAAAGATGGCTAGACATGCTTGACTCCTGAAAGACACAATCACGTTCTCTTTGCAATTTATGTCTTCCACAAAGGCGACATATGTTCCTTGACACTCAGGACATAAGACACGTGCCACTCTTTGTAACACGGTAGGGTCGACGATCAATCAAATGAGTTTATTGCTTGTTCACGCATTGGACTTATTTGGTTGAGCTTGAATCACGCGATCCAGGAATCAGCCATGGCGAATTTACTTGGCCTCCCCACTTGAAACATTTATCTGTACGACAATAGTTTGGCGAGTCGATAGAAGAGACAAATGTAACGATAGTGAATGTTCTTCTAACTTTACGAATGACATAAGCAAAGCAAGAGATTTAATAAGTTCAGGAGAAGTTTATTCAGTGCTCAAATATATAGAAAAACATCTTATAACCAAGTAAATATGTTCATCAATAAAATGCAAAGCAAAAGTATCAAAGCGCAGTACGAACAAGTCAATGCAATATATTTTCGGCTCATGTGGACCCTAGAATTTCTTAGGACACACTGTAGTGTTATTTGAGTCTCAACACTATTGACAGTCCCTAATGTTTTCTCCATTAATGTCTTTTTATTCGTGTCTACGGCGGTCCTGAATCTCGTTCTCCTGTGTCGAGTTCTTCTGTCACTGTGGCTAACACGGGTTTAAATGACAAATTGTTCACTTTACGTTTTAGCCACTTCCTGCGTCCAATCATCTTAGCCATCACTTTTCTAGTCACGCACATCTGTTCAGTTGTTGTGTAGAGTGTAGATCACAAGTTACATACACAACTTTGTCAGCAATCAAAGTCGATAAAGCATCTCGAGCCTTTTCTTCTCATAGTTAGCAAAGTAAACCGCAACCTTTTGAACAGAATGAGTCCCTCCTGCACATTTAAAATGATACAAATCTCTCTTTGTTTTGAACCTCTTGTTTAGAGGAGCAATGAATTCGTTTAGCTCTTTGAAAATGTGAGGTGTTAAAGCTAAACAATACATTACGCTTGGCGATGAATGTGTTGCTCCCGATTCGGATACCATCAGTAGCATTCCTCACATTAATAAACGATTCCAAAAAATCAGTCTGGGAAATTGGGTCATCAAAACACAGAGGTCCGGGTACATTTTGAGTATCGTGGAGCCAAAAACTTCATGCAGTTTTGGATTCCATGAATGCCACAGACTGGTGTTTGGTCGTCCAGCTTTTACAGGAGTTCTGCTTGTTGTCGTTGCTTGGCTCGGTCAGATAGTTGAATTTTATCCTAGGCTCTTTTCTACTATACCGTGTTGTTCTTGTCGGCATGCGTTCAATACACGACGATGGCTCGGTTTAAACACATCGTCCACCAAGAACACTATTTGTATGACACATTTCTTTAGGAGATGATACGTAAGTAATGTAAAATGTAGTGTTGCCATCATTGTCCATGTGAAATTGGTTATTTGGCTATTGAACGTGTAAAATATTATCGATGACTTTGGAAGGTGTCCGCTTTACTGGGCTGCTTCACTCGGTCCAAACGGGCGACTTCCAACTGTCCTGATAAATGGAGAATTATAAACGACCTTATTATGCTTGGCATAGTCATTTCAGTATGGATAACAAGGAAAACCACGAATCGACAATGAAACCGTCAGTTTTCTCGAAAGGCAATTCAGACGTCACATTTTGAGTGGTTAAAAATATGCAGGAGCGTTTTCCGTCTCTCGAATGTGTTCTTACGTTTCGGGTGTTACTGGTCGACGTTCGATGGAGGTAAACTCTCTTGGTCTAGGAGCTGGCGTGGATGGCGTTGATTCACACTCACCAATGATGTCTTCGAGTCGTTGGCATGGATTTGTGAACACACTTACTCTGGTGTGCAAGCAGATATGTCACGTCGTGGCCTCTTATTCTCTTCCTCTTCTCTCTTTTTGAAATCATGCAATCGTTTAATCTTTATTGCAAACCTTCCCCTATGTACAGGGCTGTTGTTTTATAGTATTCATTTAGTTTTTAAGCAGTCTAAATAAAACAGATCAAGTTTCTGGTCAGAGCTTTGAGAGGTGTCATACGAACGTTTACCTCAGAGAAGACGAAGGGTTATTCCCGTCTCGAGATAAGGTGATGATGTTTACTGTATATGAATTGTTACGCATATTCGATTTAAGTCATTTATTTCTGTTTTAATTGTTTGTCAAATTCAAATTTGTTATTTTAAGTTTAAAATGCATTAATTGGGAGATATTTTTTAAAAGTGGGATGACTTTTACTCTACAAGTAAACACCAGATGTTGACCTCATTTCTGACCTGGTTTCATAGTTTGTAAACAAGCGTTTAAAATGATTGGCTGATTCCAAGGATATTATAGAGCTTTGTTGTCAACATCTTTATATTTTTAGTTCTTGTGAGTAAACATAACTGATTCTCATGTGGTGTGTACGTGACTTTAAGAATGTAATTTTGTTCTAAAGATTCTGGAAGATCATGTGACTCCTTCACTGTTTACGTAAAAACAAGTATATAAAATATTGTTTTGGGAGAGAACAGTTCAGTAGAAGTTGGGCTGTTAGATTACTAAGTTGTATTGTTTGAGTTATCTTAAATTACCTTGTGCTGTAAATTATTTCAATTCGTTTGGATCAAGAGGAATTTACTGTGTTATTTATCTGGAAAATACTTGTGCTCATTGAAATTAATAAAACAAGAACTGACTTCAGCACGTGACATCGTCTTTCATCTTGGATACTTCAAAAAGATTCTAACTGGGAATTATTTAGGACATTTTATTACCAGGACTAGTGGATTATACTTCGAATTTTTTTTGGGATTAAAAATTTTAGAATTGATTCTTTAAACCGTAAGTTTATTTTTCTTTCCTGGAAATTATTTGTACTCAATAAATTGTTTATTAAGTGTTTACAATCTTGTTTTTTTCACTCTTTCTGTTTATTCGAGCCTAAGCACGTAACAGTATGAAGTATGGGCATAGGTCTCCAGACTGTCCGCTTCCTCAAACAGTGTGTTAGAATTCAAGAAGCCTGTTATCATTGTCAGGAAAAAAGGCCACAGAGTGCCCTAAGAAAGATGAGAAGTCGACAGAGAAAGAGGAGAAAAACAGGGTTTCCAATGAAGAATAAGAAAGACATACCCATCCAGGAAGACAGGAAAGTGACGATGAGTAAGAACTTGTTCCAGTGAAGAGATTCAAATGAAAACGTGTACAATGGGAAGCATGCTAATGTAACTTGGCGATCTTTGAGTAGTTTCACTTTTCGATATAAGAAGAAGCCTTGAAAATGACCGCTGTATTTCTAACAATATTGACTCTCGAATTTTGTGTCTGTGTTGCATAAGAATTGTCTATATTTGTCTATGTTTTGGTTGTCCCCTTAAACAGTTTTGACCATTGAAAATCTTTTTGTCTCTATAAATATTTAACATTTGTCATACCTAAACTGAATACCGTGTATTAAGGTGGACTCGAACGCTGTTACTAAAATCCCGCCCGAATGAGATCAGCCACTTGTAACACTTTTCCCATTCTTCCATATTGTCCCGTAAAGTTGCATCACCCATGCTAATTTTTCATTGACCCCCAAAGTGCAATTACCATGTTAAACTCCCATTAATCCCCAAGTGTCCCTACGGCTTTTACACGTGTTGGTTCCCTAGAACTATATTGCACTTCGCTATTTTTATATGAATAAGCAGCAGAGAGGGCGAATCGTACTTCTCTAATTGGGTTGGATTTTAAGCAAACGATTTTAAGCCTCCTTTTGCCAAATGGACCCTTAACGATTTTAGAGCCCTATTTGTCAAATTAGGGGTTTCTCAAAACCAAAAAGAAATGCAAGAGGGAGTGGGGGAATTGTACGGTTGGATCCTTTTGCCAAATGGAGCCTTAACGATTTTAGAGTCCTATTTGGTTTCTCAAAATCCAACCCAATTAGAGAAGTATAATACGCCTCCCCCTCTGCTGCTAACGAGTTAACAATTCTTTTACGATGAAAATCACTACGATGAAAATCACTACGATGAAAATCGCTACGATTTCACAAACAGACTAATTTGTAAAACCTCACCTTGTAAATCAATCAGATTATTTGACTGGTCAACGAGTTTGAAGTTGATTCTCGTTAGCGAATTATTATGACATCGCATATAGACTGGATTAGTTGGGTCCTCAATTATTAGAAATCCGGGTGGAGCTGTTGGTGCAAAAGAGTATAAAATATATCCCTGCTGAGCTTGATTTGATCGCTCGAGATTTTTTTGATAGCTTCCTTCGATAACATCACATACTAAATTCAATGCTATCACCGAGGATATATTCACATTTTGAGGAGCAATATGCCGCCCGCCTCCGTCTGGATCATTGTTATATTCAAGGATGGTTGTTTGTTGTTCTGTTAATTTTTTCCATGCGTCATGAATTTTTTTGAAACCTTCATCCATGGCATCATTGAGAGATTTTTTATCCCTGGGACATTATATCCGCGTAGTTTGAGCGTGGAAATATCTTCTACGCGTATATTACTTTCCATCGCAAATATCGTTTTCGTTTTAGGAGTATCGTCACCTAATACCTCTTGAATAATTTTCAAATTATATGTTTCCATGTCATTGATGATTTATTACGTGTTTCTACAACGCTGATAAATTCATCTTGGGTGAGAGTGCCTGATTTAAGAGAGATTAACAACAGCGAAATATCATTATTCATCGCTGTGAAAATTTCGATGATTTTATCCCATTGAGTAAAGTGATATCTTTGGTTGCTCTCTTCTTCACTATACCGAAAAAATCCCACTTATTGTATTCGCTTTAGCTTTTTACTGGATTATTGGGTTTTATCCTGTCTGTGACATAATCAGATTTTTGTGGTTCAGGTGGCATGTCAACTTGTCGAGGTGGGATTTCAGGCCATCCCAGTATTGTTCTTATCGAACTCTGATAAATATCTACGACATAACTTGGTGAGTTTATCTCGATCGTGGATGATAGTGTTGGTTTATGAACTGTTATATTGATTTTCGATTCTGCTCCAGTAATGGATTTTATTCTATGCTGGTATTCAGCATTGATTTGTTCGATTTGGTATGACCCAGATGGCAGCGAAACAACGTTCCAGTCTGGAGTTCCGTCTTCGCGATTTTTATACGCGAATACTAAGCTGTTATTCGGTTGTTGACCGCCAAATGCTACCGACCTAATATTAGGCCAGCTGTGATACACTCGTAGTTTTGCTAGCGCTATCTCCTTCACGGGAATCGGAATAGGGAAATTCACACTGAATTCAGGATTCGTTGATGTTATTGAGATCATGCTGGTTTGTACTGCGTTTGTGTTCTCCACTATTCGTTGATTGAAGTAGTTCTTGCGGTGTTGTCATTGTTATTATATTCATATTGTATTTCTAATTTTGACATCGCGGAATCATAAATACTTACCATCGCTGAGAACTCACTATCGGATATAAATGTATCATCGAGTGACGACGATATCATCGAGGATAATTGCGAGTACGCGGTTGATACAACATGAGATTTAATTATGTAGTCTTACAGTTTGCGTTGGCTACATGATGATATTTATTTTGCTATTATCGAAATTGTTCCCGCGACTGTTGTCGCTGCGGATATACAAATTGGAACAGCTATCGGGGCAATCATTGTCACCGAGGAGAGTATAATACCAGCTCCGTTGATTACACCACTCACGGAGTACACGGTAACATCAACTGCAGTAATTGTTCGTCGGTATTTTTTCATTTTTATTCGGTACTCCTCAGTGAGTGTTTTGAGTTTAGTCTGAAACTCTCTGACCTGATCATAGCGATATTGAGATACCGATGGTATCGTTGATGATGCCATTTTATTTCCAAATCAGTTTACGATTTCAATTTAGTTGTTTACTCAAATCCGCTACGAATTCCACATACCATGTTACTGAAACCCTAACCAAATTTTTATCAGTGGATGCTATCGTGAATTGTTCGGTTGTATCCTTATCGATGATCGTTGATATCATATTGTTGACCCAGATGAACTCGACGATGATATATTAAATTGAGTTGGCGTCTCTAGTGTTAATCGATAAATACCTTTGACGGTTGCAGTGATATCTAATTTGTTGTTTGTAGGTGTCCACGCAAATGATCCGTATTGAATCGTGTATACTATGTTGTTGGTTTTCGCATGCGGAATTTTTGTTTTTTTTTCAACGATTTCTATCATCCTCGTTGCATCTTCCTTTATTGCCTCGATGGTGTTTTTCATCTCATCGATGAATCTTTTAATATCAGGGACTTTTATATCAATTTTATCCAGCGTGGTTGCAAAAAATTTCTCAATGATATTTTTACGAAGTGATGTAAACTTTTCAGCGTGATCTGCATATTTGCTTTGAAGTGCTGCTAGTTCTAACATAGAATCTTTTATCATTATGAGTTTCAGTTTGGTCACCGGTGGATTTTCAAAGAAATCAAAATGGTAATGTAAATATTGTTAATTCGTTCCAAGATAGTTGAAATAAGTACACCCGGTTTGAGTTTACCCTGATCGGAAAACAACGCGATAGTATCCTCTACTGCGTTGCGTTGTTTAACGAAGATATCATCCAGGGAAATATTACTAGTTTTCAATTTACCCTGGCGATCTTGAAATGCAACTATTTCATTGGGATCAACACTTGCTAAATTTAATGTCTCAGCTATTTCATCTTCGATTATTTTTTTATATCACCGGTTGCAGATGTTTCTATGGTTGGTTTCTTCAGCGCTGATAAAGATCTCCCCCAAATATCAATCATGTTATTTTATATAATCTCTCTCTAAAATCTCTTCGTTGACGACTTCGTCGTTACCAGCGACTGCTAGTGTATTCATTTACGACAACATGTGGTGGTTTTCCAGATGTTGAAATAGCATCAAGGACATTTAATACTTCGCTGCCGCATATTGGTGTGTCATTCATTTGTTGTGTTGGTAGCGTAGAATACCAACGAGGAGTTTTGAAGCGGTTTATATAATGCATAAATTCCTTCGGCGGTGCTAATCCATATGAATCGAAATAAACAATTGCACGTGGATCAATCGGGTATGCAACCCAGTGAGTTCCAGGTCCGCTGCTGTTATCGAGATTAATAATACCGGTTTCAACGCTGTTTGGTTGTGCTGGCAACTGATCTTTCATAAAAAAACCTATTAAGTTTTTAATCGCAAGTTTTTTTAGCAGCATCGACTAAATCAAAATTGGACATTGGAGTCAAAGACTCTACAACCAAAGGTTCCCGAGTTAGTAAACCGTTCCTGGCATTCTCAGACCCTTTCCGCTGTACCATGAATACGGGGTTCCTGGTAGTCTTAGACCCTTTTCCTTTTTTGTATCCTTTTCCAATTGCTTTCTTTAGTGCCATCCCTGCCGCAGTACCAACGGCTCCTAGCGCCGCCGCTTTAGCCACCGCTGAGCCGCTGCTGCAATCAAATCCGGAATCGCAGCTAACAGAGGGAATATACCGCCAGATTTTATCATATTTTTGATAGCGGCCGCAGAGAGAGTGATCTGAACGCCTTTTTTTTTGAACGCATAATTGAAGTGTTTTACTTGACGAGACGTCAGCGACAATTTATTCGCCCCGCCAGTCATCTGATTTGGTTTCAGTGTTATTGTGGTTCCACATTTTTTTAGCTGATTCCGATTGAAATTTTTTAATCTGACCGGGAGTTAACGTAACACTAATATGACTATATGACATTATACAATAACAGATTGATCTAATTGTTACATATTTTCTACCGGCGCATCTACCACTCTCATTCGCCCGCCAACACATTCGAGTAGCATTGATTTATCACTGAGAATAACAACAATCGCTCTGTAGTGGGGAATAGCATGCTCACCAGTAACAACGCGGTTTACTGGCTCTAAAGTGTATATCAACGACTGACTGTCTTGTTAAGTCAAGATGTTCCAGCGAAAAATAATAGATCGGATATAAATTCTTAAAATCGTGTTGTGATATCTGCAAACCAGTATCGACATTTTGATCGCGTGCAATATACGATAGCAACCGATGATACACACGGGCAATATGGTTTTGAAAGTAATTAAGTTGTATATCCTCGGATGGTTCTTGCTGACCGTTTATTTTCAGTGAGACGTTAGTAATACCAAGTTGATCAAATATCATATGGCTGGAGAGTTGATTACCAGTTCGTGCGGTATTCTGTAACGCAATAAATATATGACGTGGAGCTGAAACGCCTTGTTTTGATGCTAGGTTCCACGTAAATAACCCATTAATATCTGATTGCTTAACATCTGTAGTCGTTGTTAACCAACTCATTAATGATTTTCCTCTTTGATCCATAAATGATAGTTATCGTTCTTCTACGGTGATTGATGGAGTCAACACTGGCATCCACAATGATAGTTTTGTTAAAACGGTTTTACCGGCATCATCATCTACATGTGCTGCAGCTGGGTTTGCTGGAATCCTCCAAATTGCATCATTGTCGTCACCCTTTCGCACGACTGCTACTGTATGCTTTGCTCCATAAATAACTTTTCGAACATTTCTGCAGAATCCAAATATATGATGCAGTGGAATCGCGCATGAGAATGATCTACGCGCTCCTTGCAAAATTGACATACGTGTTGCAGCTCCTAGGTTGTAGTCGGGATCCTCTCTTATAATCATATTCTCGACAGTATCAATAGGAGCAGGGTCAGCAGCAGGTTTCCTTGGTTGTCTGAAAACAAATTGAATTTTTCCAGCCGTATTCCTATTAACCTTTGCAAACATCATAGAAGGGCCTGCATATCTTGTATAATCGTCGGAATATCTCGCTAACCTGATTATTGTTGTAGCCACATCAACATCGCGATCTATAGACTCAATCTCTTTTCCATCGATGAGATATTTTGCAATCTCGAATAACGCCATGATCCC
Organism: Unio pictorum; assembly: GCA_030141615.1. Classification (NCBI taxonomy): domain Eukaryota; kingdom Metazoa; phylum Mollusca; class Bivalvia; order Unionida; family Unionidae; genus Unio; species Unio pictorum. The sequence goes on from JARLTB010000442.1 coordinate 638,833, forward strand.
ATTATTGACAAATTCGACTTGAGTGTCATTTGGATATGCTGTATCATCTGTTCGTATACGTTCTCCTTCTACTTCTATAAACGCTTCACACGGTAGAAAGTATTTACTGGTATCATGAACTTGAAGATCAATTCTTGTTCGACTATCTGGTTGTATTGCGTGATAGGCATAAAATTGATAATCACGTACAGAATAATCCTTGCGCACTGGGGCGTCCATATCAAACGCTGGATCAGGTGACCGTTTGAACAATTTATTATATATGCATTGATCTAAATCGTAAAATCCGTAGGATTTTCATCGTTGACGACCTCGTCGTGGTTTTCTTAAGCCGCTTCCCGCTATCATATTTGCGATGTTGCTTTGGTCGTTGGTCATCAGCGACGCTAGTTTCTGATCCACTGCGTTATTTATTATTCTACTAACACTGGCGGACATTTCCGCTGTAGATGGTAACGGTAACGACGGAGTCGTCAATAGTGATTTCATCACTGGTTTCCTTCGTGCTCGAATCAACGACGCTAGTTTATCCTTCGCGGCGGAAAGTGCTTTTCCGGCAGCATCCCTAACAGCGCTAATACCCTTATCACGAATAACATCAATGGCTTTCATCGATAATTGTTTTACAAGCGGCGCTACTTTTGGAGCCATTCTTGCAAAAAAAACCTGCAATGGTATCACCGAGACAATCACCATAGTACGCGTTATAAACTGGAAACCGTGAATTAACTACACAGACGCTGGTTGGTTTGTCATGGTTGTAGTGTATGATCATCTTATTGAAATGATATTTATCTAATGAAAAATCAAAAGGATTTTCGACTTCGTCATCAGATTAGTCGCTGTGGTAACCATCCGTAGGATTTTCCACTAACTCGTCAATGAAATCTAGATATAAACCAATATCCATAACACCGCTTTGAAATAACTGCCTGCAGATATCAGCTGCTTCATTAATTACTTCCGGTGAGTTATTTCCAGCTCGTTTTCCTCCGATGAAAACTTCTAATCGTGCTTTATCAACAAGAACATTACCAGGACAATGAATAAGACCACTACCTGAAATTCCACTGGAATCTCTTCGAGATTTAGAAAATCCCTCCCCGGTTGCACCCTGTGTATCTACTTCTTGACTATGTAAATAATTAAGAAATTCATCTACATCATCTTCGTCTCGATCAGATGGTATATGCAATAGTTCAGGTGGTAGTTGTTGTTGATGTTCTTCTTGTTTTTTAGTTGAGAAAGATATTTTCTTTGAAGGTTGATGTCGCTTACTTTGCAATTTTTGCGGTTTTTGCTGTTGTTTTAGTTCTTCATGTTGTTTATACACTGTACCCACCGCATTGATATATCCTATGTATGATGTATTATCATTATCAATTTGATTTGTTTTAGTTTTGATTTTGTAGAATACATCAGCCCAATGTTTTATATCTTTAATATATTTCTAATGTTCTGGTTTCAACATTTTTTTCCGTTTTCATAAGTCGTAACAACAAGCGCAAGAATTTCTGTTAGTTTAATCTCATCAATTGCTACTAACCCTTCCTCGTTAAATCTCGCGCGTAAATCATCTACTGTTCTTTTTTATTTAGGTGGTTCACTAACATCAATATTACCGTGGAGTTTTTGTACAGCTTGTGTTGTTTGTTCAGTTTCCGCTGCTTTTTTTTTTCAAGTTCACCAATAAGAGGTTTTTCTTTTCTTTATTCCCCCGTCTCGGGGATATCCCCCCATATAGCACGCTCAGTAGCTGATATTGCCCCCTTCGTTGCGGTGGTTATTGGTTTAAACAACTCTTCAGATCCCGTAGCAAAATCTGTTTGTAAACTCTGTCTAGCTTGTAGTTTATTTCTGACTAAGTCGCGGATTGGTATAAATCTCCTAATTGCATCTAATCTTTCACGAGCCAATCTGGTCATTAATGACTCATTAACCATTATTAAAAATCGTAGATTTTTAATTGTTTACAATTTTCCAATTTGAATCTAAAAAAATTTACTACACGCCAGTATTGACTAAAACCGACCATCCGAAGGTTTTTTTTTTCGTTTTGTTCAATTAACAATCTTATATTTCTGATTTTTGAATTAATTGTTCTTTTAATTTCATATTCCTTCCCTAATTCCTTTCTTATTTTTTCCACGATAGTAAATGACGGGACAAACTTACTGACGTCGTCACAACATAGAAGGGATTTGCGAATTGAATTCTGAATTCGTTTTACAAGGGCATATTTTTTGGGTAGTACATATTTGTTATTCATAACGCTGTATTCAATGTCCTGGAAGTCGGACATAATTTGATCGCAGTTTAAACTATCTGATATGTAAATCCCCTGAGATTTCAAAGTTAAACTTTCGGTTATAACCTCATTCATATTTTGAGAATTCATATTATTGATAATTATATACTTCTAATATGAAAAATATATTTTTAAAAAAAGAACCCAGAGATGGGCGTCTATACATAAACGAATTGAATTTTTTGTCCGGCCTTTTTTGAAATCGCAGATCGACAAATTCCCTCTGCGACACATTGAACAGAAGGTGGACAAATATCGAAATACCTACCGGCCTTAGCTATTTATTGAAATACTATTTCTTCGTTATTTGTTGTATTAAAAGGTCTTACGGGTCTCGCTTTTTTCGAGTATTGTCAAGTCTTTCCTCGTTTTAGATTCTCACTTTGTGAGATAGCCTGCAGATTTGACAAAGAATTGTTCTTAGGATTGGAATCAATGTGATCGATAACAAAACCATCCTTGATCAATCCATGGAAACATTCATATATTATTCTGTGATTAAGATATTTCTTCTTCCCAGAGACAAACATCAAATATCCCATACCATTATTCCACCCAACTGATTTCTTCAGCCTGCGGTGTTTGACAATACCGTCACGAGACGCTTCATAATCGCTGATCACGGGATGCGGTCGGAATTCTTGGTTCATTTATATACTATAATATTGTTTGTCTAATTTATTGTTTGGTCTAATGATAACATTTGGAAAACTTCCGATGTAGTCTTGAGGAGTTCTTATGATTTTGTCGTTGACGCTGTCAGGGTCAGAGTCATTAATGGAGTTCTTAGCTATCTTATCATAGTAACGCTTCAACTCCCTATATCGCTTACCACCGCAACTGAGGCACAACTGTGATTTACCCCGCACACGTACCAAACATCGTCTACAAGGGATCGGGCCAAGGCTTCCACGTCGAAAACGGTGCATATGATATCCACAGAACTCCTTTCTGCATGATTTGTTACAGGGGGCTACTTATCCAATCATAAGCCATTTGCAATGATTCATTATATATAAATTCTCTATTTAAGTACTTGTTTTAATTATAGCATGAAGGAGTTCGTGAGATTAGCGAAAATTACGTCCTGGAAAAATGCTAAATTCAATCTCGATAGAGTCTCTGATAAACCAAAGAGTAAAATTCGTGATAGAACCATGTTGGGTAAAATTCGTGATTGTTTTAATGAATTCAAGCGTGATGGAGCATCTCACTGTCGGTTGACATTTAGAATCGATGCTGAAGTTGATGCTACCATGAACGATAAAAGCGGAGCAGTGATAATCTCACATCTTACGCGGAAAAGGTAATTTTTTAGAGTGAAATTCATTATCCGCTCAGACACGGGAGATTGGATTATTCTGGATAAATTTGACCACATCTTGAAGGATAAAAGAACCATCACTGTGAGTCAAGATTCCAAACCAGGAATTCTGACTGGAATTGACAAACCGTACTACGAGAGATCTTATCCTGTAACAGCAGTTTTTTATGGGATATATCCGTTAAATGATAAACCGAGTATTGAAAAACTAAAACCCATGAAACTGTCACTGTTGACTTCGTCAAAAATGAATTGTGTAGCAGAACGAATAATAGAACATTCACAAATGCGTTGCGTGGAAACAAACTGACTGATCTAAGACGCAAGAGAATACAAGAATGGGAATTAACAGTTAGGAAGAACGGAGCAACGATCCAGGATATAGCCAAATTAGAAACATCATTAAGATTCCCAATATCGGTAATGACGATAACAGGAGAAGTATTATATGAACCGAAATATAAGTTGAGAGGAGCTCCAATCAAAATTATTGATCATAACGAACACGCGTGGACACCTGCAGTAACAATATTTCCACGGGATAGAACCGTAAAAGATCTACCCACGGAATTTTCCGGGGAAGAGAAATTATTCTATTTTATTTACCAGCTGAGTAAAAACGATCCTGTATCAGTGTGGTTACTTCACAGTTTTGAAAACTCCGAGTGCAGATTCGATCAATTTGTAAGAACAAACGGCGAATTATACTGCACTGAGGATCTCCAACACGCAATGAAAAAACTAGCTCTAGTAGTTTCTCGGAGAGTTTGGACGACGAACAATTACTAACAAACTGTTTTACAATTCCGTCGGTTGCAGCTTATTTTCCGAGAAAGAGAAACATGTGGAAACCTTCAAGAGCTGAATTTCTATCAGACATCAAATCAAGCTGCATCGAATACAACCACGGTGGATTATGGAATACAAAATATGACCGTGAAAGTATTATTTCAGTTGATATGGTTGCGTGTTATCCAGGGAGTTTTCTCGGGTACGGAGAATGTGCTAAGTACTTCAAGCGATTTGGACATCCCACACACGAGATTGCCCGTTATGCGATTAATGGACCACTGCCCGATTTTGATTTAACCGGATTCGCTCGTGTGGTATCATTTGAATTGGCTACAGGACTTCATCCATGTTGTTATGTTTGGATTGGTAGACACATATCTGAAAAACACTGGATGCCAATAGTGCTATTACGGTATATGATTGATTCTAAAATGCTGCTATCGTTGATTGTCAGTGAAGCGATTATATCATATCGAGCACAGATTGAGGTCTGGTTACCACAACCCGATAGTCTAGATAGTATAATCAGCGAGCAACGAAAACAGTTTCCCGATCTTGACGAAGAAAATATCGTGAAATGGTCCAAACAGCTATTTGAAGTTAGAAATAAAGACGCAAAGGATCTTGGTAGAAGAATAATTGTTAAGTTCACTCAGGGTGGAAAATACGACAATATAAGATATTCTTCACGATTGATTATAGATAACCTCGAATACGATTTTATAATTACGGATATAACATCTAAGGGTATATATGTCGATCGTAAAGACGCTTTCTTATCCGATGGAACAAAATTTGGTACAATTGTTACTTACGCAGACGGAGAAAATCTTCAGTATACACATTTGAGGGCGTCTATGCTAGCTTATGCTTCTATCAATTTTTTTTCGATGATAAAAAGATTTCCTGACACGGCAGTTAAAGTAGATACTGATTCATTTTATATAGACGCGAAACACAGCAAAGCAGTGGTCAAATTCACTAATTCTGACGAGAGTTGGGGGTCATGGAGAATAAAGCGGAAAATACCGTGTGATTATTCCAAATCAGCAGATGTTACGATATCAGAACTATCTAATGCACCGCATATATCTGATCCAATATGTAGATATAAAACAGTTTATTTAAACGGATGTGGCGGGTCAGGAAAAACGACTCTTGCGATTGAATTATTTCGCAGAAACGCTAGTGTTTCTAAATCAAATATGATTGTACTAACACCGACCCATAGACTTGCAAGAGAGATGAAAAAGCGAGGGATGAATGCCTGTACTTATCACAGTTTCTTTCGATGGAAAGGTGACGAATGGACTCCTGAACGAATGGGTGAGAAATTTATTCCTGAAGTCATTATTTGGGATGAGATATGCACGGTGTCATTAGATGTATTACAAAGATTTCTTGATTGGTTATTGCATGCGAACACAAAAGTCGTCAAGTGCGGCAACCATGGCCAACCACCACCATTTATCGGTTTATCCCCACATGATTGGCTAAAATATTTTGTAGACTATTATGAAGCAATTAACACTAATTATAGAGCACTTGACGAACAATTACGCAAGTTCAAGAAACTAATCAGATTACAACAGGATAGAATCCAATGTGAGATAGCGCGTGAAATAATTTCAGAAACCCCATTTAAAGATTTTTGGGAAGCGTGGAGACCAAACGATTTGATAATCGCAAGTAGAAAAATAGTCAGAGACACACTTCAGATGAAGTTATTTGAATTGCATAAAGAAAAATTTGCAACACTTCCATTACTGTTGTGTTATAGGCCTTTGGATTCACGAAAGCAGAATATTGAAGTTGATATTCCAGGACAGCGTGAAAAGCAGAATTTAGTGTTAAATGATATTGTGTTGGTTGATATCAGCATCGTCGAAGATGCATTACGCGCTGATAAATCCCCATGGACGCTAGGTTACGCAGCGACGATACATTCTTCACAGGGATTGACTATATCAGATACAATTGTTTAGATGGTGGATAATCACATCGAGTGGTCAAATTTAGTTTATCTCGCAGTATCCAGAGTACGAAGAATAAACCAACTTCGAAGAGTTGTTTTAGATGATAATGACACTACAATAAGTGATATTGTCAGCCTTGACAAAGTCAAGGACATAATCAGAAAAAAACTTTCTGGTTATAAACAGCAGGATAAAAAAATAACAGAGAATTTGATATTGATGCTGAATTAATAATTACGCTGAAGCAACAACAGAATAAACTGCGCGAGTTGCAATTGTATAATGCGTTGGTGTTGGTCGGATAAAGATCCTCCACAATTTACCGTAGACAGAAAGAATAGCAGCGTAGGTCATACCAGAGATAATGTGATGCTGACTTGTCTTGAATGCAACAGACGAAGAGGTGCTAGTTAAGACCACGCGGCGGTAATTGAGTGTCCTCGGGTATCATTTGCAGTTGTTCACGAGTAAATCCTCGCTGAGGAGCAGTTGAATCCAGTCTATAGATTGCTGGTCTACCCGTAGATCGTGTTAAACTAGATATCTTATGTGCGGTGACACTCCAAATAGGATCAGTAGCTCTTTTTTTGTCACCTTCTAGCTCTCCTGGTTCATATAAATGTCTAACAGTGACATTACCGAGTATTGGTTGTTTTGTAAAATCTTTTTGCGGTTGTACGGGTATATACTTCTTTTTAATCGCGTTGTTAGGTTTCATATTAATCGTTCAAGTAACCTCATTATTCAGCGCGGTAATTACGCCTGGTATTCTCTTGACCCATTCACGAGATCGTTTATCCTGAACAAATTCCTTCGCGTATTGATATCCAAATAACCGCTCAGCAAGCGTCCGATTAAATCATTCAACAATTGCCTGATCGCGATATAGTGCAGTATGCCCTCGTCTGATAATGACGTTATGATGCTTCATTGTTGATAGAACCGAACCCTGAAATTCCTTGCCAGGATCAATTTGTAATAGATTTAGTCAGCGCAGAGGACCCCTTCGATAAATTCTTTCAAACGCAGAAGCCACTTCAGTTGATGATTTTGTTTTTAGCGCTTCTACTTGTTTGTATCGACTCGCAACATCAACTACGGTTAGCGCGTATTTGTAACCACCATCATATGGCAGAAATAATATATCAGCCTGATGAACTTCATTAGGAACGGTCACATCAAAATGCGAGTAGTTAATTTGTTTAGGCGGCGGTAGATAAATTTGCCGTATCGCCTGTTTGGATAACCAATCCGCTGCAGTGGTATATTTCACCTTCGCGGCACTAGCGAGTTCACCGATTGCTGCTTTGCCCCTCCAGTATCCTTTTGGAGAATAGTAAATAGATTCCATGTTATTATTAATTACCGGCACCTAACATCAATTTACCTTTCATAGCCGATTTTACTAACCATGAAGCCAATTTTTCTTTGTAGGATTTATCAGTGATAGAATCCAACGCATGAATCAATTTTACATCTGCGAGATGTCTATGTTGCAGATTACTGCTTTTATAAGCAACATCATGAGCATGACACGCTTTACCAATAGCGTTTATTGGTTCTTCACCACGTCGAGGATGGTTTTCATCATCGAGTCTAATGGTTCCTGGTCCACAATAACTATACCCTAGAAGATGTTTTTCTCCTGGATACTTTGCCCATGGTGTTTCCGGGAGTTTAGTTAGCTTGGCTGCGATATCACCTCCTCGGTTTTTTTTTTTAAATCCTTAGCAAGAAATCTAAATATTTTTGTACTACATTGTACGCATTTACCAGAAAGTGCTGATCTGTTATTGCTAGTTGTAATCGTCGTCAAGTCATCTGTACCAGTACGCTTCTTACATTTCACACAATATAGATCCATAATTTATATATAATAACATGAATGTAATTGATTATTCAGCTACCCGACGACGGGAACCTATTAAACACCGAATTCAATTAGAATGATTATAATCGGACCATCTGGAAGTGGCAAGACACAATTGTTACTTAATTTGATAACGAGATGGATGAAATGGAAGAAGTTGTATTTAGTAGTCCCGAGTGTAGACGATCAGAGATGTTATGAAGTGTTAAAGAATTACAACGAAAGAGCAATAGAGACGGCCAGCAAGCTTATAACCGAGATCGAGGAAGCACAGAGTACTAATAATACCGATGGAAGTATTAACAACGACGATGACTACGAAAGAGCTGTAGAGATTGTCAACGAGGGAGGTGTTATTAGATTTATAACCGACATCGAGGACGCACCGAGTATTGATGATATCGATGGAAGTATTAACAATTTAGTCGCATACGATGATGTGATGTTAGACATATGGAATAACCGATTAGCATTTTTCTACTGATTTCCGATTCCGGATTTTGGGCATGAAATTTTCCCGATTCCGGATACGATTCGATTAATCGGAAATGCTAAATCCGTATTTTTTTGTCTAAAAAATTTCATCTTCCGTTTCCGGGTTTCTGGTATCTGGTTTTGCCGCGTCTAGCATGTTACTTAGTATTTTACCATATCCGGCTTCATTTCCGGTTTTCACCCGCTAGTTCAAATAGATTGTTTCTTAGCGTGGTTGTGTTGACCATATTGGACTTTTCTGACTTCTTATTTAACTTTATTAACGCACTATCGAATGACACGCAGTGTTAGACACGGTGCTATAGAAATTCAACTTTATTATTTTTATTATCCGAATCGGTCGTTCCTGCCTTGTCCGACTCCGATTAATCGGAAGTTCATACTATCCGGTGGAATCCGATTTCCGGACCAAAAGTCGGTTATGCCCTAGTTAGACAATCAAAAGAACCCTGCCAGGATATTTTCCAGACGCAGGCATAGGGGAGCGGATTATACTTCTCAAATTGGGTTGGATTTTGAGAAACCAAATAGGACTCTAAAATCGTTAAGGCTCCATTTGGCAAAAGGATCCAACCGTACAATTCCCCCACTCCCTCTTGCATTACTTTTTGGTTTTGAGAAACCCCTAATTTGACAAATAGGGCTCTAAAATTGTTAAGGCTCCATTTGGCAAAAGGAAAGTTTAACATTTATTTATCTGTCCAGCTATACAAAACACCAGTATATATATATATATATATATATATATATATATATATATATATATATATATATATATATATATATATATATATATATATATATATATATATATATATACTCTATGATATTAATCGAAAATACAAAGTGAACATTTGAAAAGAACTTACAGTCTTGTTATTTAAGTTCCAAACAGTCCTACCAGTTATATCAAAGGTCCAAATTTTAACGATTCAACTGAATTCCAGTGGTATTCCAAATAAATTCCAATAGTGAATGTGTCGATGTGCCAATAGTCGCGAAAATGCTAATGTACTAATGTGACAATGGCCTGGATTGTGGCGATATATTAAAAGTCTTAATATGATCCAAGATGTATTTAACTATATTCACTATAATTCTAATTATTTTAGTCCAAGAAACTTATTAACCACATTGTAATTCAAGTAAACAATAGCTTGAATAAATTAATCCATCCAAATTAAAAATTGAATACAATAATACAACTGATACCACTCGGGGTGTTAAGGCAAGAATGAAAAATCCTAATGTAAATTTATATTCCCATCCACTCAGGGTATTAAGGCAAGAATGAAAAATCCTAATGTACACAACTTTATATTCCCATCACACTCAGGGTGTTAAGGAATAATGAATAATGAATGATCCTAATGTAAACAAATTTATATTGCTATCCACTTAATCTAGGTCGCAATTGCCGTGTTTTGGAAATACTCTGTCAATGTGGGAGATTTTGGTCAAAATCAAATCTGCATCGTTAACGCAAGTTGAAGTAAGGATGTTTACAATTATTGATGACCTAAATACTTAATCTATACACATTAATAAACAATACACAACATAAATGTATCTGATCAGGTACAATATTAACTTAATTTTAAACAGAGGTCATGTTCAGAATACATACATACATATATATATATATATATATATATATATATATATATATATATATATATATATATATATATATTTATATATATATATTTATATATATATATATATATATATATATATATATATATATATATATATATATATATATATATATATATATATATATATATATATATATATATATATATATATATATATATATAATACATTAATTCACTCTTAAGCATGGTCTTTAACTTGCCAAAAGCTTTTGCCATTTTTCAGACCAATTAAAGTTGGTCTGATTTCGCAAGCAAATTGGTCCCACCGTCCACGTTTCTTTAGTCTGTTCACACGCAGAAAATATTAACTGGTTTTTTTTCTCAAGAATACACATTGAACTCCAGTCACTTTTACATCGTTCTATGAAATCATTCTCCAGCAAATGCGGAATTTCTTGTTTCAAACGTTATTGTTTGTGAGGATTCATCCTGTAAAGATTTCGCGTGTGTTGAATCAATACTTTCAATATCATAACAGAATCTATTTGTTGATGTGGAAAGAAGTGCTCATATTCAAATAATATCTGTTTTAGTGCACACTTTTCTTGCAGTAGCATATATGAAAGTTCCTGATCCAGATTATTAAATATTTCTGGATTTCGAAGATTTATTACACCACAGTCACTTTAGTCCGATCTCATTTCATAGCTAAAATCCCATTGCGTGGGACATAGATAACTAAACTGACTGATGAATTAACACGACTATCTCTATGAATATACTCCCTTAAAGAGTAACATCCCGATTATATTAATGATGTAATTTTAGCCGCTTACTTTCTTTCTACCTTTATAGGGACCACAATACGTAGCCTGAATAGGAGTTCGAGGTATGGGCAAGGGAGACTCAGAAATTTATCACAGGCTAAAAAGTCTTTTCCTTTCTAATTCTTTCATACCTTAACGTCATGTATGAATTGATCTTAGGTTAGGAACCGACACAGTCTATGATTATTCTGCTAAAAGGGTCATCTAATGACGGAATAGGATCCAAATTATCCCTCTGATTGGGATTTTCTACTATATGACACTACCTTTAATATTTGGGCAATATAAATTATTCAAGATCTTCCGATATGTCATATTAATCCCTAAATGACCAGCCAAAGAAATGTATTTGGCTAGACTAAGAATTTTCTTGTCTAGGAAACAATGTTTTGATAGCTCACTGACCACTCCTCGTCAGTGGGTAGTTCGGGTGGTCTTATTACTGTAGTGTAGTCATATCATTATAGATGTTGTAAAGCGCTTAGAGCTTCTAAAGATTAGGCGCTAAACAAAGTCCTCATTATTATTATTATTATAATTATTATTATTATTATTATTATTATTATTATTATTATTATTATTATTATTATTATTATTATTATAATCTCATAAGGATTCCAATCTCCACACAAGAGTAAATAGGTACTTATGTTGGTTCAGTTTCACTAACAGCCATCCGGAACAATCAGGCGATCTCAGGTTCATTGTCCTGTTCGAACTGAGTGATTTTCGTTTGTTACCCTGATTAGAATAAAGAAAATGGTTAGTTAATAGAGGATCAATGTGATCATTAAAAGCCTGAATAATAAATGTGTCAGTTAATTGTCTGACATTATTCTCAACAGTTGTTTTTGCCATAGCACTAGTAACTGCACTATCTGGGTATAAATCAGAGATTTAATTGTCAGTAGGATCGACAATGTTTATCAGTTAGAGTGCATTAACCACAACATTATATACAACTCGGTTATTTGCTACGAATAAATTAAGATAAGTAGGTAAATACTGACTGTCCCGACTGTCACTTGTCTAGAAATCAAATAGAATGACAAATGTGCACAATACAGACGAACATTAACAAAGCCGCACTAAACGGCTGAAAAAATGGTACATTAACACATTTGTACGTATAGTTGTAATGTTCTTGCATTCGATACACATGCCGTTACTGGAGTATCTACTCATAACTAATTAATAATAACCAGTATAAATAGAAACGAAAGTTCCTTAAAAAATTCGCAAAGATGTACCTGAATGTTTGTCAGTTACATTTTTGCATTTTGCATATGTTTCAGGTGGTGTCTAGTGGGAACATTCATTCTGCAGATCTGGATCATATAAATCAAATAATGAACATGGTATGATATGATCATCATAAAGGTCGTTAACCATGTCTGACAACAGTCATCGAAAAATCATCAACATTTTCGGCATTGCATCTCACTTTTGCTTTGTTTTATTGCATGCAGAATGAAAGTTTTGTTATTGATACTTATTGTGATATGTTTATCATTCATTGCCTTCGTTTTGAATATTTTATGTGATATTCATTACAGTGTTCTTTGTTCACTCTATACTGATTATTTTTCTGTATAGTTCACTGCACAATATTACAAGCGTATCAGCTAGTATTATTTCTGTAAACTATAAATATGTTATTATTTTTCTGAAATAGAAAATTTTTTGAAATCATGCTTAGGTAATATTCATAAACGTCAATGCAAAAACAAATGGAAGGCGAACAAAAACAAATCTGAAGAAATGAAGGTTATCAGAAACGGTTATTACACGAAGGCGAAGAGCTCCTTCAAGAGTTGAACATAACGGATAACGTAAAGAGAGAATTCGCAGAAATTCCATAAGCTAAAGCTAAACGTTTGAAGAAAGAACAAGAGTCTATTAAATAACTTGAGATGAAAATATGATACATGAAATAAACAAGTTCAGCACGCTATTTTTCGCAGGTTATTTATCTATTTTGGGTATCTCTTACCTGTCATTAAAAATTAATGGCGTTTCTCTACAATTGTAAACGATGCTAAAGTTAACGATGACGAAAATCCTAACATATTAGTATCATACAAGATAACACCCAAAACTTGACTTTTCCTATAATTAGTAGAAAAACATTAATACAGACACATGTTTAAGAAACATTACTTGCACCATACAATACTCAAATCAGCCCTTAATGTTGCACGATGTTAAAAGTGTTTAACATGTCTTACATCAAATATGACAGAAAACATTAACTAAGACTGCACGAACTATTTGATGACTGAAATATACACTGCCTATTTAACTATTTGATGACTGAAATATACACTGCCTATTTAACTATTTGATGACTGAAATATACACTGCCTATTTAACTATTTGATGACTGAAATATACACTGCCTTTTTAACTATTTGATGACTGAAATATACACTGACTATTTAACTATTTGATGACTGAAATATACACTGCCTATTTAACTATTTTAAAGAAGATATAGACAAATTTCTAAAGAAGCAAAAGTAAATGAAACTTGTACTATCAGACGAATTTACCATGTGACCTTAGAATCTGATTCGTCTTTTTCCTACAGGATGAGTTTCCAAAGCTACTGAGGTTTACAATTGGAACACCATAATATTGAAGATTGTTAAGCTTATAACTCCAGTTAAATGTAAGCAATACAATATTTAATCCAATAACAATTGCTCACAAAATCGCTACTCAATAAAAATAGCGCCAAGAATGTTATATCATTTATGTAATTAATTAAATAAATAGGAACTAAAAGGCAGAATGAGTCCATGCTCTGAGGAAAATTTGTAGCTCTTTTTTATAAAGCGAACCGAAGAAAACGTGTGTTGCATCCCTGAAGGAGAATGCGGAAACTAAAACGTACAACAATGGAGACAACAGTTTGCTCAAAGTCTGCAACGCACAGGTGCACAACAGCCATCTACAGAGTCCCAAAAATTCCACAATAAGCATTAATCTTTCTGTCACATATCCATAAATAGCATATATTTTATCGTAACATAAACCGGTGAAAATGTAAAAACGGCTGCACTATTGTATCCCCTACCAGCGTTATAATAAAGCATCAAAACGTACTAAACCAGATTTTAGCGGCATGCATTAGTGAACATCTGTGGATGATCGTACAGAAGTGCATTTCTCCAATCAAGGATTTTAGAAACAAATATAATTGGTTATGTTATCGAGGAAAAAACGGCAACGAAATAGTATTTTCAGGCATCTATACTATTTTTGATGAAATAACAATCAAAAGAAAATCGTTGATACTTTCAAATTAAAGAAAAGAAAAACATTCCATTGGGTTCGACGTCCACTTAAACTTCTTAATTATCGCCACGTCGGTCAGGTAATGTATGTATGTTGTCAACCAGAGTCACCACGTGTCATCTTAAAAAGTAAATGCAATTTTGCCAACTCCGTTTAATGTATCGCGAGGCTGTATGACCTAAGCAATACAAATGCATTGCAAATATTTGTCTCTTCTTCAGCTTTTTTCTGTTCAACTGTTTGGTAATGAGTCATGAATGGTACAGTTCTGAACTTTAACCAGTAGACTTTCTAAATGACGTGGCGCGTTCTCTTTCATATTTTTATCAGCATATTTACTTGCAATATCTTGTAATATAATTTTTATATCTGCCACTTCCTTTGCTTGAAAAAGGTAAATGCACTAAACGTTTAATTGTATCGATCGTTTTCTACTTTTGTTTTACTTATTATTCTTTTGATGAATGAAATATCGTTTAGGCATCTTTATGCTTTCTCTGTTCTTTGTATGTATTTGTGTTGCTTAATTCTTTAAAATTTTCAGTTGTTTATCAAATGCAATATTTTTCATTTGATGTTTGGAAACAGACTTTTTCTAAATCATTGATGACATTTTGCCGCCATTTTGATCTCTACGCATGACTTTAACACAGGTTATCTATGAAACAAGACAACTCTGGATGATTGGTTGCTTCAGTGTACAATGTCTAGTGGAGGCAGATCTGTCATCTTCTAAAATCGTCAATAAGCCATGCCATCTGGTAAAAGTTTTTCCGGTGGTTTAAAAACCTATTAAAAGGGTCTTGCGTATATGATGAAATGTCCAAGCCTATTTGTAAATAAAATGCGACCTCAACATTATCTATCTGGTATTTTAATATGTATTATTCATCGTATCTAATGTATTCATCATTTATTGCAGGCAAACATTTCGATAAAATTTATATTCTCTATTTTCACAAGGTATCGATCAAACCAATTACAATATCTATCCATCAGTGCATTTTGTTTGTTCGCTGAGAATATAATGAGTGAAAATACCTTTTGTCTTCATTTGCTATATGTATATGCAGAATTCTTTGCAGGGACGTTATTTCAATTTTGCAGGCATTTTTGTTCATTACGGAACGTCTTGTCAGTGAGCCATCTACTTTAACGATTTGCACATCTTTAGCTGTAGAGTTATTCGGTTTAAGAATGTTTTGTATATAAGATACTAACTGAACTACCACATCTATTGTTGTATGTTTGCTATGTAGCTTTGGTTTACGCAGTATAATGCACATATTTCTATTCTAGTTTGCGACTTAGCAAGGGATTTATACTAGTAATATAAGGCTACATTTTTAAAAAATGTTTAGAACAGTAGGATTCTTATCGAGCAGAGTTCGGTTTATTCGTTTATGCGTCTATATGTTAATTAGTTCAATATTTGGACCATATATATATATATATATATATATATATATATATATATATATATATATATATATATATATATATATATATATATATATATATATATATATATACGCACGTATTCATTATTCATACTTAATTGCTCATTCAAGTCATTCATTATTAAACATTGTATTTATATCATCATCAAATGTGTTATGTTGTGCATTCGGAAATCCCATCCGGTTATCTTATTGCAAATGTCCTACCCCCAAATTATGTCAGTCTCTGGTCGTTTGATTGCTAACCCATTCAGACAAATCTCTGTATTAGTGTCCTCCAAGCAGATGATTTCCACATAATTCTTTGAGACTGAGATTTAGAATCGAACCGTAGAATTCGGCCATTGAATACAATGCCGCTTTACTATCAAACTGACTTATGGACATAATAGGATTCCATTTAGACACTAGCTGACTAAAATGTGATCTTCGCAAGATGTAGTATACTGTAATTTATCTTCAATTTAGTGATATAGTTTCTAACAAGTCCATTTACACTTAGAACAATTTCAATAGTACAATTGGAAGGGTCGTAGTCTATTAGTGGACAAAACGTTGCTGAAATGAATTTATCAACTTCATCATATGTTCAGCTTGGGGTGAAATCAATGCAAAATATGTTATACAGTTGTAAGAATATCCACTGTTGTTCTTATATATGGCGCTATACATTATTGCAATACTAGCATACCATGGTATACAACTAATTCATGTGAATATGCGAATTAAGATTGTACTGATGTATCTATTAATGATTTGTTTTTGCTGTATTTGCTTTATTTAGATCCAGTTCAACAGCTCTGCAGGCGTAGATATGTTTGATCAATGCTTCAATTAGGGCTATTAATTCAACAATTCGACTTTTATTCTAATTACGACTGTGATGTCGCAAGTGCTAGAGTAGTTGACAAGTTAAGAGAGACGGAATTTAAACAATCATTGGGAACTTTTTACAAACGTACGTACTAACTTACATTTCACAGGTGTGATAACCCGCACAGAACTTCAACTATTTGTGAGCAGACAGTTAATCAGAAGGAATAAG
Source organism: Unio pictorum (assembly GCA_030141615.1). NCBI lineage: Eukaryota > Metazoa > Mollusca > Bivalvia > Unionida > Unionidae > Unio > Unio pictorum. Next base: position 655,828 of record JARLTB010000442.1, read on the forward strand.
TTAATTGAGAAGTCTATGCCACATTTTGATGTGAAATACTAAATATGGACAGGGGTTTGACGTGGGTTTTCTTTGTTTTATTATTAAAAGCATAAGTACCTTTGAATAGTTTCAGCCATATCACAATGAGACGAAATGGCTTCATACACAATAAAAGTATTATATTACTATATTATATTTAGGAAGCATGGTGGATGCTTATCGTAACTGATACTGATTTTGTATACGTCCTTTTGTATTGGTGGCAAATTTAATTACTGATCGGCAACATTCATACATTCTTTTAAATTTGGTCAATTTCTATTAGACTGTTTTTAAGACAGCAGTATATTAACATTCCTGAAAGCTGTTCAATTTTTCAATTCATTGAAAGGGCATTGATACCAAATATTTCTATCGAATATTTACCATTTCCTTGTAGCAATAATTTTAAGAAATCGTTTAAATGGGTTCCTGCTTTTAATAATTGAGTGACAATATACAACATTAAACCAAAATAATGTCTATCACATTTTGTCAAATTTTCTTACGTTGCTTTTGAAAAGAAATCATTTAAAAGTTGTAATACTTTTAGAGGTGGAGGCATGTTTGATAGTCGACTCGAATAATTTGAATAAAAAGTTAAATTGCTTTGATGAAAAATATCTTCGTTTAAATGCATAGTCAAATGCTGTTGAAGAGTTTGTAAACAGATATTTAACTTTTTTCTAACGAAAGTCGTATTTGTTGTTTGATAACATTCTTCGTGAAAAACTCAAGTGTATACCGAGCAAATGTTTTTATAGCACACTTTACTTGAAAGTTATCCAATGTTGAAATTTTGTTTGTTTTCCTTTATTTTTATGCTTTAAAGTGTATCCCTTGAATTAAGTAGGAGGGGGTGAAGGTTAAGCTAAAGTAGTTGACAGCAGAAAATGCCTTATTTCAAACCTAAGCATTGAAGGGCCACCTTAGACTGAAACAGGGCCATATCCACTGCGTACTCCACCTAAAACACTTTCAACTTAGTCTGTTTTAAACGATTTGATCCCGACTTTGCATTTGTTGGAATGGGGGCTGCCAATTTGGGGGCAGGAAGGGGTAAAGAGTGAGTTGAGATGAAGTAGATGATAATAAATATGAAATACCAAAGCTATCATGCTATCCGGCGCCAGACGCAGGAATAGACGGAATGGACAGGCAAGATAAATAAAGTCAGTGCTTTATATGAGAAATTATGTTGATGTTACACGGGATCTGGTAGGTGAATTAATAGAGAGCACAGGCCTTCCCGGGTTAGCTGTCTATGTTGTGTCCCTTGGAAAGACAATTGTCTCCCATTTTCGCGACATCATGAAACTGTTTATGTTTTGAGGGGCCGTTAAAACCAAGGCAAATACATACCACATGCGAAGTTGCTTAAACTCCAAGTTCCGTCTGCTTGACAGGCTACCAAGGGCGATCCCTTCGCCACCATAACTGGGTCGTCACATTTGTAAGATACACTCACTCCAATCCGAGCTGTAGACGACAAAGTTGAAGCTCCTGGAATTTTGGGGGGTTGGGAACATTCTGAAAGCAACATAGATCGTACCAAATTAGTAATATATACGATGGAAGATTTTCAATGTCTAAATTAATTCATAACATTTCTTCAATGTCTACTTTTATAGCAGTAAATTGTTTTGTGTTTCAAAAATATCTGAAAAAGACCCAAATTTGTTTCCTATTTCAATGGATCAGAAACGGCGTCAATTATAAAGGTGTATTGGCATTATTAGACAAAACTTAGAGTTCATTGATACCCAGCATTTTTTCGAAGAAATTGTCAAATTTGAAAAATTTCTTCTTGTACAGTTTGAGATCAAGTCGTTACTTGTACAGTTTGAGATCAAGTCGTTACTTGTACAGTTTGAGATCAAGTCGTTTGGATGATCTCTATTTTAGTAACAGCTTTCACTCTATATTATTATTTAAATATTTCAACAAAGTAACTCTAGAAAACCTTTGAAAATTGTTTTCCTTGTAAAAACACAATATTTTGACTCGTACAGTACATATCAAATAATTAAATTTGCCAAAGATTATCGAAGTCGAACTTTCAGATTTAAAGAGTGGTGACTTGATGTTTTGGTTCTACGTCATTCCACACTGAACTTATTAAGTACGTCTTTAATAGGAACTGATACATGATGAAGTTGACCGCGTTAGCAACAAAATCAATTGAGAGAATGATAGCATTTCTTAATGCTTTTGACTCTGACATGTACTGTGACTTAAATTTCTTGTTATGTTTACAAGTAGGTGTTTAGGTTCCGTGACAATTGGCGTAAAAGTGTCTAGTCCAAGGACATACCGCGGTAGCTGACCCTGACTAATCCAATGGTAAAATTACACGCAGAAGTCATATCTCAAAATAACAGGTATTACAATAATATAAGGCATATCTGTATGTTAACAACCAGGGCTGTTATTGTAGACGGCAGTTAAACAAAAACCTTCATTCAAAAAGAAACAATGGCTGTGAAAATGGCTGGACAGATTGAACTTGACTGAGCAAACAAATGATCTGGAACGTTTCTTGAAGTAAGTTTCCTTTACAGTTAGAAACGTTTAGAATGCAAAGCTTCTGGAAGGTCCTTAACACAGATCCCATGCCCGCTTTTTTACACTAGCCCCCACCCCTGATATTTCTGGATCCGCCCCAGCAACAGACGCAAAGGAACTAGACGATTCCAAGTATTGGAAGTCAGCTAAAATAAGTTGACATGACAGTGAGAGGGGCATCGCATATCAAACAACTAAGATGGCCAGATAATTAATGATTTAGCTGATGACATGATTTTCTATTGATGTTGGCAGCACGTTAAAATCACAAAGTAGTAGAGAGGGTGAACAGACCAAGTTTTCCAACAAATATAAATCCTCTACCGGGAGAGGGCGCTAACCCATCTCTGATAATTGTCAAGCTAAAACCTCCTACAGAGAGGGTGAATAGACCGAAACTATTTCAGATAAACCAATACTAGTATATGACAGTTTCGGTTTTGTACTAGGTTTCTATTTGTCGAACCAGAACTGTTGCGTCAAAAACAGATTAATTGTCGTGGTTTTGTTAGCTGCTACGAATTAGCCGAATATTGTATCATGTCCGATACGATATATTGATCTAGGGTCATGATGCGAATTTATCGTTATAAATTCATGCGGGTTTGATTTAGCAACACTAAAGAAATTTCTAAAAAGAAGTATGTCCATATCTCCACTACACCAGGTCTGGTGAATATTTCGTAACGTATATCAACTCCATGAAACACAGCAAGAATATTACAGCTATCCCTGATCACTTTTGATATTTGTGTATATCTCTGAGTAACATAAATCACATCAGCATTTCTATGTCTACCTCTGGAAAATATCCTGACAGGGTTTGCTTGTTTATCTAACATCACGTCATCATATACGACTAAATTATTAATACATCCATCAATATAATCAACACTCGGTGCTTCTTCAATATCAGTGATAAATTCAATAACATCTTCGTCGGATATCGATTTTGCTCTCTCGTTAAAATCCTTGAGTACATCGTAACATCGCTGATCATATACAGATGGTGCATGATAAATAACAGGTTATCGTGTTTTTGTCGCCGAAAAATCAACTACATTCATCTTGTTATAAATAAATTATGGATCTAGATTGTGTTAAATGTAAGACGCGTACTAGCACAAACGACTTGACAACAATTGCAACAAGCAATAATAGATCATCACTTGCCGGTAAGTGTGTACAATGTGGTACAAATTTTTGTAGATTTGTTTCTATAAAATCGGGTAATGATTTTTTGAAAAAACGAGGAGGTGATATTGCAGCAAAATTGACAAAACTCTCCAGGACTCCATGGGCCAAATACCCAGGAGAAAAACACCTTCCTGGATATTATTACTGTGGTCCTGGAACCAGACTCGATATCTGACTTGATAGCCAAGACCAACCCCGACCCGACGAATATCCAATAAACGCTATTGATCAAACACATTCCCACCAGAGAACTCCACACCAGAAGGTATTTTACGATTCTGTCCCGCGGAAATATTGTTGCTGCGTTAGTCCACGCGTGTGCGTTATGATCAATGATCTCGATTGGAGTTCCCTTTGATTTATATTTCGATTCGTATAATATTTCTTCTGTTATAGTTGCTACGGTTATTGTGAATATTCATATCTTTTCTAGCTCAGCCACAATTTGAATTGTGGTTCCAGCATATTTGACTGTTAGCGCCCATTTGTTTATGTTGTTACGTCTCAGATCTGTCAACCCGTTTCCACGCAACCCATTTGTAAAATGCTCTATTACTCGTTCGGTTATACAATTTATTCTTGACAGTTTCATAGGTTTCAATTTCTCAACACCTGGTTTTTCATGTATCGGATAAATCCTATAAACAAGCGCGGTCATAGGATACGCCCGCTCCTAATACGGTTTGTCAATTCCGGTCAATATTCCTGGTTTGGAATCCTGACTCACGATGACAACTTTTTTTGTCAAGATAGGATCAAATTTATCACGGATAATCCAATTGGTTGTTTCTGATAGTATAATAAATTTCACTCTGAATAAATACTTTCGGTGTTCAAGATGCATTATTATTCTTGCTGCCCGTTTGTCGTTCATAGAATCATCAGCACTACCAGCGATTCGAAATGTTGACCAACAGTGAGATGCACCATCGCGCTTAAATTCGTTAAACGCTTCATGAAGTTTACCGGTCATCATTCTATCACTTATTAGACCCTTATTTGGTGCATCTATAGATATTCTTTCGAGATTGAATTTAACATTTTTCCAGTCCTTCATGTTATAATTAAAACAAGTATTTAAAAATAAAGAATTTATTTATAATGAATCACTGTAAATGGCTTATGATAGGGTCAGTACCCATTCACAGAGTGTGCGACGATGAAGTTTAGGTCCGAAATCCTGTATATTATGCGGTGTTGGATTGCGAAAATATCACAATTGTGTCTCAGTTGTGGTGGTAAGCGATACAGAGAACTTAAGCGTTATTATGATGAGAGTCAAGGACATTGATATCGTCATCGATAAAGTCATCAGAACTCCAGGGGACTATATTTTTAGATTCTCAAAAAACAATGATTAAAACAAATAATCAATTAAACAAATAAATACTTAATGTATATTAATGAGCCAAGAATTTCAACCACATCCCACGATCAGCAACTATGAAGCATCACACGATGGTGTACTCAGACACTGCAGGCAGAAAAGCCCTGTAGGAACTGTCAATATCATGGATATGTTAGATTTACTGCTGGGGAAAAAAGATCTTGTCACAGGTTTCTTTTTGAAGTGTATATGGAAAAAATCCCAGATGGTTTTGTGATTGATCACATTAATTGTATAAAAACTGATAATTCTTTGTGTAACCTTCAAGCAATCCCTCAGAGTGAGAATACCAAACGCGGTCGCACAGGAATGAATAAAAAAAATGCGAAACCTGTCAAATCTATAAATGTTGATACGGGCAAAGAAATAATATTTCAATCGATGACTAAAGCCGCCAAGCATTGTGATGTGTGTACCTTCGATTCGATTTGTAGCAGTAAATGTATATAAATCCGCTCTTTTAAAAATATTTGAGCACACAATTCAGTTTAGATATCATACAGATTGAAACCCATTACCAGCGGGAAATAACTCTAACTGGAATATGTATGATCCTATAAGAGTTAATGTTGTAAGGGATATACCTCTATTAATGTTGTAAGGTAAATAATCGCATATGATCAGCGTCGAGAGGTTCTTGACTCTGCACCTGAATCTGTCCCTCCCGACATGTCCCTGGGTTTTGTACTGCCCCTGAGCCTACTGAGGTGTTACAGGACACCTTGGGGCTCATATGGGGTTGTGTTGTCTTATATATGTGACATCTGGACTTCTAAGATGTTTTAAAACACTTTATGAGTTCACATATGGTCGTTATGTATGAATGTATATCCCTAAGCGTGATAAGATGTTATATGACACGTTAGCACGAGTGGATATTGTGCCGTCTATATATATACCTTAATTAACATTATATTGTGCATCGTCCTAAACTGAAAACGGGTTAAAGAAAATGACACTTACACGATGATTGCGGTCACGTAGGCAGAGGCAGAAGAAGAGAGAAGATGTGGAAATATGGATTAAAAATGCCTGCGTTGCATGCTTAGAAAATCGTGAACGAATATTCGAGCACCACTCGTCAATATAGTGACCACACAGCCATTGGAACTCGCTTGCATATATTTTCTGGCTCTGGAGATGTCCAATGGTGGCTACCAAAATATACTGGTTATTACAGATCATTTTACCAGGTATGCACAGGCCATTCCGACAAGAAACCAGACAGCCAGTACTACAGCCGAGGCTTTGTCTAATAGTTTTATAGTTCATTATGGTATGCCCCAGCGTTTACATTCAGATCAGGGTGCAAATTTTTAAAGCACTGTCATCAAGGAATTATGTCAAGTTACCGGAATAAAGAAGTCTCGCACGACACCCTATCATCCCATGGGCAATGGTATGTGTGAGCGATGGAATAGGACACTGCTAGATATGTTGGGAACTATTGTTGATGGACATTCATTATACTATTTACTTAAAACAATTACAAATTCTACGTAGTATGTCATTGATGCCCGAGCTAAATTAGCACCGGGGGAGATTATTGTAAATGTTTCCATGATACCCTTATCTATTATTGCACTTACAGTATTAATTCCCGTAGATGTACCTGATGACACATTAAACTGTAACCGTGAAAGCAGGGTCAATCTATAAATACCTTTGACATCCGCGGTATCACTAATCATCTTATTTTGAGGTGTCCAGGTGAAAGATCCATGATGTGTCGAGTACACGGTATTGATATTTTGTTTATGCGGTATCCTGATTTTATCAAGCCGTGCAGCGATAGCAGGAAAATCACTAACGATATTGTGCTGTGTTTGTTTAATCGTATCAATATTTGTTTTAATATCGGAAAGTTTTATTGGGATAGTCAGCGGAGTACCAAAGAAATTATCCATGGTTTCATCTGATTTTCTAAAATTCCTACGGAGATTTGAAAACGCGCCTACATGAACATAATACGTGGCTCGCAGTGTTTTAGCTTACCATCTATGTTTTAATCGATTGTTAATACTATATATCACAGTTGGAAAAAGAACTCATGGTTTAATCTTACCGGTGGAATCAAACACCGCTAAGGAATTTTCGGTTACTCCATTCAATTTAACTAGAATATCATTCAAGGAAACATTACTCGTTTTCAATTTCCCCTGTTTATCCTGAAATACGATTACTTCGTTTGGATCCTCACTTGCGAGGTTTAACATTTCAGATATTTCATCGTCGATTATTTTCTTTACATCTCTTGTTTTAGATATTTCCCCGGCGGTTCTTATCAGGGTTGAGAGAGCTCTCCCGTAAATATCAATCATTATATTTTAAGATCTCTCTAAAAAGCAATTACTCGTGTATTCGTGTACGGTTTTATTAGGTGGTTTAGTTGATCATGATATAGCTTTAAGTAAATTTATTACCTCTTGACCGCATATTGGTGGGTCGGTCATTTTTTGTGTTGGTAGCGTGGAGTACCAGATCGGAATTTTTAATTGATGTATATAACGCATACATTCTTTACGTGGCGCTAACACGTAGGAATAAAAAAAAATAATTCCACGTGGAACAACCGCGTATGCAACCCAGTGAGTTCCAGGTCCGGTGCTGTTATCGAGATTATGATACCGGTTTCGACGCTGTTTGGTTGTTGTGGTAATTGATCTCGCATAAAATCATCTCTGAAAATTTGTATTCTTAATTCTTTGGCAGCATCGAGTAAATCAAAATTTGACAACAGTACTAGTAAACTGTCCCTGGTAGTTTCAGGTCTTTTACGCTGTACCATGAATACGGAGTCCCTGGTAGTCTTAGACCCTTTCCCCTTTTTATATCCCTTTCTATTCGCTTTTTCTTGTGCCATTCCAGCAGCGGTACCAACAGCTCCTAGCGCGGCAGATTTCGTGACTCCGGGGGCGGCGTCGTCAATCAGCGCTGGTATCTCAGCGAGAAGTGGAAATATACCACCTTATTTAATCATATCTTTGATCACGGCCGCAGAGAGAGTAACCTGAACACCTTTTTTTATCTTTTTTAACATTGAAATGCTTAATCTGACGAGCTGTCAGTGATAGTTTATTCTGACCACCAGACATCTCATTGTGTTTTAACGATATCGTAGTTCCACATTTTTTTTAGCTGAACCCGATTGCAACTTTTTAATTTGACCAAGAGTCAGAGTAACACTAACGTGACTATATGACATTTTATTTAATACGAGATTGATTTAGTTGTCTACTTGTTTTCTATTGACGCATCAACCATACTCATTCGTCCACCAAAACCTTCGAATAGCATTGATTTGTCACTGAGAATCACGGCAATTGCTCTGTAATCACCGCACACAATTGGTGGACCTGACGCGACAATGGAAGGTTGTGTTACACGAGCTTAGAAGTATACGTCAACGACGGATTTTGTAGTTAAGTCAAGATTCCAGTGAAAAGTAATAAAATTTGATATAGGATTTTAAAATATGATTGTGATATTTGCAGACCAGTATCTACATTTTGACCACGTCCCTTAAATGTCAGCAAACGATGATATGCTATTTAGTTTTGAGTGAAATATTCACAGCTGGTTCATGTTGACCGTTTAGTTTTAACGAGACTTCGTTAACCCCTAGTCGATCAAATATCATATTGCTGTTCTCCTGAGAATTTAATCTCCTAATATCCTGTAACGCAATAAATATATGTCAAGGCGCAGAAACACCCGTTTGATGTAACATGCCATGAAAATGCTCTTTTATTGGGACTCGGCAGAGTAGATGTTGTTGTTCTTAGCCATGACAGTGACGATTTACCACCTACACTCATAAATGATAGTAATTTTGTATTTGCGACGATTGATGGAGTCATTACTGGCATCCATGATGAGAGTTTTGTTATATTTACTTTGCCAGCAGGAACAGAAGCATCTCGCCAGATTGCATCATTGTCGTCACCTTTTCGCACGAGAGCAACTGTGTGTTTAGCTCCAAAGATAACTTTTCTAACATTTCTACAAAATCCGAAAATATGAGACAGTGGAATAGCGCATGAAAATAATCTACGCCGTCCCTGCAATATACCTCTACGAGTTGCAAACCCTAAGCTGTAATTAAGATTATCACCTTTTATAACATCAAAAGCAGCAGCTGACCTATCTTCATGTTCAACGTCGACTGGTTGTGGATTAGATACAGTATCTACTGATGTCCATAATTTGACATACTTATTATAATCAATTTTGTCTGACAGATTCTCTCACGAGGATAAAATTCCTTTTTTCCTCTTATCGCTCTTGAGTTAGTCTAGTTGTTAACGATTCTCATACCATTATTGTTATATCATATGATTTGAAATAATAACAACTATCAAAACCGCGACAACAAATACGTCTGTTTTTGACGCAACAGTCCTGGTTTGACAAATAGAAACCTCGTACGAAACCGAAACTGTCATACTAGTATATTAGTTTATCTGAAATAGTTTCAGTCTGTTCACCCTCTCTGTAGGAGGCTTTAGTTTGACAAATATCAGAGATGAGTTCGCGCCCTCCCCCCGTAGAGGCTTTATTTTTGTTGGAAAACTTGGTCTATTCACTTTCACTACTACTCACAAGAACATGCTCGCATATATTAATGACGGGCGAGTGGATATGCATTCAACATAATACATATCAGTTCTCATTAATGGAAAAGCTGCTTTCTCGCTTTTTTGTCTTTGTTTGGGTGGCACGCTAAGGAGGTAATGTGATAGGATGAAGATGATGTTGTTCAACATAAAATAATACGGATCTGAACATAGCAACATGAATATACGAAATGACTCGGGTTTACACACACAAGAGAAGAAATAAAATCGGTGATTTATTTCTTACCGACATTACATTGGCATTACATACCACAAGTGAAGTCAGAAAAACTCCATGATCCGTCGAGTTTACAGAATATCTCAGGCTGTCCCTTCGCCACCATGTTAGGAAAGTTACACGTATAAGACAGATTCGTTCCAACCTGAGCTGTAGAGGATGAGAGCGAGGCTCCGGAAACATTAGGAGAGTCAGTACATACTGAAAAAACAAAAAAAACAAACGTACATTCTAATTTGGAACAGTAAAAAAGTTCTCGACTAAAGATATATATATATAGTGTGTGTCTATGTGTGTGTGTGTGTGTGTGTGTGTGTGTGATTGGGTTTTTCTAACGAAGCTTAAAAATATTTTAATCATATCACAACGATGTCTGCAGTGTGGCAGTTTATAATGATCTCTAGCACTCTCATCATGCCGCAGACATGTCGTATGATGTCCCAACCTGTCACATTATCCTGACACCAGACCTGCCAGTCCTAACACTGCAGACATCGTAATATCGTGACATCGTTGTCCCTCCCTTTCTCTGTCTGTCTGTCTTTCTCTCTCTCTGTCTGTCTCTCTCTCACTCTGTCTGTCTGTCTGTCTGTCTGTCTGTCTGTCTCTCTCTCTCTCTCTCTCTCTCTATATATATATATATATAAATATATGTATGTATGCGGGGGGTTGGGGTGGGGGTGTCTAATGCCAATTATTCAGTATTTAAATCTCTAATCAAGGATTTGTGTCCCAAAAATAACTTTAAAAGTCTTTATATATATATATATATATATATATATATATATATATATATATATATATATATATATATATATATATTCGTCTCGATCTCCATTACCATAGACGCCTGAAATCTGCATTAGTTGGTCATTTAAGGAAATTTGCTGTTCCGAAAATCCAATACATTAAATCAGGGTAAGCAAGGGAGATACATACGGCATTTGAAATCCGATGAGGTCCACTCGGCATTCTCATTGCACCGAATAATAGCATTTCCCTCTGCCCGAAGTTTCTCATTTGCACAGAAGTATTTCAACTTTGTACCAACGGCTGTTTCCTCAATGGATTTGATAGTCCCCGGTATAGTTGGCGCTATCTCACATTCTGTAACGTTCAAAACAATATGAAACACAGACCCAAACCTTCCAGTCTGATCCGAAACGTTTACACACGACAAACCGTGCATGATCGCTAGTCTAGCTTACATTGTCAACCGTTTGCACACGACAAACCGTGCATGATCGCTAGTCTAGCTTACATTGTCAACCGTTTACACACGACAAACCGTGCATGATCGCTAGTCTAGCTTACCTTGTTAAACGTTTGCACACGACAAACCGTGCATGGTCGCTAGTCTAGTTTACCTTGTCAAATGTTTGCACACGACAAACCGTGCGTGGTCGCTAAGCTAGCTTACCTTGTCAAACGTTTGCACACGACAAACCGTAATTGGTCGCTAGTCTAGCTTACCTTGTCAAAAGTTGGCACACAACAAACCGTGCATGGTCGCTAGTCTAGGTTACATTGTCAACCGTTTGCACACAACAAACCGTGCATGGTCGTTAGTCTAGCTTACCTTGTCAACCGTTTGCACACGACAAATCGTGCATGATCGCTAGTCTAGCTTACCTAAGTTTGCACACAACAAACCGTGCATGGTTGTTAGTCTAGCTTACCTTGTCACATACTAAGTACTCGTACAAACGTTATATTGTCACAAACCAGGTTTATTTTGCTTTGACCGAGCGGTGTTGATTCCCGGCGCGATTCCGCTTAAAATCATAAGTCTCCACTAATTCCAAAGACTTTAATACAGCTAACGTTGTAAATTGGAAAGCTCAACTTTTCCATTCTATAAATAATTTTACTCTAATCAATACAAGACCGCAGATCTCATAAGGATCCAATTGTCTATCAACCGCAAATCTGTATGGTTTCTCTACATCAACTGTCCATATAGTCAGCGGTTCACGCCGTAAAACTATACAACTTCCCCTAATACAGGGAACTATTTTTAGTACGCCAGCCAATTCATGGTTTCGGCACACATTTCGCCTGCAACATATCATCACATTTGCCACTAGGGCGGCATGAACGATATCTGCCGAGCCCCTTCTTGTTTATTCCAGCGAGTAATTTACCAGCCTCCAACCATAAATACTGCACCCCCAGTCACACAACCAATGTAAACCTCTAGCTTTTAATTGGAACTATGGAATGACATTCCCAGCTAAAACACGACGTTTTCACAACGTTGTATATGATTGGGTTTTGGTTACGTGGGGAAATAACGTTTTGGCAACGTTGCTTAAACTTTACACATGAAAATGAAATTCAATAGTCCTCTGATCTAAAAGATATAGTAAATTACAAATGGTATGTAATTGCATTGATCCTAATACTATGGACAAGAATTAATATAATTATTCCAAAGAAATTATATAACGTTTTTACAACGTTGTCCCAGTGTTGTGGTTAACGTTATATTATCAAGGAGAACACTTATAGTTTCGTAGTTCATCCATTTGTATTTTCAAAACCAATAACTAAAAAGAGGTTGTAATTTTGTAGGAAAACATTTTACTCTTCAGCTTTTTTTAATTACAAACATGAGGTACTGCCATTGCCTTAGCAATATTTATGTATCTACAAAAAAAAGGCTAGTTCATCCTGTACCGACCGAATCGCACTTAAGGCAGAGGCGTATCTCTTGTTTCCCGCTATTTTGAACCACCATGGTATGAACATTATATAGTTAAAAAACTAACATATTTTTGCATTTTTATTTAGTTGCAAAAAATAATGTTTTTTTATTGATCGATATTTGTTGATGCAGTCAAACCCTTGTAAACTGCTACGAGCTACGCGCGAAACAATGCCATGGCCTCAATCGCATTTTCAAACAAAGAAAATGAGATATATCGCAAACATATTCAACTTGTAAAAATGACCTAACGGCTTGGCATATTTCTGTGACTTCTATCCGACTCGTATTAAGTAAAATATGTTGTTACATTGGTACATTTTTGGAAAGAAAAATATCGAGGATAGAATAGGTTAACATGATAAAATGCCTTCCGTTAGGCTAACATTTCGAATTACGCGCTCTTAGCCCAAGAGCGTAAGATGTATCGTTCTTGATCAAATTTTTTAATTAAAAAAAAATGCCAAGTGATATAAATTGATTTCAATCTCATTTCTAAATTGCAAACAAAAGCAGCTAATCATAGTTTTCAGGACTATTAAAACTTGAGTACAGCTAAATACAATTTTCAATCATCTTGCCTGATATGACAAAAGCTTTCACTTGGAATTTTCATTGACATACAATATTTGGACAAAATAGCTTCATCTTTAAGCAAATTGATTTCATCATCCACTTGCCTGAAATGACACATAAGCACAAAGTTATATTGTAACTTGGCTTAACAATAATAAGGAAAGAACAAGTGCAGTGAAGAAAATTTCATAAAGTTTAATAATACAGTTAATGTGACTTCTGCATATGGAAGCGGCGCTGAGATGATATGTGACTTTTAAATTATTTTCTAATTTGCAGGTACCTGACTAGAAGAAGAAAGAGATACTATTTATAGTGGAGAAAGGGACTAATTCTGAGTCCTAATATTAATTAAATCTAGCAAATAAACAAAAAGTGATATTAAAATAAATGTTGTATTGTTTCCTTTTTCCTATTTATCTTTGAAAACAAATGTTTGAAACTTCAGTCTGCAAATTCAAGAGATTCCGTATCAGGCAAAAGCAGTGTGGTGTAGAAATCTATTTTCACTTTACAACATGCTACCTAAAAATTTGTTTTATATATCCCTATTGGAGTAGATCTCCCCAAACCCGCACCTACTTTGTGAACTCACATGTCCCATTTAATGAATGAAAATGGTGCAGAACTGACACCTAATACTGTCACAATGGCAGTTTTGACATTCCTGCTATCTCAACTCCTAGCTGGATGGTAATGTTTACATTTTTGTAATGTTGTCGATTTTTGGACATTCTTGTCAAAAGTGAGGAATATGTCTTTCAGAAACACAAGCCGGTTTCATCAGATTCCCATATAGGATTTAAATGTTGTAAGAATTTTGTAGGAAGGTTATTTAATAACGTTAGATAACAATAGTTGTAGCATCATTCTCACTTGTTCACCAAATCACGCTGCTATAACATTATTTGACAACGTTGCCACAACCTTACCATAACGTTGCTGCAACGTTCTAGCAACGTGGAATTGTTAGCTGGGTTAACACTCATGCGGCTCTAACCTGAAATCACCAAATGTAAACCATGGCATCATGGAAACTCTCTAACCTGAAATCACCAAATGTAAACCATGGCATCATGGAAACACTCTAACCTGAAATCACCAAATGTAAACCATGGCATCATGGAAACTCTCTAGCACTTCACTCCGTGACATTTGATCCTAGTAACTGGATACCTTTTTTGGACTAAGGAATATTTCCATTTGGCCAAGTTCCAATAATCAAACAAATAATCAAAGCATTCCTTAACAAGCGGAGATGTAACCAAATGCGCATACTCCAAATGTATTACTATATATTAGATACCTACCCTGCCCCACAGTTATCACCCGATGTAATAACGTAATAATAATAATAATAATAATAATAATAATAATAATAATAATAATAATAATAATAATAAGAAGAAGAAGAAGAAGAAATAATAAGAAATACTAATAATTAAAAATTATAATAATAATAATCATAATATTAATAATAATTATAAATAATAAATAATAATAATGTGATAACGTAATACTAATAATAATAATAATAATAATAATAATAATAATAATAATGATAATAATAATAATAATAATAATAATTTTTAAAAAAAATAATAATAATAAGAGTAATAATAATAACAATGATCATATTAATAACTACTAGTAGTGCAGAAATATGAAACAGTTTGGTACATACCAGAATAGACGCAAAATTCATTCAAGCTGTCATCGAGTGCCTTTACTGGATCACATTTTTGTGTTCTTGGATTGCTACACATTTTGTTTGCGCATGTCCCATAAAGATTCTGCATGTAGACGAAGAAACAAAGTGAATCAAAATGACCTATGACCTGTGCTTAAAGAATCAGTGAGGCTGAAAAATCAAGAAATAATTGTGATGAGCTTTCTTAAATCAATAATTTTTATTTTTTTTTTATGGTTCCTGGATGTGGTTAGACCTATACATAAGCGCTCGGAGCAAAGATCAATGGAGGTCACTTGACCACCGCCGCAAATCACACGCACGCACGCACGCACGCACGCACACACACACACACACACACACACACACACACACACAGGGGGCGCTCACCAGTTAATATGTACTTTTTAGATAGTGACGTATGTGAGGTGAAGTTGTTTGCATTTGTAACATGCACAATGGAGATAATATTGGCATATCTCAATGCTACTTTGATGTAATGTGGCTGATATTTCTTTGGATACTGCACTTGTGGAAATTGTAAATGATCTAAGCGCATGGTATAACAAAATGGATGCTCCCATGTGCTTGAAAAATTAGCCAGAATGAATCAAAAGTACACTAACTTTAGCAGTTATTAAACTAGGGAAAACGAATTTTGCTGAAGTAGGCAATAGCAGCTTCTGAAAGTGCAATGAACGAATTACAAAATATCTGAAAAGTAAAAAAAGTTATCATACCATTTTTCTACAATTTACCTCTGAAGTCCAGGAAGTGAAAATGACCATGCGGAGCTAGCAGTTTTTTTACATGAGCATATCTTATGTTAGCCCAAGCTGTATACTCTAGAACCTAAAGTACACCCATCAATCATACATCAAAATAAAGGGAATTGAAAGTTCTTCTCCCAACACCTAAGATATACAAAGTCTTTATTATATTGCCAGTATAACCAGTCAAGAAACCCCAGAAAATTATTTTTCTTTAAAATTTTAACCCTATGCAAAGTACGAAACTGTAGAGCGCCACCAAACACACACACACACACACACACACACACACACACACATACATACATACATACATACATACATATATATATATATATATATATATATATATATATATATATATGACAAATATAATCATGCAAATGAAGCTGAAAATATGTCCCAAGATTCTGAAAATTACTTAGTAAATATTAGCTTTAGTTTTAGTTTGCTACGCAGGAACTACGCAACTACCTCTCCCGATAGGAACTGACGGCCCCCCCCCCCCCCCCAACCAACTGTAAAATCTTCTGCTGGCACCCATGGACCTATATGTCCACATAATTTAAGCTTACAGTTAAACGTTCACACTAATGTGTTCGATAATCAAGACGTCTTTGTGATTTAATTCGCAATACCGTACATTCATATTTACATTTTCACTTTGTATTCTAGGAAAATAAATTGTTTGCTAATGTTAGGATAGGTTTTTGTTAGTAAAATAAATAAGATTGCCATTTCCTTTAAATTGTATTAAAGTAATGTTTTATTCTTATGACGTAAAACAAATTGATTTCTACCTGTTGGGACTGGCTCTTGCTTGGGGGAGAGTCAGCATTTTTCTGACTGGTACATGGAGGGTATGACCTTGCCTAACCCTGAATCTGGCCGATTGTGTATAAATACAAATGCGTATTCGGGTCAGATCAGTTCTCCGTGTCAGCAGAAAATAGATGTTTGACTTCTCATTCCAGGTAAGAAAACTGTATATGTCGTAACTTCTTTTAGAAATAGGTATTTTTAATGTTTGAGATTTTAATGGTAAAATTGTTTTGTTTGCAACATTGCTACTAAATTCTTTTATTTATAATATATTGTAATAGAATGTTTAATGTTTTAAAGAATTCATATTTAATTATATTTATGTAATTTTTTTTTATAAAAGTTGAATTGCTACCAACTTCTTGTTTAGATTTAATGTTGAAATAAAGTATTCTTTAAGCAAGAAAGAGTAATATCTAGCAACATATTCTAAATCAATATTCTATTTTAAAAATAAGTAAAATGCATTTCTTTAAATTAATCGTTGTATTAATTACAGTTATTACATTTTATACTTTTGGCCATCTTGAAATTGATCGAGAATTAACTATTGTATAATATTCTAAAATGCAGAAGTTATACGAATAAAAGAAGTTGAAAAGCTTAATAAGGAAAATGTGATATGTATTTCATGAATTTTTATTATAAAGTTTTTAGATGTGTTTCTAGAGTGAAGTGATATATGTGTGTTGATTATTTAAATAAAGTTCTCCGTATCAGCAGAAAATAGATGTTTGACTTCTCATTCCAGCCACAATTCCGTACCTGATTCCCTAGACATTCCATCATCGGGTGACATTCTTTATCTGGGGTCTCATCCTTTTTCTTCTTCCTATCTTCCTGAGTTCCCAGTATGTGTTTATGAGAACGAACTATAAATCTTTCCAGCAAAACATCTCATAAAACTAAGTTTCATAAAACGTGTTGTTTCTTACTCTTTCCTAATAGCTTCGTAATAGAAAATTGGGCGCTCGTCCTTGGGAAACGAGTTTCTCAGAAATTTTCCAGGAAAACTTTGTTTCTGAATTTCAAATTCACCTTGTTTTTGATTTGTGTAAGTCCTAGTATTATAAGCTCATTTTTATTAATCTTAAGTACAACCACCCAGCTTTCATAATGTCATTTAAAATGGAGAACTTTATTTTAAATCCTGCCTAGGAAGGGTTAGACTACTTGAAAAGAGATGAATTTTTCCAAATTGCCGAAAAATACTATCTTTCTGAGGCGAACGCTTTTTTTTTAATGAATGAATACATAAACAATTGATGGTAGAATATTTAATGGAAAAGAATATTTTAGATACATCTACTTTGGATTTGATTAGGGTGACTCCATCTGACTATAACTTGCATTTATTTATTTAAATTATTCCAAGGAATTATAAACGCGTTCTCACTATTCTGGGATTATTTTTATTTATTAAAATTATTCAAAGGAGTTACAAAGCATTCTTTGACTTAAGAACAAACTCACTATTCTGGGATTATTTGGAATTCACTTGGAGACATTTCAGATTATATCATTGTCATACATTAAGACTGCAAACACATAAACATATTTACATGCTATTGGACCGTTCAGGATGCCTAGTAGTTAGAACGTCTGACGCGGAAGCAGGAGGTCGTGGGTTACTTCCTCGGCCGAGTCATACCAAAGACTTACATAAATGGTTTTAACAGCTGCCTTGATTGGCACTCAGCATTAAGAGGTTAGTGTTAGGACATGTCGGCCTGGTGTCAGGATAATGTGACTGTGTGGGACATCATGCTACATATCTGCATGCCCCAGTGCTAGATATCACTATAAACTTTCCTCACTGCACATATCGTAGCAATATGACCGAAATTTTTTAAAATCTACATCAAACATTCTAATCACACACACAAACACGCGCGCGCTATTGGTTGATACACCTTTTTAAGATTGGAATTCATTCTGAATACAAATACTCTGTAAGATATTACTTTGAATTACAGCCTTTAAGACTATTCGGGATTTAATTAAAAAACAATGCAGGTTCTCTCAAAAGTTTCACTTCGTATAAATAATTATTGTTGTTGAATTTTACAAAACTGGCTGGTGTTCGCTCTTTTCTGTTGCCTAGTTTAAGACCTTAGAGTTGTAACAGTAGAAACCATTTATCCCACTTAACTGAAGTAAGTGGTTGCATTGACATTTTCTTGTCGAGATATGCAACTAACAAGGTCAATAACATTTGTACAAAATTATTTTTTCAATTAAGAATCCTAAACACTATCACTGTACATTTCCCGACTGTGTTCCATAAGAATTCCTGAAAGTTTGATTTTAATGCTCGACGGCACCGACTTTCAATAATCATTTTGTCAAAGAACTGATGAAATCTTGCTGATGTGTACTGATCGTGTACCTTAAAATTGTTCACTGTCTCATATATTTTCCGCGGGAAAAGGGATGTCTATGATATTTCTCTACTGATCTGGTTGTTATTTTACGTGGAAGCACAAAACACCTACCGAATTCAAAATTAATTTGCAACAATTAGGTCTAAAAATAGTTATGTTTTCCTATCTAATTGAACGAAAGACCGAATATGATAAATGTGTATTCTGTGGTCGTCAAGTATAATATGTTTGAAAGCACAGTGTTTCGTTGCTGAGAGTTATTCCCTTCAATGTGGATTCTGCCATGGCTGCTTAAGACGAAAGAGAAAACTTTTATCACGATCCCCAGCAATTTGGATTTAATTATTATCTTTCAGTAAATCGTATTTTGACAGTGCCACTGTTATAATAAAAGGCGTTGTTGGATAAAATATTGTACAATCGAATAGTAATGTCACCATACAAATATATTTCGAAATTATTATTTAGAGAATTATATAAACAGATGTATCCAGTGTATCGAATAATCGTCCGACCACGGGTACATGATTTAGAAGGTGTGTTAAAATCAGCTTTTCGCACGATATTGCCTAAGACCTATGAATTGCTGGAAAACGTACTCACTGAAAAACAAAACCCTTCAGAACTCCAGACCAAAGCGGGAAACTAATGCGTTGATTCAGATAGAAAAGACCTCCAAATGCACAATGACGGAACTCTAAATTCAGGTCTCTAGTGATAACGTTGCTTCATCTTCTACTGGGGCCATGAGTGAACTAGTGGTCTAAAGCGTTCACAGTTACAGATCATTGCCATCATACATCTGTCTGCGTGGGTTGAGTCTCAGGTTCGGCCAATGTGGGTATGTAAGAAAGCTTGTCAGTTGCTTCTCGTGGGTCCTTGGCTATTTCCCGGTTTTTACAGGGTTCTTCATCCATCATTTATACTGGCCGCCATATTTATAACCTATCTTTTGCTGAAAGATAGCGTTAAACCCTACACAACAACAACAACATATTCCACGCTACAGGAACGACAAGGCAGAGTGCGAAGTCGAAAACATTGTAAACCATAGAGACACGTTTAGATAAAGATAAGAAAAAGGAATAAAATAAATACCTTATTTACCGAGATTTAAATAAAATATACCAGCTGAAACTTTCATATATTTGCCACGATGCTGACGATCCGAGTTGCGATTGGAAGAGATGTTTTCCTTCACCTCTATGATTTTTCTTGTAAAAGCGATGTGTTCACATCTTACCACTTATTTAATATTCAGACATGTTCTATGTGCTCACCATTCCAAAAGAATACTTTCTACCTACAGTTTTCTCAACGTAGACCGTAACATTCAATGGATTATTTTGACCTGATATTTGTCATTATTATTTCGAATAAATAATGTACACTACGAATGCAATAATCTAATATCACAAGGAATAGCAACACTTAGGACTGTTTAGTGAGATCCTATTTACAATATGTGACTTACACTACACACATATCGAAGTAGGATAACTGGGCAAAAGTTGATAAATAGTAAGCATTTGGTGTTTTGTACTTTCCGCTGATGTTTTCCGCATCAAGTCAAGCCATATGTGGACATAAAGTAAAAAGGTCGAGCGGTGGCTCTATTTTCCGCTCATCAAACAAAGAAAGTCGCAATGGTGCGTTATTGCACTCAGTCGGGTGTCGTTAGGTGTTGTTTCAATTTCCCATGACAAGGCTAAATATAAAGCATGCAGTGCATGCATTAACAGTTGGCTATGTTTCCCTTCCTACGAAAAATTACGAAGCCCGCAGTGCTGCCATTAGCAAGTAAAAAAGGACCGAATGGTTATAAGCGATTTTAATATACATGTATCATTCTGGCCTCCCATCGTTGACTCGACAGGCATTATAAACGAGCCACACTTCACGAATAGATATAATATAGTGCCCAATCACGTGATCAGGCAGAAATGGATCCAGATGAGTATTGACAGAGATAACAACCACTCTCTAATAACACAAGCCTAATTCAACCACACCAACATTTCTAGGAAAAGATATACCGATCACTTGCCAATTTCTTTTTGTTTCATTTTTGTGTTTTGTGTGTGTTTGTCTTTGTCTCCCCGAAACCCAAACTAAAACGTAAACCCCTTTCCTTATGAAAATGTTCTTTCGTTTGGGTTGTAAAGTGTGACTATAAACACTCACACTTATGTACCTATGTAAAACAATCGAAAAAGATGGTTTATTTAGATCAATGCGAGTTTTGTTCAAGTTTAATTCGGTTTGTATGTTTGCTTCAATTAGTGCGATGGATATTTCCACCCGTATTCAACTACTTTCTGCATTCATGACATTCAAATTCCATCTTATATAAAGAAGAATGACATACCATTGTAAGGTGGTAAGGTGGCGAAAGACATCTACTTTATGGAAATAGAGCATCACCTTCTTAGTCTGGTGGAAGAGTTAAAATGTCAAACCCGCAAACGGTACTAAAAGAGACCATATCTGGAATTCTCTGACTTAACACTAGAGAGAAGTCCAAGTGTTTTGACCAGTTTTAGAAGCTGATTCTTTTTCTTCATCATATTTGGATTCCAAGAGATTTTTTTCCCCTGGAAACATTTGTGTTCTAAAACAATTATTGTACAAGGACCGTTTTTGAAATGTACACTAAATTCTGGTTCTTGATCCATTATATCAATACTAGATTCTTATTCAATACCCGATGTATATATATATATATATATATATATATATATATATATATATATATATATATATATATATATATACTAATGATCCGACCAAACATCTAATTAATGTAATCTTATTTGTAGCCGCAAAATCATTTGTAAAGATATCTTTGCTTCTAGAAGAACAAACGTTGCAGTTACGTAGTGTTTGGGGCTGGTTTCTGATTTGTGTCGCCGTAATTTGGGCTGCGTCAAATTGCTAATACATCATTCGCACTCAATTTTCAAATTTACGCTAGTGACGATAATATCTAAAAATCATAATGAATCCATTATTCTGCATCCATCTCCATAGATATTATCTCACATATATTATATTGTATACCTTTCACACAAAGTATATTTTTTTTAATTGCTTGGCACATTATTGATATTCACGCAAATTTCATATTACGAAATGTTCTTGATTCATGCTGATTTCGGTCTTTCATGCGACATCTGATCAGGCCAGTTGCTGAATACAATAGAGGAAAATGGAGGAACGCGACAAAACTAAAAGACAAGGCAGAGTTGCCAGATACGTGGTTTTTCGCCCAATTGGGCACCTTTCTAAATTTGGTTGCGTGAAAACATTTTAGATTGCTGGTTGCGGTTTTTGGGGCTGGTTTCTGATTTGTGTCGCCGTAATTTGGGCTGCGTCAAATTGCTAATACATCATTCGCACTCAATTTTCAAATTTACGCTAGTGACGATAATATCTAAAAATCATAATGAATCCATTATTCTGCATGCATCTCCATAGATATTATCTCACATATTTCAATTTATTTTTAAAATTCCTGAACCGGAAGAACGAAGTGCGCATCTAATTCTAAATTTCAGCTAGCATATATATATATATATATATATATATATATATATATATATATATATATATATATATATATATATGCTGGTAACTGTAGCCTGTAGGGCAGAGGCTCTATTATCATAATATTGTTAAATTTAATCTGTTGAAATCGTAGTAGCTCATTTTTTTAAATTTGATAAACATCAATTTCAGTTCTAGTTTTAATATGAGTAAGTCGTCACAGTACGAGAAACGATTCACCAAAAACTTCGGCATTAAGTTTAACTTGCTGCTGCACGACTCCAAAATTGAGGGCTCTTTGGCAAATAAAAGAACGCCGTCATCATTATCTGTTGGAACTATTAAAAGAAACTGCGTCAGAGACGGCAAATGTTGAGCAGCTTGAATCTGTGGCTAATCTCACACCTTCTATCGTCCTTAGAGCACAGATGCTGCAGTTGTCATAGTTGTCCTTTTTAACTCCGTACAAGGGAAATTTGGTTGACCTGGACCAGCAGTGGATGCGAATAAATTTAATCTCTTGGCCACACTATAGTGATAACGAAGTTGAGAAGTTTTGGATAACTGTAGCAATTCATACGGACGCTTGTGGAGCTGTTTACGTTCTTCAACTGGGACATTTCGCCATACGTGTTGGCGTTGGCGATGCAGCCGTTGAAGGAACTTTCTCTCAAATGAATTTGATTAAAACGAAACTAAGAAACAGGATGGGGCAAGGCTTGATGGAAACTTTGTTACACATTCGAAGCTATATGAAGCGGAACGGGATATGTTGCAACGGATTTGTCCCATCTACAGCAATGCTGAGTAATTTCAATTCTAACATTTATGCGACAGCTGAATCTGCTGATCACGACGATGACGTTCTACCTGAGGATTACTTTGAAGTTACAGATGAATAAATGTTTGTAGTGATACTTAATATATAGTATTTTGTTCTTATTTACTTTTCAGATTTTAATATATAAATTGGGCGGTATTTGGGCTGCATTTTAAACGTATACGTGCGGGGATTGAACAAAGTATCTGGCAACATTGAGACAACGACAGAAACCATGAACCTTGTGCATCAGAAATGACGGGGCTTTTACCTGCAAATGATCGTCCCTAAATTACATTTTTTTATATCCATAGATCATATTCAACCTGGATGTGTAAGGTTATTACAGAAACCATTTTAATGGGTTTATATATATATATATATATATATATATATATATATATATATATATATATATATATATATATATATATATATATATATATATATATATATATATATATCAAATTCAGTAGATTCTGCAAATATCGATAAGTAATTTTATAATAGAAATATATATTTTCTACTGCACTGTGAATAATAATAATAATAATAATAATAATAATAATAATAATAATAATAATAATAATAAAAGAAGAAGAAGAAGAAGAAGAAGAAGAAGAAGAAGAAGAAGAAGAAGAAGAAGACAAAACCGAATACTCGAAAATAGTCTAAAATACCTGATTCCATGTAGCGATACTGCTATGTACGTTCCCAGGCCTGTCGTCGAGTTCAGATTCAAGTGGGTCAGACTCACACAATTCACAACTAAGTGCAATTCTCTTGTAATTAAAAGACTTACATCTCTGCCTCCTGAGAAAACATTCCTTGGCGCAGTCGTTCAAACTCTTATCATATAAACGCGTGTAGCAAGACCGAGACAAAATCTTGCTGAACCTTAGCTGGCCAGGCCCATATCGTATTTTAGAATCACAAAGTGCTGCTATGAAATGTGGGCAAAGCAAAAGTCCCAAAATGGATACAAGCGGTTCCATCGTAAGACTCATTTCAGAACTAAGATACAATGCAACAAAATACTGATCAATCTCAACCAATGAGACTGAAAAATAATGGGATAAAGATTAGCATTTTATATGGTACTATTTCTCGTTAACATAATGAGTTTTGCAAATACCAAAAATGAAAGTAATATTGGGCATACCAGATAAACTACACATAAATTATTTGTCTTCCATGCTTTGATGAAGTCAGAAAGAGTACGCCACTAAATGCATGAATGAATATTGATATTCCAGTACTTGTTACTAACCCTTCCAAGTGTTACTAACCCCTCCAAGTGTCATTCGCAGAGGTGTATCTTTCTAAATTAAAACGTCTGCTTTCAATTGTAGCTTCTCGATGTTATTTGTTAGCTTAAAAATTGTAATGGAGTCAAACTAATGGACAAAGCACAAAATCGTTATATGTTTTCTATACTGGAGTGGTGACTGTAAATATTGTATCAGTTTGTTTTCTCATCATCTACCCTGTGATATGTAATACTATCTGACACAAGATAGCCAACATAGTTACCTAGCAATACCAAGCATTCAGATCTCTCGTGGCTAATATATTAGTGCGTTCTTTGATCAGGCACATTATAAATTCCGTTTTATTAGTAGCGGTTGTCAGAGCATATTAAATATTCTAAACCTGGGAGAATTAGTGTAATTCAAACTTGTAAAATGCGTAATGACAATTAACGCATTATTTGATCCATTCGGTGCTTTTCAAATGATGTTGGAACATATTTGCTGAAACACGGTTTAAATAATTCATTTAAAGTACTACTTTCTACCTCGATATCCTAACATTCTACACATTTTAAAACAGATGAGTCATGATCGTCATGAAAATCGTATTAAAACTTAATCTAGTTTGTTTAACGTCAAACATTAACTTGCGAAACAACTTGGAAATGGTTCACTAGAAATTAGAAAAGCCACAGCAGAGAGCTAAAGGCAAACAAAAGATTCATGATCGATTGCAATGAAGGTAAATAAGTCATGCAGGCCTGACACATGCTGTGTCCAAAATATCAAAAGAACATTTTACTTTATTTGTAGTATTGGTTTTATTATAGGATTAGGTGTTAACTATTCAAAGCAAGAAATTGTTTCAAAAAAAATAAACGTTGAAAACAAGTTGAGATTGCCGAACCTAATGTCATTTTAAATTGCTACAATGTGAAAGTAATTAAAATGAATGTATTTGGCAAAGAGTCTTACAATAATGGCTCAAACATTGATACATTCCAATTATTTTATGCCAAACAAATCAGACAACATACAACTCAATTTAACATGCAGCATTTTATCTTGATCAACTCTTTTCAGTTCCTTGGGTCAATTTGACATTGATCATGTGTCTGGGAAATACTTTCCTAATGGCGTTATACTATTATTTTACCTGCTATTCTCTTTGCAATCAACATAAATTTCATTGTTACTGATTTCCTTACTTATCATGCCCTATACCCACTAAATGCCACATCAAAGGCGACACCAATAGTTATTCCTTCTAGAACGTATGTAGTTATTATAACCCTCATTAAAAAATATTAATCCACCATTCGCCCAATTCCACACTGTTTATGGTACTTTGTATCTACTTACAGCTCAATATCGTTCGATCTATTTGGCCAAGCAAGTTTTAATTTCGTCATTTTTTTCCTGACCTGATAACAAGATCTTGGACAATTATACTTTGCATAAGTTCTGCCGTTAGAAGCGGAATCGTTCGAGATACCACTGTTGCACCTTTTCTCCGGAAACAGAACAAAGAGTCATTTTTTTCTTTTAATATGTGAGAGAGACAGTTACGCCTTTGGAGTATTAACTGATTCTCATGAATCTGTAAATATTACACTCCTTGCATGGTCAGTTGTATTAGGTGGTACAGTTTGGTATGTCACATTCTCGATCAAAGATGCTTCATAGTTTTCCCGGAACTTACTTTCTAAATTAGAAATTGAATAGAACTTTCGCTCGAGATTTATTCCTTCACTATGCATGAAAAAGGCTTGTGTTAATGGGCACATCCTTGCTTAGGGCTACAATGGCACAGCAAGGTTGCAAACCTTTATTGAGTAACAAATTTAGTTGAAAATTGGTAACCAACTGTGTCATGACTAGTGAAAATGTACGATTGCATAACCTGTTATTCGGTTCGCTCTACTTCCACTGTAGCTGTTCAGACACCTAGATCTCAGGATGTTACTTTTAACAATTCGTCTCAGGATACTCTCAGATTACCTCTCAGAGGTGATAGGTCGCAAGATTATATCACAGGAGTGCTCATCTCAGGACTACACGTCTCAGGAGATATTTTCTCCCTTTGCTTACAACACCCATCCAGAATAGTACGTCAGATTTCTTGACCAATAGTTCCTTTTCAACACGTATTTACGATGGAAATTTTTGCACGTGTCCCAGAGCCTACTCTGGTTTCTCTTGCAGAGAAGCTTAGACTGATTAAAATTGTCGATGAGGTTATATTAAACCCTAAGGAATTTCATTTGGGAGACACGCCCCTTAATTAGCGTAACCAGTCAGTCAAATCTCTCTGCCGCCTTTCTCAGAGGGGCCGAAATCGGGGTCAGCTTGACCTGGTAGTTTGATAGTTACAGAGCTTCTGCGATTTTCAATTGTGACATCTTTACCATGAAAAAACGTTCACCTCGTCCCTAATAATCCGACTGGTTGCTGTCTAAACACATGCCTAATTAAGAAGAGCATTCTTACCTCGAAAGGACATTCTGAACATGGCAGTATCATGATTGATATGCGTCTGCTCTCTACAAATCTAATTAATGATTATTTGTTCTCAACTAATGAAATCTTGTTAGATCGCCAGCAATTTGCCCCTTCACAGTTGTCCATCCTTTACACCTTTACAAAACTTCAAGATGTCATATGCTGCTTTTTGATTGCAGTCCATACATTTACACAGCTTAAGAGAAATATAATGCACATGCCACAAAAAGAAACCACCAGCCTACGGTAGTTCGTCAGCCGCGAAAATACCGATAAGTGAATAAAATGTAGACCGATGTGTGCAGAAAAATCTGTATGCAGATTTTTTTGGTATGTTTTGAAGAATGTGTGATATCAGCCCGTAAACCGCCAACCAGTATTATCACGGGTAAAGGGGCTGATTTATCGGCTTATTTGTGAGCCATGCGCAATTTACGCATACGCATAGGAAATGTCCCATTAAGATGGGTGTTCACACCCAATCAGACATCCTATGGACTCCTAGAAATCAAATCCGACTAAAAGCCTGTTCAAAGGTTTGTACAATTGATTGATACCAATACGTGTCGCTTAATTCTATCTTGCTTTCTTCTTCTGCCCGATAAATTTATCATCTGTATATTCAGCAATATTTGCATCTAGGTGATAAATATAGACATATTTGTGACGTATTTAGAGCTGGTAGAACGTATTGGTGCCAAAATGGAAACTATGTGTCCCGTTCATGCAGTCAGTATATTAGTGTAACAGCCTGGGGATCTGAAGGAGTACATGCAAAAGCGAGAACATGTAATACCTATACAAGTTTTCATGTGATCTGTTCTGTAATACCAATACAAGTTTTATGTGGTCTGTCTAAAACAAAATAAAGCAGATTCTGCGTTGTTTAAGTCTAATTTTTTTTTATTAAGAACTCTGACTAACCTACCAAAGACATGAAGATTTTAAAAGAATGTGAGTAAAGCTCCTTTTCTGCGTTACTCTCATTTTTGGTGGCTGTCTTCAGTGGACTACTACTGTATGGTAAAGGGCTACTGCTGCAAATAAGTATTGGAGTTGCAGCAATATTTAAAAAAAATTGATATTACCTCGTTGAATAGACTTGAACACGTACCAAATTACACTTGGATTATATATATAATGATAAATACATTTAATATATTCTACCTATTTGACTGTGACAATGGAGAGCTCATTTCGTAACAAGAGGTGACGTTTGATTGGACATTCGCTTGAAGTGCGTCACATACACAGATCTTCTTTGCAAATCTGCTGTATCTCTCCGAATATAGTAAAATTGAATGCCGATACCAAAGTTCACGCTAGTGGCCTAATTAATACTGAAGTTGATAGTTGCCATATTTTCGAGGTTTAGATTCGTCGATCGAGGATGTATCTCTTGCCAAATTAGGACAGAAAGTTTGTTAGGTAGCATAACGTTAACATTAAAGTCTTTGCAAAATCTTGTTATCGTGTTAAACATAAATAACATCAAGCTTTGGCTTGAATAGCTAAGTAAATTTCTTTCTAGTAGTATGGTACTACTGGCTTAAGAAAGACACCTGAATACTTTCTTTCAAAATCAGAAAGAATGTTTGATAATAAGTCATAAACACTTTCTAAATGAAAGCCATTTCATTGTGCGTGGGTACTGTATATAGATTTAACCATTACAACCTAATTAATTCAGAACACAAATAACACGGTACACATCAAATTAATTTATTTAGTACACCGTTCACCCTTGAAAGAGGAGTCGTCATCAATTTTATGTTTCTCGGTTTGTTTACTTTTTTAAAAATCATTCTTTGAATTGATATTGGTGCAAGCCAGGGGTCTTTACTTGACCGAATGGTTGTCAAACCCTGGTGTTATTTTACCAAAAAATGTCCAAAGACTTCCATACAACATACGTTGTTAACTGTAAAGCCCAACGTGTCCGCTCAAGACATTCATTTTACTATAATTTATGCAAGATCACAGCTCTCTAGCCTGCCCAGTATCTATAAATCACACATCTGCGTGGTTTATCTTCATCAGATTTCCGTGACGCCAACAGTTCACACCGTAGAAAGTTAGAAACTATACAAACTCTCCCCCAAACAGCGATCTATTTTAACTCCGCCCACTTAGGCCAGTCAACGTTTGCATGCATATTTCGTTATTTAACTGCACCTCATTTGCCACCCTGGCGACATGAACGCTATCTGCCGAGCCCCTTTTTATTTATTCCTACATGTAATTTACCGGTTTCCTACCGTATATCCTGCCACTGCAGTCACATCACCAATGTACACCACTAGATTGCAATATGGACAGAGGCATTCTTTCGGTTTTGGCCTGACTTCACTACTAGTCAACCATGGCATTATGGAAACTCACTAACGCTTTACTTTGTGGCGTTTCCTCTTAGTAATTGCTATTTATTTCGGACTAATGATATTCCCATTATTCACACAAGTAATTACACAAATCTAAAAATTCCTTTTAATGGGGCTCTATCAAATGCACATAATCCAAATTTATTACAATATTTGTTGCTTTAACACAATCTTCGATGCTGACAGCCTCTTGTGCAGGGTTTCAGTCGAAATTTTAACTATGATTATTTGCTTAAAGCCTTAAAAGAATAAAATGTAATGTTTGGGTTTATTTTATAAATTTTCAGAAGAAGAAAAAAAATTAAATTCTTCAATGATACTATTACTAGTCGATTATGGCGTATTTATTAAGACCTGTTGTTATTCTTCGAAAAAGACTCCTTTCTTCAACATGTCATGTGTTAAGTTTGGAATGTATAGCTCGATAATTCAAGTTCTACACAATGCTTAAAAGAATAGTGTTGTCCACTTTCCTACGTGCGGTGAAGTACCAAGTTATTCGGTGTGCGTAACCAAGTTTTGACAGAAACTATATTTATTTTACCCCCCAGTTATCAATAAGGTCTAGGAAAACATAAGTAGTATTGTGCCACCTCAAAGAGGAATGCGTCAGCTATCCATCTTTATTCGATAATTTTACATTTGTGATTTCCCTTATGTCCCCCGCCAGTCAGATATGATTTCCGTTGTGTCCCCCGCCAGTCCGATATGATTTCCCTTATGTCCCCGTCAGTCCGATATGGCCAGCGCACTGTTTAATCATTCCTAGTCATTATCTTCATTGGGTTTGTTTTTTTTTCTCGCTTCTTTCAGGGGATTTATTTTGCTTGTTTTTTTTTTCTTTCTTTTCCTCTTATTGTTTCGTTGTTTGCGTTGTAAATATATTTTGAAGCGTCGTTTGATGGCACGGTTTTTATCTTTATCTGATGCATTATCTTTATTTTACTCAAATAACTAACATTGCCGACTTTAAGCTATACTGCAGTTTAAAATTTTGGACTATATTTGCTTTGTATCTCACCCATCAATTCACATTGACACATTTAACAAATAAACGTTATTGTACGTCATCAACAAAATGATTTAGCAATAACAACACAATGTTCTCTCTCTCTCTCTCTCTCTCTCTCTCTCTCTCTCTCTCTCTCTCTCTCTCTCTCATATGTGAAATATTCTTCCTTTACAAATCACACATATAAATACTAAAATTAAATATATATTGCTCGAACCATGCGATGAGAGACTTTTAATATAAAAATATTATTATTTTAGTCTCCAGAACAGCGTGTTGCAATTTAGGTAATGGAATTTTTAATTCTATTGTTTCTTGATTTTCTTCAAAATCATCGTATCGTTGTAAACGACTTTGCTTAATGGCATTAATCTGTTTATCGGCTGAGCATGTACTGAAGAAATACCAAAACTTATTAAACTCATCACCGCAAACCATGCGCAATAATGCGCTTTGACCCTTTCACACCCTTGACAGCCTGCTCTGAAATGTCCTACTTGTTCACTACACAAACTTATACGTCACAAAAACTACAATGTAACAATCTGCTTCGCATCGGTAAAGGCGCCCCCAATTGGTCGATTGTTCTTACGCGCTAACCGTTACTGATCACTGCCGTCTTCATACTGTCTGTGTGTCTTCCAGTCACGATATCAGATAAAGCGTACCAGTAGGTTCTCGTGGGTGGGTGATTCATTCAGGGGTTTTCCTCGACTATTTATGCTGGCCGCCATGTAAAGCATATCTTGTGCTGAAAAATCGCGTTGAACCCCACAACTGTAAGAACAATAACGCGTCAATGGATGGTTTATTGATGATGATGTGACTGTGGTTGAAAGAGAAAATTTGATTGGCTGATTCGCACGGTGTGTGCGGTCCTGATGATTCACAATAGCAGGTATGCACGAGTGATTGGTTCGGCATGTTGCAGCGTGCAGTAAATGAAATTAATTCACCTGCTGCAAAAATTGGGGGGGGGGGGCTGTGAGATAAATGAGATTAATTCACATGCTGTAAAAACGGGGAAAAAGGGTGAGATAAATGCAGATGATGCTTTGAAAAAATATGTGTTGTCTGAGAAGAAAGAGATGTTATGATAAGGCAAGAAAAATGGCATTTTAGTCTTTGTGGAAAGAGACTTATGAATGGCTGAGAGATGATGAGAACAGTGACACGATGTTTGGACATACTTTGAAAACTCTGTGTTGGTTGAGAAGAAAGAGATATTATGATAAAGCATGATAAAGGACATTATTGATGATGATGTGACTGTGATTGAAAGCGAAACTTTGATTTAGCTGATTCGCACGGTGTTGTTGGGCCACCATAGTTGGTATGCTCAAGTGATTGGTTCAGCATGTTTCAGCGTACAGTAAGAGAAATTATATCACATGCTGCAAAACCGGTGCGGGGGATAAACGCAGATGATGCTTTGAAAAAGCTGTGTTGTCTGAGAAGAAAGAGATATTATGATGAGGCAAGAAAAATGACATTGTAGCCTTGGTGGAAAGTGACTTATGAATGGTTGAGACGTGATAATAACAGTGACATGATGTTTGTTCATACTTGAAAAAATATGTGTTGGCTGAGAAGAAAGAGACATTTTAATAAGGAAAGAAAAAATACACTTTAGCCTTTGTGTGTGGAGACTTAAGAATGACTGAGACATAATGGGAACAGTGACACGATGTTTGTACATAATTTGAAACGTATACAAAATCGCATTGAAAATCTGATACAAGTTAGACCAAGTCGAGACACGTCATCTTCGTTTTACACATCAACATGTGCGGATCGGTTTCTTCATGAACGAAGTAATTCATACTAAACATGGAAGAAATCTATTCAAGATGGCCGACAACCTATCTGTTAAAGAATCCCCAGATTCATCCGGAACACATTGCGAGTATGTTTTCAACGCTGAATATAACTTATTTCAAATGAATATTTTATTGACAGCAGCAGAGAGGGTGAACAGACCACGTTTTCGAGCAAAAATAAGGCTTCCAGATAACGTTTTCGAGCAAAATATGGCCTATAGACTACGTTTTCAGACAAAAAATAAGACTTCCAACAAAATCTCATTTAACCAAAAAAAAAGTCTCCATTTTTGCAAAAACGGAGATTTTACGATTTTTTAATCAATTTTGCTCGCAACGATGTGGTCATCCACCCTCTCTGCTGCTATGGGTTAACAAAAAATAAGAAATGATTTTAACCGAATATTTGATCCAGTCCGATACGATATCGTGTCCGAGGATCATGTAGATTTATTGTTGCGAATCCGTGCGGAGTCGACTGAGCATGACTAAAGAAATCTCGAAATTGATTGAAGTCCATATCAGAACACCATGTCTGCCAAATATTTCGTAGCGTATGTGTATCAACGCCGTTGAATACAGAAAGAATATTGCAGTTATCTCTGATGACTTTTGGAACCTGAGTGTAGCGTTGAGTGACATATATCACGTCAGTGTTTTTGTGACGCCCCCGGGAAAAGATCCTAGCAGGATTTTTTTGTTTATCCAACATTATATCGTCGTATACGACTAAATTGTTAATATCTCCATCAATATCATCAATACTCGGTGCTTCATCGATATCGGTTATAAATTCAATGGCGTTCTCACCCTTAATTTCTGAAGCGTTTTCATTAAAATCCTTTAACACTTCATAACATCGTTGATCATCTACGCTAGGGGCAATTAAATACAACTTATCCCACTTCATCCATCTCATTATTAAATTGAGCAACAATTGCGTTTTACCGGATCCAGATGGCCCGATTATAATCATCCGGATAGAGTTTGGTAGCGCTGCATGATGCTTAACTGGTTCTCTTGTTTTAGTCGCTGAAAAATCAATTATATCCATATTTCTATACATAAATTATGGATCTATATTGTATGAAGTGTAAAACGCGTACTAGCACAAATGATGTGACGACGGTTACAACTAAAAATAACAGATCAGCACTTACTGGTAGATGTGCAACATGTGGTATTAAGAAATTTAGATTTGTGTCTATGAGATCTGATTTTAAAAAAAACGAGGAGGTGATATCGCAGCCAAATTGGCAAAGCTCCCTGGAACCCCATGGGCAAAGTACCCCGGAGAAAAGCACCTTCCAGGATATAGCTACTGTGGACCGGGAACCAGACTTGATATCAGACTCAATGATCAAAATCAGTCCCGACCCGGTGAAGAACCAATAAACGCCATTGATAAGGCCTGTCACCTTCATGATGTTGCTTATAAAAGCAACAATCTGCAACACAGGCATCTCGCAGATGTGAAATTAATTCATGCGTTAAATGCTATTCCTGATAAATCCTTCAAAGAAAAATTGGCTTCATTTTTAATAAAATCGGCTATGAAAAGCAAATTGATGTTAGGTGCCGGTAATTAATAATATGGAATCAATTTATTATTCCCCAAGAGGATACTGGAGGGGTAAATCAGCAGTTCATAAACTCGCTAGCGCTGCAAAAGTGAAAAAACCCACTGCGGCTAATTGGTTATCCAAACAGGCACTATGGCAAATTTATCTACCACCGCCTAAACAAATTCAATTCTCGCATTTTGATGTGACAGTTCCTAATGAAGTTCATCAGGCTGATATATTATTTCTGCCACATGATCGTGGTTACAAATACGCTTTAACCGTAGTTGATATTGCAAGTCGATACAAAGAAGCAGAACCGTTAAAAACAAAATCAGCCACTGAAGTCGCTTCTGCATTTGAAAGGATTTATCGACGAGGTCCTCTGCACTGGCCAAATCTATTGCAGGTTGATCCTGGCAAGGAATTTCAGGGTGCAGTGTTATCTACAATGAAACATCATAATGTCACCATACGACGAGGGCATACTGCGCTACATCGCGATCAGGCCATTGTAGAACGATTTAATCGGACGATTGCTGAGCGGTTATTTGGATATCAATACGCAAAAGAATTCATCCAAGAAAAAAGATCCCGTGAATGGGTTAAAAGATTACCATCTGTGATTACTGCACTGAATAACGAGATTACTAGAACAATCAACATGAAACCTATCAATGCGATTAAAAAGAAGTCAATACCTGAAAAACCACAAAAAGATTTCAAAGAACCAATTCTTGATAGTAATGTCATTGTGAGGTATTTATATGAACCAGGAGAGCTTGAAGGTGGCAGAAAAAGGGCTACTGATCCTATTTGGAGTGTTACTGCACACAAGATATCTAGTATAACACGATCTACGGGTAGACCTCCAGTCTAAAAACTGGATTCAACTGCCCCTCAACGAGGATTTACTCGACAACAACTACAGGTAATTCCCGAGGATACTCAATTGCCACCGCATGGTCTTAACTAGCACCGTTGCGTCTATTGCACTCAAGACAAGTCAACATCACATTGTTTCTGACATGACCGAGATTGTTATTTTTTCTGTCTACGGTGAATTGGCGAGGATCCTTATCCGAATACTGCCAACGCATTATACAATTGCAACTCGCGCAGTGATTATTCTGTTGTTTCTTCAGCGTAATTATTAATTCAGCATCAATATCAAATTCTCGTTGTTTTTTTTTTGTCCTGTTGTTTGTAACCGGAGAGTTTTTTATCAATAATTTTAACATCAATATCATCCATTGTTGTGTCATTATCATCGAAAACAATTCTTCGAAGTTGATTTATTTTTCGTACTCTGGATACTGCGAGATAGACTAAATTCGACCATTCGATGTGATTATCCACCATCCAAACAATTGTATCCGATATAGTCAATCCCTGTGAAGAGTGTATTGTTGCTGCGTATCCTAGCGTCCACGGGGATTTATTAGCACGCAATGCATCTTCAACGACATTGATATCAACCAGCACAATATCATTTAATACGAGAATTTGTTTTTCACTCTGTCCTGGAATATCAACTTCAATGTTCTGTTTTCGTGTATCCGATGGCCTATAACAAAGGGGTACTGGAAGCGTTGCAAATTTTTCTTTATGCAATTCAAATAACTTCATTTGAAGTGTGTCCCTGACTATTTTTCTACTTGCAATTATCAAATCATTTGGTCTCCATGTTTCCCAGAAATCATTCATTGGAGTTTCTGAAATCACTTCACGCGCTATTTCGCATTGGATTCTATCCGGTTGTAATCTAATTAGCGCTTTGAATTCTCGTAATCGTTCATCAAGTGATCTATAATCAGTGGTAATTTCTTCATAATAGTCTACAAAACCCCTTAGCCATTCATGTGGAGATGCACCGACAAATGGTGGTGGTTGGCCGTGATCACCGCACATGACGACTTTTGTGTTTTTGTTTAACAACCACTCAAGAAATGTTTGTAATACATCTAATGACACTGTGCATATTTCATCCCAAATGATGATTTCAGGAATGAATTTATCACCCATACGCTCAGGAGTCCATTTGTCACCCTTCCATCGAAAGAAACTATGGTAAGTACAGGCATTTACCCCTCGCTGTATCATCTCTCTGGCGAGTCTGTGAGTCGGTGTTAGCACAATCATGGTTGACCGACGAAATAATTCAATTGCACGAGTTGTCTTTCCTGACCCACCACAACCGTTTAAATAAACTGTCTTGTATCTACATACTGGATCAGATACCGGTGGTGCATTAGAAAATTCTGATTGATTTTCAATACGGTTACAACAAAGATATTTATCATCCATGGCAACGTCTGCGGATTCACAATACTCATGTAGCATCTCCTTTTTAAATCGCCAACGCCCCCAATTTTCTTCGGGATCTGTGAATTTAGCTACAGCTGATTTGTACTTATTGTGTATATACATCGAATCAGTGGCCACTCTAACCGCGGTATTAGGAAATCTATTTATCATCGAAAATAGATTAATAGAAGCATAGGCTAGCATTGAACTTCTCAAATGTGTATACTGGGAATTATGTCCATCACAGTAGGTAACAACCGAACCTAATTTCTCACCATTGGATAGAAAAGCATCCTTACGGGATACAAGTTTTCCCTGTTTCATTAAATCCGCTACAATAAAATCGTATTCAGCGATATCTATGATCAACCGCGAAGAATATTTTGCATTGTCGTATCGTCCACCCTGGGTAAATTTACCGATTATTCATCGTCCGAGATCCTTTGCTTGTTCTTTTTTACTTTCAAATAACTTCTTAGACCAATTTATGATTTCTTCTTCACTGAAATCTGGACACTATTTTCGTAGTTCGCTGATTATACGATCTAGATCGGGTTGTGGTAGCCAAACTTCTTTCTGAGCTCGATAGCATATAATAGCCTCGGAAACAATCAACGATATTAGCATACCACAATCAATCATATATCTCAATAGCACTATTGGCATCCAGTGTTTTTCAGATAGGTGTCTACCGAGCCAAACATAACTACACGGATGTAATCCTGACGCTAATTCAAATGATATCACACGAGCGAATCCGGTTAAATCAAAATCAGGTAATGGCCCATTAATCGCAACACGAGTCATTTCATGTGTGAGGTGTCCAAATCGTTTGAAGTAGTTACTACATTCCCCATACCCGAGAAAACTTCCGGGATAACACGCGGATATATCAATTGAAATCATACCATCACGTGAGTATTTCGTATTCCACAGTCCTCCATGACCAAATTCGACGCAACTCAATTTAACATCCTCGAGAAAATCACTTCGTGTTGGACGCCATGAGTTTTTTTCTCTTGCGAAGTGAGCTACCACTGATGGAATAGTAAAACTATCCGTGAGTAGTTTTTCATGGGAATTCTCCGGTGAAAAATCACTAGCGATTTTTCTCATTCTATTATCTAATTCTTCAACGCGATATAATTCACCATTTGGTTTTACAAATTGATCGAATCCTATTTCGGGATCTTCATCACTTCTAAGTAACCACACTGACACAGGATCATCTTTACACAACGCATGAATAGCATCAAATAATCTCTCTTCATAG
Source organism: Unio pictorum (assembly GCA_030141615.1). NCBI lineage: Eukaryota > Metazoa > Mollusca > Bivalvia > Unionida > Unionidae > Unio > Unio pictorum. The sequence goes on from JARLTB010000442.1 coordinate 693,277, forward strand.
AAAACATCCCCGACGAACTCCTTAGGGATATATTTCACGGTTCGTTCTCGTGGAAATACTGTTACCGCAGGTGTCCACGCGTGTTTGTTATGATCAATAATCTGTATTGGGGCTCCTCGCGATTGATATTTCGGTTCGTATAATACTTCTCCGGTTATTGTTGTTACTGATATTGGGAATTTTAATGATGCTTCTAATTTAGCTATATCAGAAATCTTTGCACCATGCTGTTTCACTGTCAGTTCCCACTCGGTTATTTTCCTACGTCGCAGATCAGTTAGTTTATTTCCCCGGGACGCATTTGTGAAATGTTCTATTATTCGTTCTGCTACACAATTAAGCCCTGACGAATATTTCATAGGAGCTAGTTTTGCGATATCGGGTTTATCATTTAACGGATATATCCCATAAACCATTGCTGTTACGGGATAAGATCTTTCGTAGTATGGTTTGTCAATGCCGGTTAGAATTCCTGGTTTGGAATCTCTACTCACAATGACAGCTTTTTTATTCTTGAGGATTGGTTCAAATTTATCCCTAATAATCCATTTGCCATCGACTTCAATAATGAATTTGATTCGGAAAAAATACCGTTTTTCCCCAACACGTGAAATTATCACTGCTGCTTTTTCATCATTCATGGTAGCATCAACAACACCATCAATTCGAAATGTTGACCAACAATAAGATGCTCCATCACGCTTGAATTCATTAAAACAGTCTCTGATTTTACTAATCATGGCTTTATCAAGAATTGTATTCTTTGGTGTATTAGAAACTATATCGAGATTGAATTGAGCATCTTTCCAGGGTAATCTCTTGGACGTTTTTTTTGGTTTATCGAGATTAAATTTAGGACTAATTTTTAATAATCTCTTAAACTCTTTCATGTTTCCGTCTCTTGGACGTTTTTTTGGTTTATCGAGATTAAATTTGAGATTAATTTTGTTACGTTTTTTTGGTTTATCGAGATTAAATTTAGGACTAATTTTTAATAATCTCTTAAACTCTTTCATGTTTCCGTCTCTTGGACGTTTGAGATTAATTTTGTTACGTTTTTTTGGTTTATCGAGATTAAATTTAGGGCTAATTTTTAATAATCTCTTAAACTCTTTCATGTTTCCGTCTCTTGGACGTTTGAGATTAATTTTGTTACGTTTTTTTGGTTTATCGAGATTAAATTTAGGACTAATTTTTAATAATCTCTTAAACTCTTTCATGTTTCCGTCTCTTGGACGTTTTTTGGGTCTATCGATATTAAATTTAGGACTAATTTTTAATAATCTTTTAAACTCCTTATCAGCATTGAATTCAGCATTTTTCGAAGGCGTTCTCCTTAATTCCCTCATGCTATAATTAAAACAAGCATTTAAATGAAAGATTTATGTATAATGAATCACTGTAAGTGGCTTATGATTGGATCAATAACCCCGTGTAACAAATCATGCAGAAATGATTTCTGTGGGTATCATATGCAAAGCTTTCGACGTGGAAGCCTTGGTCCGTTACCCTGTATTCTATGTGGGGTTGGGGTCAGGGGAAAATCTCAGTTGTGTCTAAATTGCGGTGGTAAGCGATACAGGGAATTGAAGCGTTATTATGATAAAAGAATAAAAAATGGACAATCAATCAGAAATTTTGACCCTGAAAAGGTCCTTGACCCTGACAACATCAAGGATAAAATCATAAGAACTCCTCAAGACTACATCGAAAGATTCTCCAGTGATGTAATCATTAAACCAAACAATGAATTAGACAAATAGTATTTAGTATACGAATGAACCAAGAATTCAGACAACACCCTGTGATCACAAATTATGAAACATCTAGTGATGGTGTTGTAAGGCACTGTAGACTGAAGAAACCAGTTGGTGCTGTGAATAATCAAGGATACTTGATGTTTACTGTTGGCGGGAAGAAAACTTATCTCAATCATCGTTTCGCATTTGAATGCTTTTTTGGATTGATCGAGGATGATTCTGTCATTGATCACAAGGATTATAATCCAAAGAATAATTCTTTATCAAATCTGCAGGCTATCACACAAGGTGAGAATACCAAACGAGGGAAGACTGGAAAATGCAAAACGGTTGGGAAGAGACCTGTAAAATCTTTGAATACGATAACTAACGAAGAAAAAATATTTCAATCAATAACCAGCGCCGGTAGGCACTTCGATATTTGTCCGCCTTCTGTACGATATGTTGCAGAGGGGATTTGTCGATCGGCTATTTCAAAAAAGACAGGACAGAAAATTCGATTTAGTTACGTCTAATGCGTCATATTTTTCATTTAGAAATATATCATTATTATAGAATAATGAATTCTGAAAACATGAATAGCATTTTATCCGAGATTTCAAAATTGAAAAGTTGGGATATTGAACTATCAGATGGGTTAAATCCTGATCAAATCATGTCTGATTTTCAGGATATTGAATACGGAGTTAGCACTAACAAGTATATGCTACCAAAGAAGTATGCGCTCATCAAGAGAATTCAGAATTCTATTCGGGACTCTCTCGCATTTTCCAGTGACGTAAGTGTGTTCGCTCCGTTGTATACCATCGTAGAACGAATACGAAAAGAATTGGGGTACGAATACGAATTGAAAAAGGAGGTTAATTCTAAAGTTAGAAACCTACGGGCGTTAATTCAAGAAAATGAACAATTTTGATTGACCATTTATCATTATTTGATTGTGACCGTCCCTCATAGAGATTTTAATTTTTTTTAGCATTTTTTGATTGATAATGTCAAAAACAGTGAAAATATTTCACACTGAATAAAAATTGATGGACGGTTCAGATTGATCAAAACTAGAATGAGGAAAGTCACAGTATTATTTATTTTTATAGCAATTATGTGACTTTCCTCATCATTGATAGAAGGTGTCTCACGATGAAATAACACTTCCATGACCGTATCAAAAATCATCTATGATATGTCATTGATGTCAAAAAAGTGAGGAAAGTCACAGTATTATTTATTTTTATAGCAATTATGTGACTTTCCTCAAACCTGATAGAGCTGTTAAAACACCTCCATGATGGTGTTAAAAATCATCTATGATATGTCAAAAAAGTGGGAAAAGTGTTTTACAATTGAAACATTGTTTCTGATTTCAAATAATGGTCAATGAAGCATTAACAACCCGATTGGCTCGTGAACGACTGGATGCAATTAAGAGATTTGTACCAATTCGTGACTCTGTACGGAATAAACTACAACAACGACAGAGTCTTCAGACTGATTTTGCTGCGGGATCTGAAGAATTATTTAAACCAGTAACCACAGCAACGAAGGAGATAGAGCGTGCTATACTGGGAGATGATCCTGACGGTAAAAGAAAAGAAGAGGGTCTTATTCCTGTGTTAGAAAAAATAGCAAAAAGAACTAAACAAACAAAAAAATCCTTGCAATCACTTCCTCAGGATATATCAACCGCTTCAGAACGAAAATTTAAAGGATTTCAGGAAGAACTAGTTAGTGGACTACCTAAATCAATTATATTTACCGAGAGAGCTAAACAACAAATTCTCAACGAGGATATAGACAATTTAGGTGAATTCGCTGCTAACAGCTATGATTCACAAGAAAAGTTTTTCACGGACAATTATTCGGATTATAGAATGTCACATAATGAATGGGCTGATATAGTGTATGAAATAAATACTGGGAGTTTAGATAGAAGGATGAAGGAATACAGAGACTTCAAGAGAAAATTTCAACTCCAAATAAGACAGCCATACGATGAGAAGAAATTTCTGGGGAGTGGTCTAGTTGGAAACGCTAGCGTTTCATGTCCTGGTAGTGTTCTCAGTGATATATCACGATTAGAGGTTCTTGTAGGAGGGTTCCGAGCCGGAAATAACTCACCGGAAATAATTAATGAAGCAGCTGATATCTGTAGACGATTATTTCAGGGTGGTATCATGGATATCAGCACATATCGAGATTTCATTGGCGAGTTAGTGGAAAGTGGGTATCATAGTGACTGAATTGAAAAGTCAATTGAAAAATTGTTTCTGATTTCAAATAATGATCATACACTACAATCATGATAAACCAACCCCCGTCTACGTAGTTAATTCACGGTTTCCGGTTTATAGAGCATACTACGGAGATGGTTTAGGTAATACCATTTTAGGGTTATTTGCGAGAATGGCTCCAAAAGTGATGCCGTTGGCTAAACAATTAGGAATGAAAGCAATTGATGTTATTCGTGATAAGGGTATTGGTGCTGTTGGAGATCTTGCTGGAAAAGCGTTTTCAACTGCGAAGAATAAATTAACATCATTAGTGAAATCACGGATGAAATCCAAAGGATTTTCAAAACCGTTACCGTCTACAGCGGAAATGCCTGCAAGTGTTAGTAGAATTATAAATATCGCAGTAGATGAAAAATTAGCGTCGATGGTTTTAACCCCCGACCAAAGCAATATTGCAAATATGATAGCAGGAAGTGGCTTTAAAAAACTACGACGATGAAAATGGAAAATCGCGATTTAGACTCTGATAAATAGAATAAAATGTTCAAAAAGTCACATGATCCAGCGTTTGATATAGACGCCCCAGTTGGCAAGGATGATTCTGTACGCAATTATCAATATTACGCCTATCATGCAATAGACCCAAATAGTCGAGCAAGAATCGATCTTCAAGTCCATGATACCAGTAAATACTTTTTGCCCTGTGAAGCGTTTATTGAAGTAGAAGGAGAAATTGTAACAGCTGCTGATACTCCTGCTGTACCAGCACCGTATCCAGCTGGTACTCAAGTCGGTTTTGTCAATAATGGTATCATGGCGTTATTTGAGAGTGCAAAATATCTCATTGATGGAAAAGAAATTGAGGCGATAGATCGCGATGTTGATGTGGCTACAACAATAATCGGGTTAGCGAGATATTCCGATGATTATACAAGATCAGCAGGACCTTCTATGATGTTTGCAAAAGATGCTACAAATACCGCTGGAGGAAAACAATTTGTTGTAAGACGACCAAAGAATAATGCTGGCACCGCTAATATTGATGCCGAAGATATGATTATAAACAACGATGTTAATTTCAATCTAGGAGCTGCAACACGTATTTCAATGTTGCAAGGAGCGCGTAAATCATTTTCATGCGCGATTCCACTGCATCATATATTTGGATTCTGTAGAAACGTCAGAAAAGTTATTTATGGAGCTAAGCATACAGTATCGCTTGTACGAAAGAGTGATGATAATGACGCAATTTGGAGGATTCCAGCAGATGTTGCAAATCCAAATGCTGATGCCGGTAAAGTCAAATTAACAAAAATATCATTGTGGATGCCAGTGTTGACTCCAGCAATCACCGCAGAAGAACGATTACTATCATTTATGGACCAAGGAGGAAAGTCGTTGTTGAGTTGGTTATCAGTGAGTACAGATGTTAAACAATCAGATCTGAACGGGTTATTCACGTGGAACCTAGCATCAAAACAAGGTGTTGCTGCGCCACGTCATATATTTATTGCGTTACAGGATAACGCACGAGTTGGCAATCAACTCTTCAGCCATATGATATTTGATCAGTTAGGTGTGAAAGACGTCTCACTGAGAATAAACGGCCAACAGGAACCATCCGAGGATATACAACTTAATTACACAGAAAATCATATTGCACGAGTTTATCATAGATTGTTGTCATTTATGGCACGTGATCAAAATGTCGATACCGGTCTACAAATATCACAGTATGATTTTAAAAATCTGTATCCGATCTATTACTTCTCACTGGAACATCTTGATTTGATGAGACAATCTGTTGTTGATATACATTTTAGAGCTAATGTGACTCGTGGTGCTATTGCTAATTATAGAGCAGTTGCTGTCATTCTCAGTGATAAATCAATGCTACTTGAAGGTGTTGGTGGAAGAATGAGAGTGGTAGATGCACCAGTGGAAAATCTTTGATTGAAAATCCGAAGGATTTTTCCATTAGAATCAATCTATTATGTATAATGTCATATAGTGTTATTAGTGTTGCGTTAACTCCCGGTCAATTAAAAAAATTGCAATCGGAATCAGCTAAAAAATGTGGAACCACAATCACGTTGAAACCCAACCAAATGACTGGTGGTGCAAATAAACTATCGCTGACAACTCGTCAGGTGAAACATTTCAATGATGCACTAGTAGCAAAAAAGGGTGTTCAGATTACTCTTTCTGCGGCTGCTATCAAAAATATGATTAAAACAGGCGGTATATTCCCGTTGTTAGCTGCTATTCCAGCATTGATTGCAGCAGCAGCCCCAGCGGTGGCTAAAGCGGCAGCGTTAGGAGCCGTTGGTACTGCAGCAGGAATGGCACTAAAGAAGGCAACTGGGAAAGGATATAAAAAAAAGGGAAAGGGTCTAAGACTACCAGGAACCCCGTATTCGTGGTACAGCGGAAAAGGTCTAAGACTAGGACCGGTTTATTAATTGGAGAGTCTATGATGGTTCCCATGTCCAATTTTGATTTACTCGATGCTGCTAAAAAACTCGCGATTAAAAACTTCAGAGGTGTCTTTATGAAAGATCAATTACCACATCAACCAAACAGCGTTGAAACCGGTATTATTAATTTAGATAACAGTACCGGACCTGGAACTCACTGGGTTGCATACGCTATTGATCCACGTGGGATTGTTTATTTCGATTCATATGGATTAGCCCCACCAAAAGAGTTTATGCGTTATATAAAAACCCTTCCAATGAAGACTTGGTATTCTACGCTACCAACACAACAAATGAATGACCCACCGATATGTGGCAGCGAAGTATTAAATGTCCTTGATGCTATTTCTAACTCCTTGAGTAACCCAAGCGGAAAACCACCACATGTTATCGTGAATGAATACACTAGTAATCGCTGGAGAAAATCGAAGATTTTTCAACGAAGTCGTCAAAAACGATTTTAGAGAGAGAAAGAGTTTTACAATAACATGATTGATATTTGGGGGAGATCTTTGAAACCCAAACCCGATGGCACTGCAACCGGTGATGTAAAAAAACTAATCAAAGATGAAATAGCTGAGACGTTAAATTTAGTAAATGTTGACCCGAACGAAATAGTTGTATTTCAGGACAAACAGGGTAAATTGAAATCCAGTGATGTGTCATTGAATGACATTTTGATACGGCAGCGCGACGCCGCTGAAAACTCTATTGCGCTATATTCCAACGGTGGACAGCTTAAACCAGGCGCACTTGTGTCTACGATCACCGACGCGATTGCTACCAACGAACGTGAGCTGAATGATCTTATACGAGGTTATAATAATTTTCGCAAAAATGTCGTACATAAATTCTTTGGAACCCCGCTTGTGGTTGGCATGACTCTCGCTGAAATTAAAGACTTGTTGAATTCATTCTTCGCTAACAAGGAAGCTGGAAGGATGATGACTGCTTCGGAAATCAAGGCAAATTATCTCGAGATTTCTAAACTAATAGAAGATCAAAAACCCACTAATGACATTGTTGGTAGGTTCTTTGGAAACCCGCTTGTGGCAGGAATGACTCTCGCTGAAATCAGTGAGTTTATCGGCAAGCACACTCACAATGCCTACATCGCTAATAGTTTCTTTGGTGTCCCGGCTACATCTACGATGACTCTCAAAGATATTAACATGTTTATGGTGAGACAAACAACACTTAATACCATCGTTGATAGATTTTTGGGGAGAACACCTGTGTCTGAAACCACATCGTTGACAGGCATGACTCTCGCGGAAATTAAAAGCGCTATTGACAAACAAAAGCACACCAGCGATATTGTTAATAAGTTCTTTGAGGGCAGTAGCCTCCAAGATATCACGACGAAATTTTCTAACATCGACAACCATATTAAAACCCAAGCACGGATTAGAATCAACGAACTTCTGGTTTCATTCTTTTCTAACAAGGAGGAGAGTGGAAAAACAATAGATCCTGCCAAAATCAGGGTAAATTATCTCGATATTTCCGACGATCTTCTTAAACTAAAAGAAAATTTTGAAAAGATAAAGATTCCGCATCTAGACACTGAAGTTAAAAATATCGTGTATACGGTCGAGCATGGAACCATGGATTGGACAAGAGACGTTTATACTACGCTGTCTATCGGTCCCTTGGGCGGATCGAGTTTCGATGATATCGCCTTGATGACGTGGATCGATGGTATCTACAGGCTAACGTGGATCTCTGTAGATCAATTTAATATAATCGCGGACTGTAAAACCTACTCTGGTGGCACCGCGACGTTTATTTTTAATGGTCGCAAACTAGACTTTAATGTCGTCGCGGTTAATAGCTCCACCATTAGAACAAAAATAATTTGGTGTTTAGAACTTGTACATGATTTTTCCGGCTGAAGTACTAGCAATTCCCGCTAACGATGACAAATAATTGAAAACGCTAGCGTTTTTAAAATAACAATGATTTCATCAACTCAATGTCGCTATGATCAAGTCAGAGAATTTCAGACTAGACTCAAAACCCTCACTGAGGAGTATCAAATAAAAATAAAAAAATACCGACGAAGAATCACCGCAATTGATATTACTATGTACTCGGTGTCAAGCGTTCTCGCTGGCGCCGGAATAATACTTGCATCGGTTACAATGATTGCCCCGGTCGTAGTTCCAATTTGCATTTCTGCGGTGGCTACAATCGGGGGTATATCAACCGGGATAGCAAAAAAGATATCATCATGCAGCCAGAGTAAACTGCAGAATTACTTAATTCAATTTCATATTGCATCAACCGCATATTCGCAGTTATCCCTGATGATATCGTCGTCACTCGATAATACAATTATATCAGATAGTGAATTCTCAGCGATGGTCAGTATTTTTGATTCAGCGATATCAAAATTAGAGCAACAACATGAATATAATAACAATGACAACACCGATGGAATCAGAAAACACGAACCCAAAAACAAACCCAAAAACCAAAATGATCTCAATAATCTCAACCATACCAGATTGTGAGTTCTCAGTGATGGTCAGTATTTATGATTCCTCGATACCAAAATTAGAAATAAATCATGAGTATAATAACAATGACGACACCGATGGAATTACTTCAACAAATAGTGGAGAACACGAACCCAGTACAAACAAGCATGATATCAATAACATCAACGGAACCCGAGTTTAGTGTGAATTTCCCTAGCCCAGTCCCCGTGAAGGAGATAGCGCTAGCAAAACTACGAGTGTATCACAGTTGGCCTAATATCAGATCAAAATCATTTGGTGGTCAACAACCCAATAATTCTTTAGTGTTTGCAAATAAGAATAAACCCGACGGAACCCCAGACTGGAACGTCGTTTCGATACCAACCGGATCATACCAAATCGAACAAATCAATAATGAATTCGCGCGTAGAATAAAATCGATTACTGGAACAGAATCGAAAATCGCTATAACAGTTCATGAGCCGACGCTATCATCCGCAATTGAGATAAGCACAGAAGGATACGTCGTAGATATCTATCAGAGTTCTATTAGAACCGTACTAGGATGGCCTGAAAAACCACCGGAAAAATCCACCACCGACTTAACCACGGATGTACAATCATATCATGAAATCAATCCCAGTTATCGAGATAATTTATCTGATATAAGAAAAGGAAGAATCAGCGATAGATTTATATTTACCAACAAAGACACATTGCAATGGGATTTTATCATTAAAAGAACAGCCGAGTCAACTGTTACTATTTCATTTACGCTAACTGACGTCCGTGGTTATTTTAATGAGATTAAACAATTATATGACACACAACTAGAACAACTACGGAAAACAAGATCGCAAAAACACGTTGAAATAATAAATCAGCTTATATCGGACATGGAATATATCTATGAACTAATTATTCAAACAATAATTAATGACAACAGCGACAATAAACAACGATTCCTAACCAATTACAATATCACAGAAGACAATCTGCGTAATTTCAAGTTTCCGAAATACAACGCTGATGAATTAGCAAGAATTGTTAAAACCGATATCAAAGCGCTACAAAAATCAGATTCAACTATCCTCCTCAAATATAATAATGATCCAGATGGTGGCGGTAGGCATATCGCTCCGTTCAACGTGAATATATCCTCAGTGATTGCGCTCAATTTAGTATGTGATGTTATCGAAGGAAGCTATCAGATTAATCTAGAGCAATCAAATCAAGCTCAGCAGGGATATATTCTTTATTCGTTTGCACCAACAGCTCCTCCGGGATTCCTAATTATTGAAAACCCAATTAATCCTGTCTACATGCGATGCCATAATAATTCGCTAACGAGAATTAATTTCAAACTCACCGACCAGTCAAATAATCTGATTGATCTACAAAATGAGGTGTTAGCGATAAGTTTGTTTGTGAAATCATAAATGATTTTCGTCCTAAAGACTGGATCAAATATTCGGTTCAAATCATTTCTTATTTTTTGTTAACTTTAGCAGCAGAGAGGGTGGATGACCACATCGTTGCGAGCAAAATTGATTAAAAAATCGTAAAATCTCCGTTTTTGCAAAAATGGAGACTTTTTTTTTGGTTAAATGAGATTTTGTTGGAAGCCTTATATTTTGTTCGAAAACGTGGTCTGTAAGCCTTATTTTGCTCGAAAACGTTATCTGGAAGCCTTATTTTTGCTCGAAAAGGGTGGTCTGTTCACCCTCTCTGCTGCTTTGACATAAGGTAAACGTCATGATTTGGGTATCATGTGTAGAACTGATATTATGTCGAAAGAATTGACATGCATCATGGATGAGATAATTCGACATAACAAAAAAAAATGTGATGAATTATTTACTCGTAATTGCTTGGCAGACGGCAGTACAATCACGAGTGTGTGTGTGTGTGTGTGTGTGTGTGTGTGAATGGACAGATATTTACATAACGGTTCAGCAAAAACGGATTTGTCTATGAATTGACATGAACTAAAGTACATCAAATATATAGCAACGATTCTATGGTTATATTCAGAGTAGCTTAAAACTACGCAAAACAACAAGTTTTGTATATTGAACAAAACATTTATTTCCCTATTGCACAAAATGAAAAATGTAAACAAACTTACGGTAACGAAATAAATCCAAAATAATCCTAGAATTTCTAACACAGGTCCTAATGATTAAAGTTCTGAATAAACTTTAATGGTACTGCAAAATATCTAACGCTGGAAATATTGATGTACCAATGGTCCATGGTGCAGGGATGTGCCAATGCCCCATGGTGCAGGGATGTCCCAACGCCCCATGTGCAGGGATGTCCCAATGGCCCTTGGTGTAGGGATGTACCAACATAATTTTGCTGAATTACAATAATACAATCTAAGAATATGCTGTTTCCTTAATTTCACCTGAATTTAAGTTTTCTATGCCTAGGAATGATAGTGGTGTGTATTTCCAGAGAAATATACTTTAAATTCAATGATTTGAATAAATACATTTCAGCACAAACTAAATACTGGACACAACAATAAAACAACAGATTCTGTTCAGCTATTACAGCGCGAATGAATAATTTCTAGATAAACAAGATCGTACAGTCCTCCACTTGATTTAATTTCACACTTAACATTATATATATATATATATATATATATATATATATATATATATATATATATATATTGTGATAAACAAGTTGACAAAGCAGAAATCAATGATTCAGGTCAGAAAGAAAATGAGCTTTAATTTGGACAAAGTCAGGTCCAAATGACAATTATACATAGCATATATTGATTTGTTTAAATACATTTTTAAAAAAACCACTTACAAACACTGTAAATTCAGTACACGTAAACAAGAAAACGTACATCACGGTGCATTAAAGACAGATTAATCTGTGAATGGGCAGGAACTTAAAGTACATACGTGACGGTACAGTGAGGACAGATTTCTCTCACTAGCGTACTAATGGTAAATGTCGTACGGGGCAAAGATGAAGGCGCATAGGGGTTTGGTGTCCCAGAACATCTGACGCTAGTGGTGTTTCTGCCCCAAGACCTCTGGCACCCGAAGCAACTATCCCATCTGCTCCACAATCAACCCGTTATTAGTTTCTGATTTGTCTAATGAAAGAACACGACATCAAACGGTACATTGAACACAGATTTGTCTATACATAGAGAAGATGAGCGAATGTACAAAATTATGTAATTACAAGACGGTACAGTGATGACAGATGTGTCTATTAATGGACAGAAGCAATGTACATTAAATAACTACAAGATGGTACAGTGAAGACAGTTTTGTCTATAAATGGAGAAGATGAGCGAATGTACATTATATAACTAAAAGATAGTAACGTGAAGACACATTTGTCTATAAATGGGCAGGACCTAATGTACATCTTATATATATATATATATATATATATATATATATATATATATATATATATATATATATATATATATATATATATATAGTTACATGACGGTACCAATTCTATGTAATGATCAAATTAATTGTTTTATATACATATATGGCCATTCACAGTTCTTAATGAGCTGTTTTACATTTGACATTGGTCGCTCTTTTATCAGCTCTTTTCTCCGTCTTAGGTATGCACTTTGACCTTACGGCTTAAGGCACTTCCACTTAACAAGATGGAAACTGTTCATATAGTGTAGTCACAGATGCTGCACTTTGACTGTACAGTGAATACTTGTTTTATAGTTGTATTCAGATGAAAATAAGACCTTATATACTCAATTACTCTGTCTCTTCAAGATAGTCTATAACATCAATATCAAGTACCTGTCTTTTCAAGATAGTATATAAAAGCAATATCAAGTATCTGACCGATCGTCCATACATATGTTTATGGTAAACTTTTATTTTTGCGAGACCAATTTGACCAATGGTTTTGAAATAAGTTACATATCCTGAAAAAATCTTGTTACAGGATCTTGCAGCTTTCAAAATAAATCAAGTTAAAACATGTTTTTTGTTGAAGTCTTCGCTTCATTAAATAAAACGATGACGATTTGCTAAATAGTGATATGGCGCTGTTTGTCATATAATCTTACCAGCTTGCACATTAGACTTTTGCAACCTCTCTAAGATCGTCCTGACAAGATCATGTCTAAACTTTGATTTCAATTTTATTACCTTAACATTGACGGTAACTTTTCTTAGTTACTATAAAAGTGTCCTAATACGGTGGTTGGTATATGGCACAGCTTCATTCTGTTTTCACGATGGTTGATATGTGGCACATCTTCATTGTGTTTTCACGATGGTTGATATATGTCACAGTTTCATTGTATTTTCACAATGGTTGATATATGTCACAGCTTCATTGTGTTTTCACGATGGTTGATATATGGCACAGCTTCATTGTGTTTTCACGATGGTTGATATATATCACAGCTTCATTGTGTTTTCACGATGGTTGATACATGTCACAGCTTCATTGTTTTTTCACGATGATTGATATATGGCACAGCTCCATTGTATTTTCACAATGGCAGCTTCACTGTGTTTTCATGATGGTTCATATGTGGCACAACTTCATTGTATATTCACAATGGAAGCTTCATTGTGTTTTCATGATGGTTGATATGTGGCACAACTTCATTGTGTTTTCAAGATGGTTGATATATGTCACAGCTTCATTGTATTTTCACAATGGTTGATATATGGCACAGCTTCACTGTGTTTTCACGATGGTTGATATATGGCAGTTTCATAGTATTTTCACAATGGCAGCTTCATTGTGTTTTCACGATGGTTGATATGTGGCACAGTTTCATTGTGTTTTCACAATGGAAGCTTCATTGTGTTTTCACGATGGATGATAAGTGGCACAGCTTCATTGTGTTTTCACGATGGTTGATATATGTCACAGCTTCATTGTATTTTCACAATGGTTGATATATGGCACAGCTTCATTGTGTTTTCATGATGGTTGATATATGGCACAGCTTCATTGTATTTCACGAAGGTTGATATTTGGCACAGCTTCATTGTGTTTTCACAAACTAGAGTTTTACTTTATAATACAAAGGTTTATACTCGTCCTAACAAAATGTATCTTCTGGCAACTTCAGACGTCTTGTCGTTGAGCTCGTTGAGCTATTAATGAGGGTTGTTTCCAAAGGGGTTGCCTTTTCCCGCCTTTTTTCAAGTGTATGGTGGTAGATGAAAAATATAATGGGATTCGCCACGTTGTTCAGATACGCTAATATCATTATCGGGCTTTTGATGGGGTGTGGTTTTACTACTTCAAAAACTTCCAGCAAGTTGTATATAAAATATGGACTCCAACATATTAAAAAACCTGAAATGTAAAGGTTAATGTATTATAAAAGTACAGTCACTCAAATGTCAGAAATTTTAATAATGTCACGATACTAATACTACAACTGCTACTGCTACTACTACTACTACTACTACTACTGCTGCTACTATTACTACTACTACTACTACTACTACTACTACTACTACTAATAATAATAATAATAATAATAATAATAATAATAATAAAATGATAATGATAATAATAATTGTCAAAGGGCATCATATATGGACAGCTGACCATTGCCACCAAAATAGTCGGCCTCCCCTCACTCCGTTGCAAGTATGTGTGCAAGGGGGACATGAAGGCATATAACTTTTCACGCGACCGCTGGAACCAAGGCACCTGGACACTGACGGTTAGCAAGAGCATAGCAGTCGCTGATGCAAGGAGAAAGCAGCTGGTGGCAGAAAAACGTGAGAGAAAGAGCGCTAGGAACTCAAACTTCCCAGTATATCTGCACCAACTGCAGTAGAGGCTGTCACATAAGACGATGTCAAAAGCAAAGAGACAGACGACACTCCAAAGGCGCCGTTGATTGTATGGTCGTTTTGAGACTGAGCCGCAATTGATGATGAATGACAATAAATGTTCAATAACAATGAACAAACCTACCCAAATATATATATATATATATATATATATATATATATATATATATATATAATCATATAGGGGTATTATTTTCCTTACAGATGATATTTGTAGACATTGACCTAGTACGAATGTCAATAAAACGTCATTTTTCATTTATCAAATGATATAAAATAAACATCGGACATCAAACCGCTTGACGTTTGCTTTTGGCGCTTGTTAAAGTTCTAAGTTCATTGTGGCGTACCTTCTTCTATTGTGCAGAATGTCGAAGTTACCATATCTGGTAATGGCACAGAACCAGATCGGCCTGCTGTTAATGCATTTGGTTTCGAGTAATCAGTAGAACAAAGAATATATACCCAGATCTACAAATTAGCGACGTGGGAAAAGAGTTGGGAGGCCATGAAGTAAACAGGTTTATAGTCTATTTGAATGAATCAGTGTTTTCCGACACAGTTCATTGCACACAGCATTGAGAATTATATCATATATGCAGCACAGTAAATTTTCATATCGGCGTCATTAAATATAGCTAACAATAAATAATGTGTTTCACAAGAAGTGTTTAAAACTAGTCAGGCTGCTTTAGCTACATTTAATGACGCTGACCTGAATATGTACTGAGCAGGGCCTGTATATAGGATAAAACTGACCATGCTGTGTGAAAAGAACTAGCATAATTGTCAAAAAGCTCGACCGCGGAACGAACCCATGACCTACCGCTTCCGCGGCTGAGGCTCTAACCACTAGGCCACCGGAGAGGTTTTTTAAAAAAAGAAAACAGAGCTCGAAATAGTATGCATGTGTGTATTTGTCTCTATTGAAATGTTTTTTTTTTATATGGTGTGTTCTCAAATTGACTTTAAGTTACTATTTTTGTCATACATTTGTTGTTGTTGTTTTATTTTAGAACAACTACGTCAGGCACAGCAAAAGACAACAAGGGTTTCTTTTTTAAAAGTAGTTCTGAGCGCGTGGACACCTTGACTTAGAAGACTGGTCTGACATGTCTAGACTGAGATATGACAAGTAAGGTTAGCAAAACAGCAAGATTTCTCGGTCACATGGGTGAGAAAAGTCTGTGTTGTTTGCAGTTAGCGACGTCAGATCAGAGTCTGTGTTGTTTGCAGTTAGCGACGTCAGATCAAAGTGTATGTTGTTTGCAGTTAGCGACGTCAGATCAAAGTGTATGTTGTTTGCAGTTAGCGACGTCAGATCAGAGTCTGTGTTGTTTGCAGTTGGCGACGTCAGATCAGTCTATGTTGTTTGCAGTTAGCGACGTCAGATCAGAGTCTGTGTTGTTTGCAGTTAGCGACGTCAGATCAGAGTCTATGTTGATCGCTGTTAGCGACGTCAGATCAGTCTATGTTGTTTGCAGTTAGCGACGTCAGATCAAAGTATATGTTGTTCGCTGTTAGCGACGTCAGATCAGTCTATGTTGTTTGCAGTTAGCGACGTCAGATCAAAGTATATGTTGTTCGCTGTTAGCGACGTCAGATCAAAGTATATGTTGTTTGCAGTTAGCGACGTCAGATCAAAGTATATGTTGTTCGCTGTTAGCGACGTCAGATCAGAGTCTGTGTTGTTCGCTGTTAGCGACGTCAGATCAGAGTCTGTGTTGTTCGATGTTAGCGACGTCAGATCAAAGTATATGTTGTTTGCAGTTGCAACTGACTTATAAGAGAGCATATTTGATTTAAAACAAATGCTATTTCTTATCTAAATGGTAATATAATTATTTACCGGAAACAATTCCTAAACTTAATTGAATGCTCTTGAACTTCGATCGGGACATTCCTCTGTTGAAAATCACTGAATTCGTCTGCCTAACTGTTCTATTGGATAGTCTGGCACTATTCCTTGTCTCTTCTGCAAAACAGTAGATATAAAGATTTACTCCAACTTCTAACAGTAATATAATAAAATACCACTTAATGAACATTTGATATTTACTTCTGATTATGAACTCATTTTTACAAGACAAAACGTGAAACCTGTGCCTAAGCTGTAGAATTCGCAACCAGATTAAACCGTGCATGTCATCAATTATAACGAATTAAAGATTAGTTTACTACAGGAGAGGTGCATGTTGGGACGGTAACAAATGCGCTTGCGTGCTAATAACAATACTCTGAGTGTCCCCCATATCATAGAGTTGAAACTTGGAGATATGGAAGCAATATAATCAAAAGACGTGAAAGAATGTTCTGTGTTAAGTATGATATTGCAGATTAATACCAATTTATTTTAGCATGCCTAGCGTACCTAGCTTGCGTAGAAACCTAATTCTACAATAAATGTACAATCTATGCACATGCACATTGTAAACGTTTAGAAATACGAAAAAAAATGTGTTCGTTAGCTAAATTTGCTTATGAAGAGTTTTAAAAAAGAAATAGATTATTATTTTCTTATTAATTAATTACATCGATTGTTTATAATTGTCCATCCTCTCTATGTCATTTTTGTGACAATTAACGTGTTGAACGTATATTTAAAATTACACAGATAGCATATGATAAGCAAGAAATATCTGTAATGCTGGTAATATGTATTATATAGACATGTACATTATTATCATAATAAACTAGTGAATTAAATTGAATTGGTATTATATTGTATTATCTTGCTTGCTTGCTTGCTTACTTGCTGTAACGGATTATCTTGAATGCTTGCTTACTGTTGAGGCCACTTTAAAATCCGTAGCAGACCTGATTCTACTGCATTTAGAAGTTTTAAAAGTTTTCTTTTCAGGTTGATTCTATTTTTAAATATTATACTTTCTTATTTGTATCTTCCTTAATGTAAATACGTACAAGGGCTGGTTTAGAAGCAGTGTGGAGGTTGGACTCACCTCTCCTCACACCATCTTCAGGCAATAACACACTTTCAGGTGTAAAAACTTAAATATGGGAATGTTTTATTCACAAAGCACCACTCCTTCTTAAACTCGAGCTCTCATAGAACCAAATCCAGCATCTACGAATGTTACTTGTATTAATACATCCTCCGGTTTATAGAAAGGTAATCTCATTTTAAATTAGCATTGTGACTAAACTCTTCTTACTGAAACGTAATTCTGTATTCCTCCTGCACAGTACAAATATCAGGATGGTATAACTTGAAACAATGATGATGACAGGAATCAGAAACACGACCATGAAAGTGGCCATAAATAGAACCTGGAGAAGAAAGAAAAATATATAAATGTTTTTTAAAAAAAACTTTTTAAAAATCTTTTACAAATTCGTGAAATCTTAATTTGTCTTTGAAAAACTAATGCGAGCGCTGGAATATGCATGACATGTTTACGTTCAATGTTTTTTTTTACGGTAATGGTAACGCTGCACACAGCATTTTTCTATTGTCACATACATTTAAGGTAGCAGTACCTGTAGTAGTATCAATCTTAGTTGTGGTAGTAGTAATCGTCTTATCAAAAGCAGCAGCAAACATAATTCTAGTTATGGCGGTTGTAAAGGTGGTGTCGATGATGGGATGTAAGGGCAATGGTTACGACTGTGGCGATGATAACAACAGTCACAGGACTAAAGAGGTCGAATTGTATCATAGATTTCTTACATTAAGACAATTAGAGAGAATTATTGATCTTGACCAAGTTGTCTAACTTCTTAATTTCTTAAGTACATAAACTGAAAGGTTCTTCTTTTGGGATGGGCCCCGGTGGGCTAGTGGTCTAAGGCGCTCGCCTTTATCGATATCGGGTTCTGCCGATGTGGGTATGTGAAAAAGGATGCCAGTAGCTTCCCGTGGGAATGTGGTCCTTCCTGGAATTTCCCTATAGTTCTTCCTCCACCAAATATACTGGCAGCCATTTATATCCTATCGTGTGCTGAAAAAAGGCATTAAACCCGTAACAAAAACAACAATATCCTAATGGTTTGTTTAACGCAACATTGCACTGTACACGAGAAAGGCTTGTGACCGGATTGTGACGGTAGGTTTAGTCCATACCATATTACCGTAACTTTATTAAGAACGTGTGGTAGCGTAGGACGGTGATAATGTTGGTTGTACTGTATACCAGCAATATGTTTTCATGTGATAATAAAAGTTATGTAGACTTTAATGGACAAACCTTCCACCATTTTGGGTCCTCAAACTGTATATGACAGACACGTGCTTCTTCAGTATCGATAAGTTTATACAGTATGGCGAATGGAATGGATAGAACAATGGAAAGGCCCCACGATGTGAATACCGCCACCCAGCGTAGCCTTCTTCCTGAAAAAAAAATTAATGCGAAATAAATTGCTAACATTTATACCGCCACCCAGCGTAGCCTTCTTCCTGAAAA